>OX243899.1:18441100-19041100 GCA_945859665.1 Anorthoa munda | reverse complement strand
AAACCCCACAAGAAAAAGTCTAGCGGAACTCTAACTCTACCCTCAAACCGTTCATGCAGAATGTCGATTGTGTCGTTCGCTGTGTGGCAAGTAGCGCCATCTTGCTGGAACCACATGTCGTTCACGTCCATATTGTTCAATTCAAGCCAAAAGAAATTGTTTATCATTGATCTGTAGCGCTCGCTCGATCTATGCAGCAGAGTCATAAAAAATTGGACCTCTCGGATTCGTGCCACCATACGAAGCCGCGGCGGACATTTGAACGATGTCATATTCCATCCATAATTGGCATAAATGGGCCTTTTAAATAAAAAAAAATATTTCGTTAATATCTCACACACATCTTGTTTTATTCAATTTTAACATCGACCCGTCCTTGTTGAAAGACCCTTTATATGAGTTTACCACGTAAATTATTATCATCATACCTTTGAGGAGCTAAGCAGTCAATCATCATTACGTTATAAGACCGTCTATTTTACACATATCGTCAACGGAATCCGTAGACTGGTGGAATATAGGTCTGAGGTCTGCCTTCCAAACCACACGTTGTAGGTTCGATCTGCAGCTTTCACAATCTTTTTCAAGTATAATTAACTCGTTTTTAGGGTTCCGTACCCAAAGGGTAAAAACGGGACCCTATTACTGAGACTTCGCTGTCCGTCTGTCTGTCTGTCTGTCTGTCACCAGGCTGTATCTCATGAACCGTGATAGTTAGACAGTTGAAATTTTCACAGATGATGTATTCCTGTTGCCGCTATAACAACAAATACTAAAAAAAGTATAAAATTAATATTTAAGGGGGGCTCCCATACAACAAACGTGATATTTTTGCCGTTTTTTGCTCGATATTAATAACCGCAACAGGTAGACGCATGAAATATTCACAGAATATTTAGTTGTATATTCTCTTCAAAAAATAATAATTATTCAATTAAAATAAAATAAATTAAGGGGGGCTCCCATACAACATACGTGATTTTTTTGCAGTGTTTTGCGATAATGGTACGGAACCCTTCGTGTGCAAGTCCGACTCGCACTTGGCCGGTTTTTTTTTTTAATTTTTTGTTACTTTTCTAATATTTCCAAACATTAATAATTTCTGCATACTTTTTATGTTTATGTCAATATGATTTTAAATATTCCTATATAAAGTAATACAGTGAGTATTATATTATTTAATCTGATAAGTACATAAATTCTTGCCGTGCTAGGACTCCTCTTTTTCGACAATATTCTGTATCTCTGACAGCTCTAAAATTTACCAAGCAGCAGTAGATGTAAAATTTCTGTGCTACTGAAGGTACAATGGTCATTGATTAAATACCTGGAAAGTAAAGAAATCGTGAGACGAATTCAAGCTTACCGACCATCGACAACTGCGCAAACTGAACTAATCTGCCTACCGCCACAGATAATATAATAGGTACTAGCATACTACCGCTAAACCGTCTACCCATGCTTCTATAACCATTTTTAGGGTTCTGTTTCTCAAAAAGAAACCTTTATAGGATCACTTCATTATCTGCTTGTCAAGATCTTTTACGCAGTAACGCGAGGAGGTATCAAGTTGAAATTAATATCAAATACATAGGTCTGTATTACCTTGGTAACGCGGTAGGTGGTTTCATCATCAGTCTTACAAGTTCTCACGAGAACAACTCTCAAAGAACTACAAATGACAGCCCGGTACCAATGGCTTAACTTACTTTCTGTAATAAGGAACCTTGCTATGTAAATATGGTTACCCAACCATGGATCGAACTGCTGAAAATCTTTATCTGTGCGTGCGGTAGTTATTTCTGTGGTTTAAGAAAAAGAGGAAGATAAATGAGATTAAGCCCCAAAGGGGAGGAAAAGTTTATATGTTCATATATTCATATTCTATAATGTACACAAAATAAACATATTCAAATACAAAAGGAAAACTTATGTACAAAGGCGAGCTTAACCCATAAGAGGGTTCTCTGACTGCAAACCTCAGTGTTATAGAGAGATTTACAAAATTTGGACAGTTGACAAAAGCGCACAACAAATACTAAAAACAATTGAACGTATTATGGTAGCTGCATGCTACTGCGTCTCTTCAATTTTTTTACCAGATATATTTTGGTTCTAGGCCCTGGCAAGTCCCGGCAAGCCTATTGTCAGCGGGGCACCTGGGCCCTTGAAATCATATCTTAGGGTAAAGGGAAGGATTCCCCCGGTGGGTGCCCGCATTGTCGAGGCGAGAGAGGGGGGGGGGGGGTCAGTAACCGTGGCTTGGTCACCCACGATGAAGAGAAGAGGAACCCGAGGACGGGCCGCTCGTCAGGGCTTTTGACGATTAAGCCAACGACGTAGCGGCTTACTAGTAGGTTGTATATATACACATACACGGGGTCGTCTGGCGCCCATGTGCTGATTGGTCTCTGGGGTGGTCAGTGTGTTCTGGTGCGCCAGTGATGGGGGTACTCCGCCGAGGAGGGTCCGGTGACGGACAGCTGCGGCAGGTTCGCGATGAGTGCTAACGCGTGCCCGTGTTCCCGCCATAAGTGGCAAAGGACACCGTGGAGTTTTAGTGGGTTAGAGTCCCACATAACTGCACTGTCTCCCCGTGGTAGTGCAGTATGCATGAGCATTTCTCCAGGCAAAAAAAAAGGGTAAAGAGAAGGAAATTCCAAAACCATCAAATCTAAAAAGTAGGTAGGTAGGTTGTAAGCTGACCGCTGCAGTCGACCGATATGTATTTTCTGTGTGTGAGCGATTTTTTGGATTTGTTGACTAATTTTTTTATCGACTGATTTGCACATTATTAAAATTACCAGCCGGTAAATCACGTGAGCAAAGCCGCGGGCATAGCTAGTACAATATAATAATTTACAATTTACGTGTAGTGTTTCCTGCTACGTGCAAGTTAGATATCCTAAGGTGGCAAGGTTTATAGTTATTGAAATAAATCGTTTGCTACAACTTGCGATAAGGAAGGAGTTATCCCAAGCTGAAAATATTATCTGCTTAGACTTTTAGATATTTCTGAAGGATATATATACTCTAGCGATCAAACAGCCGTAAATATGTTAGTAAATTCTCAGTTGTCATATCTATTTGGGGACATTTTAGATCTTGAATTTGGCCGTTACCGTTTAAAGTTGGTCTCTTTATTGGTATCTGTGGTCACATTATATTATTATAATCATCCCATTCACAGCCCAACTTCACCCCCTGTTGAGCACAGACTTTTTTCTGCTCATGCCAATAAATTGATAGTACATACTATTACGAGTAGTCCACCTGCAAAGTGCGATAAGTGTTATTTTAATGAATTTAATTTAATTGAAAGAAAGAAAAAGTGTTTATTTGTCACAAAACGACATACAATATAGGAACATACTTAAGCTAAACCCTTAAAATAGTATTAGTAGTACTTAAATTAAGTTAGTAAAAACGAGAAATAAACAAATAATAATAACATATACTACCCACATTTTGATTATAACAAAAAAGAAATAGGGTGAAAAATATGTAGGCAGATGCATGTCGTGATTGTGACAATAAGGCTTCCACTCAGCATAATGCTGTACCGTGGGTAATTGATGTAATAGTTATTGTATATGTTGTTATAATTGTGGGTATGTATAATTTAGTATTTAAGAAGGGTGGGTGAGAGTGCTGTAAGAAAGGGGGTGGGCTGATAATCAGCGTTGGCCAGCGTAGTATCCATGCTGCACACTGGCCAACATCGGCTGAGCCCACTGCTTTTGCCATACAGTAAATACTGTGCTTTGAAACTATCTTGTGTTTTGTTTATGCTGTAACATTTCTTAGTGGCAATAAATGTTTTCTTTCTTTCATATATTAATTAAGTAGAAAAATAGGAAAACTGAAATAAAAACTAGTCTTAAAGTGGAGCTATAAATATACATTTTACACAATTATACAACTGCTAAGTCTTGCCCTTTGTTTTTTTTTAATAATAAAACAAATGACGGTATAGTATATAATATACTTCGAGTTTATTATCTGTCTAACTATATTTTGGCCTGAAAATCTGTCAAAATTGGGCATAAAAGTAGCGTTTGGCACGTTCTTAAGGTTCCCCTAGTCGACGGCACGAACTATTTTGCGCGCGGGGTTTAAATGCTTACTATCTCATCCGACAACACGTGCGAAAGAGATAGATGCTATGATGAGCAGTAAGAAGCTAATTCGCGTACGAATTAGCACTGTATTTTTATAGAAGTTTTAGCGAAATGGATGATGATCTAGGATGCAAACGAGCGAGCAATTTTATAAACAGACCTTTGGGAGTCTAGATATCATGAAAAAACGACTGAATGTATATTTTCAAAATAAAATTATTTGCATTGTTGAACTACTAATCTATCCCTGTGAGGAGGCCGTTTTTCAATTTCTCTTCTTCTTATGGTATTTATTTCCGCCCAAAGATGCGTTGAAATTAGAGTTGAAATATGTAACTTTGGACGCTCATAACTTTCAAATATATTCTTTTTTTACTTTTTTGTTTCCATACAGGGCTTGTTATTAATGAGACAAATTGATATCATTTTTTATTTTGAACGTACATCGTCAAACAGTGGAGTAATTGCCAGACTACGTTTGTATGGAAGAATGATCGACTAGTGTAACCTTAAGACGACGACTAACGCCAACGACGGGGCCTAGCATAAACTTATAAAATACTTGCCAAGTGCAGGGCAGTTCAACATAGCATTTTAACCTGACAGGTTTTGTGTTTGTACCATGAGCATTTCCCGGTGACCTGCATCATGTCAACTTTTGAGCTGCTAAGCTTAGCGGTTTTACGGTTTTATACAAATGAAATATGGTTTTTACTTAGATAAAGTACCTATAGATGAAGCCCTGGCGTGGCCGCACATGAGACAACAGTAGTTAATTCTGGTGTTACAACAAGAACAAGAACACTACAACCCACCATCGCACTGACACTTATTATCTATAAATAACCCAAATTCCTTGTCTCAATTAACACATAATACCACGAAATCACAGAAAATCAAACAAAACCGGGTTTGTTTGTCAAACCTGCCATTATATTAGAGTTTGACAAACAACAGAAACCGGCCATGGAGAAAAAGACAAACAATAATCTTTTGTCCTTATTATTTACATGGAGCTGCCAATTAGCCATCTCGCTCTATCAATCAAGCTCATTTTAAAGCTTAATCTATAGGTACTTTATCTAAGGTTTTTTATGATAACAGTTTAAATTAAAAAATAAATAAATTAAATTTTTAAATTCAAGTGCATTAGATTTCGTAAAATTTAAAGATTGGCGTTAGAGTATTAACTGAAAGTAGACATTTGTTTTGAGACCGTGTCTGTAAGTGGTAGAAAAATGCAATTAATAAAGTGTGACTTTTGTGACTATCTCTTTAAGACGAGTTTCTTGCGAACAATTGGAACGATTGTGGGACTTTTTTTAAATTCCATGCATTTTGTATGAAATTTGAATGGAATAGGAAGCCGCCCGTGCCATGTCCGCGCCCGACGCCATTTCTATGTGGCCTGCGCCTTATGAAGCGGATCAAAAAGACATAAACGAAGAAAATCATGCTCTGCTGTCGGAGGATACATATTCGCGAGCTGGCTGACCAAAACCAGATGTATCCTCCAACTGCACAGCATGCTCCTCTCACCCTTTATTTTGATACCTCATATTCCAATTTTAATGTAGCTTACAAGGTTAAGACGAATCGAATGACATAAGAATCATCAAAATTGGCCAACGGGTTTTGTCTCTAGAACGCCTCATAGGAACAAACATACATACATGGACTGATAAACACAACCCAAAATCGGCACCAAAAAAAAAACTGGCGCCCATTTTAGGTTTTGTAAATTGCCAGGGTTGGGACTACTCATACATGGTACACAACTCTTTTATATTATGGCCAAGGATACAACGCCGACAAAAATATCTTTCTGACAACCCGTCTTCGCGAATGAACCCGTAGGCAGCAGCTTGTTAATTAATAAGAGGAGTAACTTCATTTCATAAATCAAGTTGGAGTTAAAAATAGTATTACGCTAAGATCTTGGAAAATGTCTCGCTTATTTTCTTTTGACTACGATTCAATTAGAACTGTTTAACTGGCTCTGTCAAAAAACGTTAGCTGCAGGGAGATTCCATACAAAAAGTACAGAATGAGAAGTGCAATTCGTTAAGAATTTAGGTTCTTATATCCCCAGCCCTCGGGCCCGCCAGACATGAGTTTGGCGGGCTCAAAGCTCAGGCTAGCGGAAGGAACTTTTGTAGGAAAACTTAGAAAAAAAACTATTGTAGGAAACCTATTCATTGAAAAACAAACAAATTGCAAATTGTGCAACATTGTTTGAGTAACACGTTTTAATGATGGGGGCAACATGTTGCTAACAACTTGCAATTTTTTTGTGTTGCTGGCAACATGCTAATGTTCCTTATTTCTGTTTCAAAAGATCTTGCTACATTAAATTTTGCTAGCATCGATGTAGCGTAATTATTGCTTTCTTGTACGTCACAAAATGTATAGAGAAAAGCGTACGACACGTAATATCTCAGTTACCGATTTTTATTTCTCAAAGATTCGACGTCAAAATATTTTGTTTTTTCTGTCTCCTCTACTCTGTTTATTTATCAACAATCCTGTTGTGTACATGAGTTATAAATTGATTTTCTGTTATTTTGTATTCAGTGTCTTTCATTCACCGTGAAAACTTCTAAGTTTTCCTCAGGTTCACCTATGCCTATGTAAATGAGATAAAATTTTCTAACAAACATGAACCAGCTACCTAATAGACTTTAAGGTATCTACTTTTAAACGTATACGTTTAAAAGTAGATCGATCTTATGAAGAATAAAAATGCTATTTATTGCAATTTCGGTAAATGCGTACTTGTTAACGTAGTCGAGAGCAATTTGCTTTTATGAATGAATTTGCTTTTATGAAAATGTTTACTTTGCATAAAAATGCATGCGGTTTATTTCGTTACTAGCAATGAATAGTACATTGTAATACAAGGTTGGAAAGTAGCCCGAGCCGAAGGCGAGGGTTTTTAATGACACGAGTTTGCAATAACCTAACACCCGTGTATCACACGACGTTTTTCAATACAGTTGTGGGAAATAGTAAACACAAATCAAATAATTAGATTAGTTTATTCACAAAAAAATAAAAACTAAAAATGGCGCGTTTTTGCAACTGGACATATTTTTTTACAACGAAAACAGCCTAAACAGCCAATTCGATTTTTGACAATTGTTGATGTAATAATAATTAAATGATAACTGGTAATTAAATATATTAAACAACCATTTAAAAGACTTTTGAGAATTCAATGCTAAAACGTACGGAATCATAAATTTTTCCTCGTTTAAAATCAATCCCATTTTATTTTATGTATGAAAACTCCTTGCTCACTAAACTTTTTTAAATTGACTTATAAATTTAAAACTCGCCTGCAAAAGTAATGATCGAGCTTGTAAACAAAAGTCACGACCGCGTAACAGAAAGATGCCTATGAAAAAGATTTAATTTTCGAATCATAATTATAGCCTCTGAAAGTACGCCATGTTTAACAACTGTATTGAAAAGTAGTTTTTTATTGTTCTATTATAGTTTATTTCATAATAATAAACAATTAAATATTTGCTTATAACACAAAACTTGTTCGGTTAAACAAGTTCAAACAAATTTTGTTGCTATACCTGTGGCAATCTAAGAAGTTGGATTTGACAGCTATAAAAATACCATAATAAAACTTGATTCTTATGTTATGAATGATACTCGTTGTTATAGTGTTGGTAACATAGTAATTAATTAGGATTATAAATTTGAATTTATGTACAAAGTTATCGCGGCATGTTAAATGAGAAACGTCATCGGACTTCTTAAATTGTAACGATTATAGTAAGAAAAAAGTTCGCAAGTCCCAATATTTTTATCAGTGTGTTATATTAAAGATCTTATTCATAAAGTAGATCATCCTGGGTACATTATTGGCTGTAATCGGGTATTATCTATACAAATAAATAAAATTGAAGTGTCTGTACGTAATATCAAAATAACAACGTTTTATTGAATGCACTTGAAAGTATATACGGTACTAACAACAAATAATTGAAGTGTCTGTACGTAATATCAAAATAACAACGTTTTATTGAATGCACTTGAAAGTATATACGGTACTAACAACAAATAAGCATTTTTTAAGATTTTTGTCTGTCTGTCTATCTGTCTGTTTGTGCTGGGTAATCCCCGAAACGACTGGACCGATTTTGACGGGACTTTCACTGGTAGATAGCTGATGTAATAACGAGTAACATAGGCTACGTTTGATCACGAGAAAATTCATAGTTAGGGCGGGAAACTAAAAAAATAAAAATATATTTTTTACGAGTTTGATACGGACATAGTCGCGGGCAACAGCTAGTATCAAATATATATGTTGTTACTTATTTCATAAAATGAAAATAAAGATATAATAAAATATTGCTTAAAATCAAAAAGAAAGGTCTGCCGAAACCCGGGATTGAACCGGGGACCTTTAGATCTTCAGTCTAACGCTCTCCCAACTGAGCTATTTCGGCTGTGGCAAAGTTGGTGAAATTAATACGCGCTATCTATATACCTACTTTCTATATACATATAGGTACCTATGATAATATATTGAATCGGTAGGGTTCGTATATAGGTAGCGGTCGGTATCAGTATCGTTAATTAACATAAGTTACATAATCAAGACCCAAAACTAATGTAAACAAAAGTCGGTGTGTCAGGCACGCAAAACAATTATTTATTATTTCATTTTTATTTTTTATTTTTAAAAACGTTGCCCCACACTAGGAATTTCTTTTTTCTTCATTATATCAGGTGTCCCATTATCTCTGCAAAAGCCCCTCATCACCCGACTACGGCGAAGCCAAAAGGAAGGGTTATGATTTTAGCAGTCTATGTAGGTATGTATGTTTGTATTTATGTATGTTCCTCCGTAGCGCCTAAACTATTCATCCGATTTTGATGAATATTGTGTCAATCGATTCTCTATTGGCCCTTATAACAAAGGCTAAAAAAAGTACTAAGTCGGGTTACAGTTATAATTAAACTTTTTTCTTGTTTACCAACACTTCAGACTAGACTCCTCTATCCCTACATTTTCTGAATTGTTGACACTATTACCTCTTATACAAATTATGGCTATTTAAAATAATTTTGATATTGAAAAACGGCCTTGTAATGGAAAATACTTTACCCTAAGTGACCTTGCTGTGAGTAAAGAGCAGTGGTGGCCCAGTGGTATCGGCCGCGACTTACAAGTTGTAGATCGTGGGTTGGAGCCCAGGTAGGCGCTTTACTTTGTGTAAATTATTTCATCACCACTGCTATCAAAAAGGTGAAGGAAAACATCGTGAGGAAACGGCATGTCTATCGGCAAATCGGCATGTCCTAGAACCATAAATTCGAAGACATGTGACATCCACCAACTCGCACTGGGTCCGCGTGGTGGATAACGGCCCATTCCCTCTCCCAGAAAGTAGACCTGTGTCCCAGCAGTGGGAACATTAAGACGACGACTAACGCCAACGACCGTGAGGGAACAAAACGCGCTCTCGTTTCACACCCAAGTGACCCAAAATTTTGTAAATGTTTGTACTATCTATGACTTTAAAAAAAAAAGCCTCAGATCAAAATGTAGGTAATTAAATTGTCTTTGAGATGGTGTTGATTTCATTAAAATACGCCCAGCGGTTTCGGTGCGATTGTCGTGTTTTTGTCCGTTTTAGACATAACTTTACAAATTAATTACACTATGGCATACGAATAAAACTCAAAATTTGCTTAAATCAAATTATTAAGAAAATGGTCTAATATAACATATATTTTTTCCAAAAAAATACGACTAGCCATTTAGACGTGATTCTCATTTTAAAATCAGCTACACAAGGGAATCGGCGCCTTAATAGGCTGATGATGATGATGACCTTGCTGTTATTTATAGGTTATGAACCAAGTGTGCTGTAGGGTTTTTGTTGCTAAGCTATCGATGGCAGGCGCTAAGTAAAAAGTATAAAAAATAAGATAGCAAATATTTTCGATGCTTCAATATAGGCTCTACCTCTAGACAAGTGGCATTCTATAAACGCCCTTACGTTTATAGAATGCCACTTGTCTAGAGGTTGAGAGAGAGAGTTGCGATAACAATGAGGGCTTCCGTTTTTGTGCTTACCAGTTGGCACATCTGGCGAGTAAAGTTGAATACAGCTATTCGGAATTAAACTCTTACTTCTACTGCCGTAGAAGTGCGATTAAATATAATATCGAGTTTGCCGCGATTAAATATATTTTCGGGCGCACGGTTGGCGCAGTGGTTGAGTGATTGACTGCTGCGCTGCGTGTCGTGGGTTCGATTCCCGCACGGGACAAATATTTGTATGACCTACAGATAGTTGTTCCGGCTCTGGGTGTTTGTGTATGTGAGTTTATATGTTTGTAAACGCACCCACGATACAGGAAGCAATTCCCAGTGTGGGGCAACGTTTTTCTGAAAAAAAAAAAAAAAACAACAGTGCTTGATAAAACCCGTACGTATCTTAATCTGCCATTTTTGGAAAACAATAAAAAAGTAGTAAATAAACTCGCGCTAATAGCCAAAAAACATTTTGAAGATCTTACGCTACACCAGCGCCCCTATCGGCAAATGCAAACGCGATAGCCCTCATTGGAAAATTGACGAAAATTTATGGGAGTGACAAACGCTATCGAAATGTCACGTGATTCATCCCTTATATTTTGGCATTTCGACCATTGCCATCGCTGAATGACACTTAATATCTAGAGCATAAGGTAGTATTCCACATCGATTCATTTAATATGCCTCTGTCATGTTACTAAATACCGCAGCGTTTTTAACTATGGTGGTAACAAATATTTGAATAGGAAATCATCAAGCGATTTCCTATTCAAAGATTTGTTACCCTTAAATATGTGTTTAACTCAATTATGTTTTTGTTCTGAAATCACACATTTCTTCAATCACGCATTTTTTTTCTCGTGTATCGACGCGGCAACGTGGCGTTTACTTACAAACCCAAATCTCAAATGCTTAAGCGTCTTCCACCGTTTCAGTGCCGTAAGTCAGTTGTTTTCTAAAGCATACTCCTTAGTAACGGCACAGATAATAGTAGGCATAGTAACGGGTAAGTTAAAAGTTTGGATAAAAATAAAACATTTATTATTGATTCATGTACATTATTTGTGGAACATAGTTTTTCGTGTAACTAATAGTATTGCTTTAAAAATAATATAACGCACAAAATTTATGGCTACAATTTCTTCATAACTGAAATAGCATATAAACTGCCGAGCAATGAAAAAGTTCCACCCACAAAATACCGACAAACACCTTAATTTAATTTTTTCACATTTAATTTAAAATTTGAACACAATATTTACGTTTTTAGTTGTTAATATTCTGATGCGCTGTTAAATGTACTTCAATATTGCAGACGGCTTCATTAAGCTAGCCTTTCCCGTTTAGGAGTAATTTGGTGCTATGTCACTGGAACTTTTTCATTGCTCGTTAGTGTATAAATCAAGGCATATTTTGCTCAAAAAACTGTCCAAAAGGAGGTTCAATATTGATATTCTAGCTCCGAACGGGCGCACAGCCAGTATTGCGTCAACATTGAATGGAGAAACAACTATGAATGGAGCCTACACAACAATATTAATAAGTAATTAACACACCGTTTCTGGAGCGGAAATCATCGCAAAAATAATTTGGCAACTTGTCAAACTCGCGTTTTTGCGCAATTAATTGTACGAATTTTCAACATGCGTCGTCGTGAAATTTATGAGAACCGATACGGGAGTCGGTAGTCATAAAAATAAAAATCGGACAGCAATCTCACCAAGGGGTATCGTGTTGCCAAATAAGCAGTCGCTCCATGTACAAAAATTAAATCCCCGATACTAAACCTCTAAAAAGCAAAAAATAAGCCTCGTACTCGCGTCGGGGAACAGCCAGCGTGTACAGCAGTTTATTTTATTTACTTAGCCGTTGCCCGATGCGAGTACGAGGCTTATTTTTCATACTTTTTAAACTACATGAATTTACCTAGTAGTAGACACGTTTCAATCGACAATCTATCAAAACACGTTATTATGACACGATATCATGCAAAAACACCCAGAAACAAAGAGTAAAACTAAACTTTCCAAACTTTTCAACGGCTGAACCGATTTTACAAGCTTTTTATTAACTTGCATAAAAGTATATGTTTTCGGGTCAAATCTTGCGAGTGAATTTTAAAGCAGTTATCCTCAACCGATTTAGATAAAATTTTGCATACACGTTTGGTTTGGATGACAATGCACGGTAAGTTAAGCTTGTTTAAAGAATGTTTTTTTTTTAATTGGAAATAAATATTAATCAATCATAAATAAAAACACTCTCGACAAAGTCACCTTTCAAACAAAAAAAAAAACTAAATCAAAATCGGTTCATCCGTTTAAGAGTTATGATGCCACAGACAGACATACACAGATACACATGTCAAACTTGTAACACCCCTTCTGTTTCCGTCGGGAGTTAAAAATACTGGTAGGTACTCAGCAAAATCCGGTAACACTGGAAGCTGGCAAAGACCGTCTGATTGATCACTTAATGTGCGTTTACTTGTGACGCGTCTATAAAATCTTTTCGAGAATCGGGTAATACTCCTACCCTCTTACTAATAAACGCGGAATAAAGTTATACCAAGTATAAACCTATTCCTGGTTATTCCTGGTATAACTTTATTCAGCGTTTATTAGTAAGAGGGCTAAACTATATTATTTTTCTAGGAACACTCGGATGTAGAATGGAAGTTCGCACGCACACGGCTGTGGATGAGTTACTTTGAGGAGAGCGCCACTCTTCCTCCTCCTTTCAATATTTTTCCAACGCCCAAGCTGCTTCTCAAGATGCTTGGTTTAAGGAAGAAGGATAAAATCAGGAAGATGAAGATGAAGGTAAGTGGATAGCCTGTCTTTCTGGGGGAAACTTCGTCCAATCTAATTGACACAGGCGCTTATATATGACAACGAAAGAAACCCTCGATATTATAGTCCAGTAGGGATACAATTATTTTCCACATAACCTTTGATAATTCAAAAGTTTGTTATTTTCGCTGGGATACCTTATGTGAATTCAACGCTAAGTACAAAAATGCTAACAGTTTAGAGTTATGCAATAGGCATAAAGTAGGTATTTCCTATTATTTCGTGTTATAACAAAGGCCTCTTCTCATACAGAGAAGGCACGAACATTGATCACTACGCTTGCTCAATGCGGGTTGGCGATTTGAGACTATAAGACCAAGTTTCTTCATGATGTTTTCATTCACCGTTGTCAACGATTTCTAAAATATACTTAGAAAGTACATTAATGAATTTGAAAATGGAAATCATTGGTATTTGTCCAGATTTGAACCCATGACCTCAGGCAAGGCGAGGCCTTTAGCCACTGGGCCAGTACGACACTCATTGCAATATAACGAATAATCACAAAATCGTTGATTCCTCGAAACTAAATTTATCTACACTTGCGTTACAAACTTACATAAAAATATAAGTACTAGGCACTCGTATACTTCTGAGACTATCAAACATTAAAAGACTCAATCATTATTATTTTTATACAAAATAGTTTTGAATAGCGAACGCATGCCGAATTGAATTTTGAATCGGATAGATAATTCGGCGCGAAATTATCCACGGTTCGATGAAATTGTTTTGTTGGTTGTATTCAAATAATGTCCAAAAATCTATTAAGATTACTTTAAGAAATAATGAATAGTAATAATTTAAGTACTAATTGTATTTTATGCCTAAATCAGGTTTATTTTAATTTTTAAGAATCGATTTGCGATAATTGCTCATTAATCGAGTCGATAGTATAAAAAAAATCGATTGCTAAAATCTTTTTGGCACACCACTATTACAATAAAAAAAACAATATCATTGATGAATTGGAAGTTTTGAACTAAATAAAGTAGTGGTAATGAATTTTACGTATTATTGGACCGGTGCTTGTTAATTACGTTAAGATCTGGGCTTCTTCTTGTTGTTTATTATATTTAGAGACATAGTAGTCATATTTGTAATCATTTTTACATGTGGGTGGGTGATATTTGTGTAAAATAAAAATGTAAACAAACACGATTGGCGCGAAACTTCGACTTTGAATAACAAATAACTTCATTACCACTAATTATTTATTTTGAAATATGGATGAATTAGACCAATAATTAAACAATTAGCAAACCACAACCCCTTTCGTGGAGTTTGGGTGTCCAAAATCTGCATTTTTATGTTTTTTAGCTTCGACCACCACTGTCATCAAAATGGCGATTATCGTATTATTACACTTGTTTTTAACAAATGTAAATTAATAAACTTGCGCACTTAATCTAAAAAAAATATTTGCGCTAACATGTAAGCTTTTTATCCAACTATTTTAATTAAAGCCCCCACATAAGATTCGTTAGGTATCTTAATCAATAATTAAGTTATTAATTAGGATGTCGTATGACGTAAATCTGGGGTCCAAAATGAGCCGCGGCTGAGCCAGCGGAGGTATGCTTGTCAAGCCCCAAAATGTACCCCGTCCGAACTATACGGTTAAACCTCGTTCATAAAATCTAATTTTATGGCAATTTGTTATTTTTAATGTTGAGGTCGAATACGATTTCTACCTTCTTTGTTCCTATAAAAAGAATAAGAAAGAAATATTCACAGAACACGGAATAGTCGTACCTGCCGTGCTGACAGTATATCGAGATGACAGAATAATAAAATTCTCCGTATCGTGAATCTTTGACATTCGTTACGGGTCGTCAGAAACCCGAAAGTCTGCGGCTACACTAACAAAAGGGTACCGTATTATCCAGTAGGATTACCGTATAATCTGGGTTGGCAGAGTAGGCAGTCACTTCATATAAAACACTGGTATTCAGATGCGTCTGGTTCAACTGAAAACAGTGGAAGTCAACCCCAACATATTAGGGAAAAGTCCAAGCAAATGCCTTTTCCAAACAGATGTGACTGTAGAAATATCAAACATCTTATAACCGGTGCAACTGTCACATAACTAAATTGACTACATCGCTGGCCCTAAGACCTAATACAATAAAGGCAGTGTTACCCACTAAGCCTTAGTGGATGACACTGTAAGCATGATATGATGTATGCTTATACAAATCGATGTATTTATGTTTGTAAAATATTACCTACTCATTTTTTTCATTCAAGCCTGTGCTACACGGTTGCCGACCGCGACAAAACCAAGGTCACCTTGGTCGGAAGCGCGTCGGGCGATGCCGGCTACACGGTTTGCGACAAGCTCCCAACCTCAGTATGTTTAGAACGCCGCGCAGAGAGGACGCATTTACGCTCGTACCGTACTTTCATTACAACGACTTCATGGCGCCTTGCCTATCAAAACTTCAAAAAGAATATACTAATAAACTTTAAAAACACACGTTTGCCGTACATCAAAACCTAGTAAATGCCATAAAATATTATATTCCAGGATAGCTCAAAAATATTATTTGAATTAGCCTATGGAATGTCATCTTGTGTTAGGTAACTAAACGAAAAAAAATAAAATAAGCGAGTACTAAACAAGACTTACGGGTGAACTGTACGTAATAACACAAATTATATTAATGGTGTCCTAAATCTATTAAATATTTTACATATCTCTAAACAAGATAATTCAATACCTATTAAGTACCGGACATTTGCTAATGTAAGGTGTTTTTACAATTTGAAGGGACTTTCCTATTGTAAATAATGATAAAATTTATTAATTAAAGCACCAAATCTCAATTCAAATTATAAATTTCCTGGTTAAAATTACACAGTCCATCGCAGCATATTAAAACTCATTAAAATAATATAAATAAGATTATCAGGGTATAAAACCATTATAAAAATATGTCACCTACTGCGTTTTTATATGGGGTAGTCGTTTAGGTCGTCGTAGCGTTTTTTCTGTTCTGTGAGTCGTACAGTACCAGACATAATTTTAATATTTATTCGATTCGCACGGCTTGTATAACACATGCCAGATTACCTATTTTAGTGATCTTTATTATCGTAGCAATAAGGTTGCATTCATAGGCAAAATAACAGTGAACGATCTGTCAGATACTAGACGCCAGTTTGAAATAAGAATTTGTGCGGTAATGTTTTTCTAAAAATCATCAGAAGAGTCCGTTTATGATGTGGGCCTCTGTGGTCTGTATGGTTCGAAGAATTTATACTGGTCGTACATACCTACACCGCGCCCCGCAATAACCAAATTGATTTGATTTATTAAACTAGCATAGCACATAAGTTTTTAAACTTTTGTATGGCAGAGTTTATTATTTCGAATATGTAGGCGCAAATTTATAAACTTAAATTCTATATTTCGCAAATCACAATGTAAAAATACAATAACCTGTGCAGCATTATACTTAGTTGTTAGAACTTTTGTTGTAACATATAACTAATCCCTCTATGCATATAGGAAATGATTTGAAAACTTAAATCTTTTATTGAAAGAGTTACGAGCCATTTTCAGTTTTCCATTGTTCCACAGTACGTATCTGTTAGCATTTTCACTTATATAAAGTTTAGATAGTACTAATAAAGAAACAGTAAATTATTAAAATTTAAATTTTATATTATTGTTATAACACGAAATAATCGGCAATACCTACTTTATGTCTATTGCATAACTCTAAACTGTTAGCATTTTTGTACATAGCGTTGAATTCACATAAGGTATCCACCCAGCGAAAATAAAAAACTTTTGAATTATCAAAGGGCATATTCTTCTGGCTACTGGACTATTAATGTTATTACAAGCTATGAACGTCAATTTTGTTAAGTCGAGTCGAGGAAATGAAATAGCGAAAATAATGAAAAAAAAACTGACTTAAATTTAGACAAGGTTACCTACTATCGAATGAATTCGAATCAATTTCGATCAGTGAATGAATGAAGGAATGGAAAACCTAGTTACCTACACACAGAAAACTATTCGTCGGAAAAAGTTGGGAAGTAGCCGAAGAACCGAATTAGTAGGCATTCATTGCTACGAGAGCGTTTGTGAATGGTGGTCATGAATGTAAAATTTGAGTCAAGTGTGCTACCAGCCTTCCGAATACTTTTTACTGTATTTGGACCTAGACAGGTTGCCTTACCAAGTTTTATTTACATTCGAAAATATAATATAAGAGAGAAAAAACTGGCCAAGTACGAGTCGGACTCGCGCACGAAGGGTTGGTTACCTATCATAAGTTCGAAAAACATTTGACCGAATTTCATTTCACTTAAAACTTTTCAACTATTATCGTTTCGTTTTTTTAGGGTTCCGTACCCAAAGGGTAAAAACGGGACCCTATTACTGAGACTTCGCTGTTCGTCTGTCTGTCACCAGGCTGTATCTCATGAACCGTGATAGTTAGACAGTTGAAATTTGTAGAGATGATGTATTCCTGTTGCCTCTATAACAACAAATACTAAAAACAGTATAAAATTAATATTTAAGGAGGGCTCCCATACAACAAACGTGATATTTTTGCCGTTTTTTGCTCGATATTAATAACGGCAACAGGTAGACGCTTGAAATATTCACAGAATATTTAGTTGTATATTCTCTTTAAAAAATAATAATGATTAAATTAAAATAAATTAAATTAAGGGGGGCTCCCATACAACAAACGTTATTTGTTTGCAGTGTTTTGCGATAATGGTACGGAACCCTTTGTGTGCGAGTCCGACTCGCACTTGGCCGGTTTTTAGTATTTGTTGTTATAGCTACAACATAAATACACCATCTGTGAAAATTTCAACTATCTAGCTACCACGGTTCATGAGATACAGCCTGGTGACAGACAGACAGACGGATCGCGGAGTCTTAGTCCCGTTTTTACCCTTTGGGTACGGAACCCTAAAAAAGGGGATTCTGTTTTTTTTGGTATATTTTCATTTCAATAACGTTCACAAGATATAATAAACGTGAGTTATACCAACTGTTGATATAACTTCTTTAGATATAACATTTTTATACTCTAAAACTTATTTCGTATAACTTTTATTTAATCGAAAATCATTAGGCCTATCGTTTAAAATATATAATATTGATACCATCTTTATGGTTAACACCCCGATTCAAAGCAATCCGACTCGGATAGGTTATCTTAGGTTAGAAGAAGGTTAAGGCGGGAACGGAGCGGAGTGCCAGATCCCCTCTATGTTGGTGAATCATTTGGGTTAGGTTTGGTCAGAACAGTGACAATTAACGCGCGAAGACGAACGAGTGAAGCGAGCGTGCTGCGGGAGAGGCGTGACAGAAACGAATCGTTGCAAAACCGACTCCACGTAGTCTTGTCTGCCCTACCCCTAGAGTGTTATTTAAAATCACGTAGGCGCGGAGGGGCGAGGCGGCCTGCGAGCTGAGGAGCAGGTGGCTTTAAAACTCGCGCGGTGGTGAGCGTGAAACACATCTGCGACGATAAGCTCGCATGGAACCGCCGGAGCCTGAACAGAAACCATGCCTGCTGCATGCTTGCTTACATTATGCATGTATGGTGTATGCTTATTTGCATGCCTGCTGCATGCATGGTGTATGCTTGTTTGCATGATTTTCGTATTTTTAGGCGTTTTATCATATTAGACTAAATAGATTTTATGTCTTTTGATTATTATATCAAACGATTATATATTCAATGTATGTTATGCTTGTAAAAATTAGTTACTTTAAAATTATATCAATCGTTTATTATATTAACTGATTATTATATCAAATAAAGTTATAGATTCAGTTGTTATATCTTGTAAATATTAGAGATTTTGTAATTATATCATAATATTACTTATCCTAATTTCGAACAATCTAGGTAAAGAAAACCTACGCATTTCCACATATTAGGTTGTATTTCATATCAAAGTACTTATTAAACTCAGCGTGAGTCGTCAGCCTAAAACACTGTAAAATTTTAACAAGGGTATTTATAATCTTTTGCGTCACACCCTTAATTAAAAGATCCGAAACATTTTAATGAAAACTGAACTTATTAAGTAAACAGTTTTTTTTTGTGAGCTTATAAAAGTTGTAATGAATAAATTTTTGCGTAGATAATATTGGAAGAAATATCTTTAGAAAAACTGTGTTAACTAGGGAATTATTCTTCAAATATGTAGGTACTAAAATACTAAACAAACCGTAGGAATTCTTTGTAGCCTCATAAAATAACTTTTTTCTTGCCATATTCGTGGGTGTAGTAATATAAAAAGTAAAAAACCGGCCACGTGCGAGTCGGACTCGCATACGAAGGGTTCCGTACCATTATCGCAAAACACTGCAAAAAAATCACGTTTGTTGTATGGGAGCCCCCCTTAATTTATTTTATTTTAATTTAATAATTATTATTTTTTGAAGAGAATATACAACTAAATATTCTGTGAATATTTCAAGCGTCTACCTGTTGCCGTTATTAATATCGAGCAAAAAACGGCAAAAATATCACGTTTGTTGTATGGGAGCCCCCCTTAAATATTAATTTTATACTGTTTTTAGTATTTGTTGTTATAGCGGCAACAGGAATACATCATCTGTGAAAATTTCAACTGTCTAACTATCACGGTTCATGAGATACAGCCTGGTGACAGACAGACAGACAGACAGACAGACGGACAGCGAAGTCTCAGTAATAGGGTCCCGTTTTCACCCTTTGGGTACGGAACCCAAAAAGGTCAGTTGAAACTATAAATCAACTTTAAATGACAACTTACGTTGGAAAGATAATACGAGTACCTAGGTTTTAGAAAATATTTCATTGTCATGACTGAATAATACCAACAATGAGATTTCGTGTGTGAAATAAGAACTCAAATATTTTCATTGCTCAGTAGGTACTCGTTGTCCAAAATGAAAACCCAGCAAGTGCTTCGAAACTTTACAGGAGAGCGAACTTTGAAGCCATGTCTTTTATTTCAAAACTATATATCGTAGGATCTTGGAAGTGATCATAAAATTTACGGCAGATGGTTGGGAATAAAATACAGTGGACGTGCTCTAACAGGCGTTGCAGAGGTTCCGGGTTGGTCTTTTAAAGAGATCACATGGTTCCATGTGCTGGTGATCACCGGGGTGATATTTGTGAGTGTGGTCTTTTACCCAAACGTCTAGACGCGTTTTGTAGCCCGATTTTTAAAAAGTATTTAAATTACATCATAAAATATCAGTAACTGACTTCAATAAATTTGACCGAAAATTACGAACGAGTACAAAAAATAGTATCTACTTAGTACAAAAAATCAAGCTAAAGAACAGGATTCTCTATGTCAGAAATGAACTACCTATCATCCTTATGTCTTCATTAATTAGTATCTAGGTCGTTAATTAAAGGAATGATTGATTCACGACAAGTTCTCTTGTTATCTGGCTGTCGCTCCAGCCTGACGAGCATTTAGATGCTGTGCTTAATTACTTGTTTATTTTACCAAAATAAAGTGCTTTTAGAAATATACTTTCAAGTAGTTTTATGAGTTCAATATTGAATGTTTAATTTTGATATCAATTTGATATTTACTTTAGGTAAGTACGTACTTTGGAACTCTTAATATTGTCGTTCAAACCGGGATTAGAGACAGCCATTTTGTGTATTTAAAATATCGAAACAACATAAAACACTTAACGCAAGTTAAAAGCATTAATGAATTGAAATACCTTTCTCAAAAACGACAAGTAATTTAATTCTTCTATTTTTAGAACAAAACATTCTAAAAAAGAAGCAATGAACAAAAAAGTTGATAGATAAATCCTAAAATCTCTTTAAAATGTCTAAAACTACTAACACCTGATTTCCAACAGGAACACAAAGAAAAAGAACACGACGTTCGCTACACTGCAGTAATGCGAGCCCTAGTCTGGCGCTACGTATCAGCCATGCACAGGAAGATGGATGACGAAGAAGTCACAGAGGATGACATCAACGAGCTGAAGGGAGACGTATCAGCGCTCCGATACGAACTGCTGGAAGTGTTCGAGAAGAACGGCATGGATGTCAGCTTTACCGATAGAAAGGAGCAGGGTGAGTATTTTTTCTTTCCACTTTAAGACCGGGGGGTCTTCCGCGGTTTGGTCCAGTTCTTTGAGGACGAGTCCAGCTCATCCCACCATCTCTCTGTAAGCTTGCCTCGTGAGTGTGAGTTCCTGTTAAAGTACATATTTGGCAGATTTAGTTAGATCTCTCAAAAACGGCGAAAGAAAATATCGTGAGAAAAAGAACATACATAAACACAAACACACACGCATACACACACACATGCACACATACACACATCACAACACAACATCAGCCTATTAATGTTCCCACTGCTGGGACACAGGCATCCTCTCTCTGAGAAGGAATGGGCCGTAATCCACCACGCGGGCCCAGTGCGGGTTGGTGGATGTCACATGTCTTCGAATTTTTGGTTCTAGGACTTGCCGGTTTTCTCACGATGTTTTCCTTCACCGTTTTGAGAGCAGTGGTGATGAAAATAATTTACTCTAAGTAAAGCGCCTACCTGGGCTCAAACCCACGACCTACAACTTGTAAGTCGCTGCCGATACCACTGGGCCACCACTGATCTCACATACACACACACACATACATGCATGTGTTCTCTGCATACACATACATGTAAATAATATGAACCAACTCGCATAGAGCCCACATTATGGAACAAGAAGAACACGACGTTCGCTACACAGCTATCAGACATGCATGAAACTTTGAATTTCCAAACCTATACCAGTATACCGTAACCCCCATAGATTTAAATAGTCGATAGCAGTGTGAAATCCATCCTATTAAGGTAAACCATCCAAGTAGGTATTAAAAAGGTTGAAGAAACGAATTATTTTAAATCGCCTCATACATAAGTAGTTGCCAGCGGCAGCAAATAAGATTAGAAGAAATAAAATAAGCTAACGTATCCAAAAGTGTCTCTGGAATTGGGCCAATCCTGCACATTTCAGCTGTAAGTATACAGACTTAGGTAAAGCATTCTTCATGTGGGTACCATATAGTCAAAAAAAAAGGTAATTAAAAAAATCAAAAAACCCGACTGCTTAAAAAGCAAACTAAAAAGACGTAAACAAGAAGAAAATCATGCTGTGCAGTCGGAGGATACATATTCGCGAACTGGCGGACAAAAACTAGATGCAACTTTTTAGTTATTATTTTTTAGAATTAGGTACATTTAAACATATAAGTGTTATATATTTTTGAAATCGCCTCTTACCACACGATGGGTTTAGAAGAAAAAAAATTTTTCTTCCCCACAAAATGGCGCCCAAAATCCGCCATTTTTGTATTTTCCAATTTTAATGTAGCCAGTGACACTCGCAGGATTAAGACGAATCGATTGACGTAAGAATCACCAAAATCGGCCAACGCGTTTGGTCTCTAGAACACCACATAGGAACAAACATACATACATACATAGACTGATAAACACATTACCCTCCTTCGGCAGTCGGGTAAAAATTAACCTTTCAGCATGGGTGCAAGTTTAGGAGATATCCAATATTCTTGAAGGTACCTAGTCCAGAAATAACGGCACAGAATTATAAAACTAACCACTTCTCATTTCTTTCCCAGTTGTCCTTGGCAAACGCATGAAGGTTTGGGAGCGTCGTCTGATGAAGGACTTCCACGTGGCTCCGGTGGCCTTGGATGAAGAGAAGCCAGCTGATGAAGATGGACTGTCTCGGTTCAGAAGAATTGCCAAGTTGGCTGTAGCAAGCACCACCAACGCTAAGTGGGATCAGACACTTGCCAGTACTGGAATTTCGTGAGTATTTTTGGCTGAAGTTCGTTGTGGGATCTTTTGGATTTGTGATAGAAAGGTATTTATTAGTTTCCTGAATAGGTCCTTCTATGTTTCTATGTGTTTCGTAAACGATGACTGAGGAATAATCTTTACGGGAGCTCTTCTATTTAGTTAAAAGAAGAGGTCCTGAGTCTTGCCATCCTTCTTGCAATCATGATAACTATGCCTTTTAGCAGTAAGTTCCTTCAGACTCACAGACAGTTTATCATACAATATTTTCAATTTAGCCCTCTTGTAGCAACTATCTCAAATGGGCCTCACAGCCTCATTTTTTTTTTTTTTTCTTTTCTTTTCTTTTTTATAAAAACGTTGCCCCACACTAGGAATTTCTTCCTGTCTCGTGGGTGCGTTTACAAACATATAAACTCACATACACAACACCCAGAGCCGGAAAAACTATCTGTAGGTCATACAAATATTTCTTCCGTACGGGAATCGAACCCGCGACATGCAGCGCAGCAGTCAATCGCTCAACCACTGCGCCAACCGTGCGCCCAATTGTTTTCGTTGATGGTTTTAGGTAATTTTCTGTTGGTTACCACTTTTGTTTATGGCTTTCAAGAGTTCCAATAACATTGTGCTCAGCTTTTAGAATAATGCTACGGCCACATTATCGGGCCATAATTTGTTTCTGCGTTGTCTTGATAAAACTTCGTGTTTGATCTACGACGAAGTGTTTGACCACATTGGTAAAAATCTTCGCAACGCCACGATGATCTAGACCGTCACGATAATTCATTTCCTGGTTCTTCATTTTCAAAACTGGTTCAGATTCATAATATTCTATAAATTCCAATATTCTCTTTTTACTCCAATCCATAATTATCACGAATCAGTCGGTGCAAGACACAAAAATTCAACAAAGCACGCGCAGTGTAGAAAAACCCTTTGATGTGCGGCAATTTACCGTCAGTGGCGCGAAGGGCATTCGTGTTCGCGTTTAAGATTCGCGATAGGTCGAATTGCATGGCCAGACTTGTCACGACAGCGCAAATCTTCACGTTATCGCGATAGTGTGGCCGTAGCTTATTAATAATGATTATCTTTCATTTATAGCCTTACTATCAGCAGTCAAACTTTACAAGCTGATGATGATGACATTTTTCCACCAGGTCTCAGATCGGCCGCTGTCGCAATAGACAGTCGTTCAAGAACCAACAGAACCTACAACGAGCTATGGAGGAAGCTAGGAAGTTGGTGCTTCGGTCACCGCTGCCAGGTAAGAGTTCGTGTCGAGTGGAAGTTATAGAATTTGGGAGGCAGGAGTTTCGATACTGAGGAAATTATTAGAATCGCAATAAAGACAGGAAGAAGATGGTCAAAAACCGGCCAAGTGCGACTCGGACTCGCACACGAAGGGTTCCGTACCTGTCTAACCACTCCAAACAGATGTCACGTGAAGTCGCAATACTGTTGAGGGTGCGTTAGTACATGTAGGGATATGATACGTCACGCGCCTACTGAACCTATAAGCCTAACAGTCCCTACGACTATAATCCCTATAAGCCCTACAGCCCTAACCTACCATATACCTAGTAGTGATATATAAATATATAAATAAGTTCAGGATGTCTGCACCATGCGACCTAAGGTTACAGACGGATAGTAGACAGGATGTCCAGGTTCGGGAAGGATAAACTCACTGCCAGCCCGCAGACTCACGGGACTGATCAGAGATGGCTAAAGGTGTCTTGGCCACAGTGAGGGGTAATGAGACAAGAATATAAAATTCAAATCTGCTTTATTTTACAAGATGTACAGCTTATATACTAATTTAACTTAATACACACTATTATACAAAGTTGTATGTGTTTCATGCGTGTAAGATGCAACTCAGTCATTATTTTAACTAGGCCGCTCGTGTAGTCGTCGCCGGGCCAAGTGCTGATTCGATGTTCAAAGGTTAACATTGAACATTCTGGCGACTCCTCAGGGACAGGACCGTAGTTGGTACAGCTCAATGGTTTCGGATGGTCTGGCCTGGCCTTCTCCAGTTTGCTGTGCTCGAGTGGGCACCCTGCGTGGTATGCCGTACGGCTGCTCTGTTAGTTGCGTGTGTGGTATGTTGCTGACGATCGAGGGCAATTGAGTAGGTGGCGCAGTGTTTCTTCTCGCAGTAATGACGGCTCTAAGTCGATTCAACACCTGTGGACCAAAATAAATTAAAACAAATGCTAAAGTTATGATTATGAGTGAAGTACTGATGCTAGCTATGTATGTATGAGACTGTAACTGTTTCCAAATTGTGTTATCTAGTTGAGTCTGTAAGCTAGTTTCAGATGTGACTAAATGGTCAAAAATTCCTTTTGTCCTGTCTAACACTACTTCTTCTTTCGATATATCTTTAATGTTTGTTTGTGAAATCTGCGTATTAATGGAGAAATTCGTTGTTTTAGAATAAGAAGCTAGCACTGTCACAGTCGTTGTTCTTTTTGCAGCAAGTATGTTTTTAAGTGTTTTAATAACGCAATTCTCGGCGATATGTA
This sequence comes from Anorthoa munda, assembly GCA_945859665.1. Lineage (NCBI taxonomy): Eukaryota > Metazoa > Arthropoda > Insecta > Lepidoptera > Noctuidae > Anorthoa > Anorthoa munda. The sequence goes on along the minus strand of OX243899.1, from coordinate 19,015,695 downwards.
GAACTCCAACATCGTGAATCGTTATTTCTTGTCTTTGTCCGTCACACACAATCGATATGGCTACTGGTTTTGTCGTTACGAAGAGCCAAGTGTTTTGCATGAATAATTGCTTCCATACAATATCTGTCGACATTTTGTAGATTTCTGACGTGCATTGAGTTTGTGTGTAGTTCTCAGTTCTAAAGAGTTGATCAACTATGCAATTTTTATTTAATTGCATGTTCTTGACAACTACAGGATAGCAGACAAATTCTGTATTGCTATGAAGACAATCTTTAAATTCTTCTTGACTCAGTTCAAAGTAACGCTCGTTGTTGTAGTCGAACCCCATGAAAGTCTGCTGAATAGAGAAGCACTCGAACGATCCATCAGTTTTCCTCTCTGGAATAGGCGTGACATGTATGAGTGTATACTTTGTTACGTCGTGTATTGGAAAGTGAGCATATACTCTTATGTGAGTAGTATTTACATTCATCTCAGTCTGTATTATTTGATCCTGAATGATTTTTAAGTTTGATGGTAACTTTTGATTAGCCGTTTTTATTATGTTGCTGACATGTGTTGGTGTTAATATGCTATATACATTTGCTTTTTGTAAATAAATTTCAAGTAAACCTGTATAGTAATCCATTATTTCATTGATGAAATTGTTTGCTAACTCATAGGCTTGCATTACTTGTATTTTAACGTGGTTGTTGTCAATCTTTTTATACCAAACATTGTTCTGATTCATAAATGATATTGCTTCATTTAGTTTTGCTTGGAATTTATCTAGCTTTTTTTTGATTTGCTCTTCAGTGTGGTTTACAGTTGTGATTGTAGATATCATTATTTTTGTTTGATGGTTGGCAGCATCAATAAGTTTCTGCTGGTTGTTATTTAATGTATCTATGTCTCTGTATACTTCGTCATTAACTCCAAACACCGATGTTAAGAGTTGACCTAATACACCTCTTTTCTTCCTATTATTTCTTATTTCTGTTAGGTATCCTTTTGTTGTCTTAAACTTTGTTTTTTCTTCGTTTAAATGGTGATAAAATTCGTTGCAATGCGTTTCGTACATGATTTTTTGCGTATTTATGCAAAATTGTTGGAATTGTGACGTTATTTTTTCAATCTTTCCTTGGTCTAGTTCTAAACTTTCTCTCTCGTAGTCTGTTTCAATTCTAAACATTCCTCGATTGATAGTTGCAGTTCCTATTTTTTCCACATACAATCCTGGATCTATATTTTTTAATGTGTATGTAGGCGTACTTGATATGGTGCCAATTAATAAAACAAGTATTGTTTGTAATAGTAAATCCTTTATCCAATTTTTCGGTGATCGTATACCTCTTCTGTTTGTGGTAGCTGTTGATATGTTACATTGTGTAGCCGTTTGTATGTCTTTACTCGTTGTACCAATTTCTTTGTTTTCGTTTACAGGGAGCGGGATCAATGTATGAATTGATCTCTTCTGTTCAGCTCCTGTTGATTTTTTAATTGTTACCACTCTAACTACCCCATCATTTCCCGGGTGGACTTCTGTGATTTTTGCCAACGGCCATTTACTTGGTTTTACATTGTCATCTTTTACTAGTATTACAGTTCCAATTTTAGCATTTTCATGTGCTTGTTTCCACTTGTATCTTTGCTGAAGTTGATGTAGATAGTTTTTTGTCCAACTGTTCCAAAAATCTTTTTTCATCTTTTGTATCTGTTTCCATGTATTCATTAAGTCAGTATTAATGTTTTCCATCGGATCTGGTGTTCCTACTGCTTCTCGGCCAATAAGAAAATGACTTGGAGTTAGTATAGTGTTGTCATTAACATCTTCGGTTTGCGCACACAATGGTCTTGAATTCAAACACGCTTCAATTTGGTGTAGTAAGGTGGTCATTTCCTCGTATGTTAGAGTCGTATCTCCGATTACTCGTCGTAAATGATGTTTCACTGACTTTACGCCAGCTTCCCAAATGCCACCGAAATGTGGAGATGACGGAGGAATAAAATGCCACTCAGTTCCTATGTTTGTTATTGCGCTTTGGAATTGCGGCGATTGCGTGATTTGTAATATTTCTTGATGTAAGAAGTTGGCTGCACCTACGAAATTTGTTGCATTGTCACTATACATGTGTGACACATGACCTCTACGTGCCATGAATCTGCGTAGTGCAGCGATAAATGTTTCTGTTGTCAAATCTCCCACCAATTCTAGGTGTATTGCTTTTGTTGCTAGGCATACAAAGACAGCAATGTATGACTTGTAAGACTTGTGACCTCTTCCTTTCATAGTTCTGGTTTGTATTGGACCTGCATAATCCACTCCAGTATGACTGAATGGATATGATTCCGTCACTCGTACTTTTGGTAGAATTCCCATTTTTTGCGAGTTTGTGTCTGCTTTGTATCGTATGCACTTCACACATTTGTTAATAACGCTCTTCACTTTTCTTTTTCCATTAATGATCCAGTATGTTTGTCGTAAATATGCTAATGTTAATTTGTTGCCTCCATGCAACGTTTTTAAATGTGCGTCTTGTATAATTAGTGACGTTACATGATGGTTGTATGGTAACAGTATTGGATGTTTCTGGTTGTAAGGCAATCCAGAGTTTTGTAACCTGCCTCCAACTCTTAGTAATCCATCCTCGTCTATAAATGGATCTAAAGTGGATAGCTTTTTATTTTTCTTCATAGGCTGTCCTCTTTGTATAGTTTTCAATTCTTCTTCGAATTCCTGTTGTTGTATTTTCAGAATTATTCGTTTTGTTACCTTTTTTAATTCAACGCAAGAAATTGGTTTATTTATTGTTTGCTTGTTTGCAAATCTATAGCAGTAAGATAACACCCTTAACATTTTATTTAAACTGGAAAATCTATTCCAGAGATCGTTCTTTTCTATCTCAGTTGGAACACTTGTAACTGTGTGACACTTTTTGATTTCCTCAGTCGGCTGTGGCATACGTCTCGTGGTGGGTATCTGATCGGTTTTTAACCATAGTGGACCATTCCACCATAAGGAATAATTAACAAGTTTTTCCGGCTCAAGGCCTCTTGAAATGATATCAGCTGGGTTATCAGCAGATATTACATGGTTCCACTCTGCGTTCGGTACAAGTTGTCTAATTTGTGATACCCGATTAGCTACGAAAGTTTGCCAGCGTCCAGGCTCTCCTCTTATCCAGCCTAAGGTGATCATGGAATCCGTCCAACAAGATATCGTGATATTCTTACAATTGAGCGCTTCTTTAACTTTTTCGATCAAACTGGCTAGTAGGAGTGCTGCACATAACTCGAGACGAGGTAGAGTAGTCTTTTGTTTCTTCGGTGCCACTTTTGATTTTGCTTGTAATAATGAATGTAGTAGTTGTTATTGATTTTTACACGGCTATATACGACCGCTCCGTAAGCTTTCTCGGACGCGTCGCTGAAACCATATAGTTCATTCTCTGTGCTATCAGTTATGTGACACCACCGCGGAATTTTTATTTTTTCTATACTTTTAAGGTGTTATCAACAGGTTGATCCCATCCTATCTCGTTAGTCCACAGTTCTTGTATAAGCAGCTTCAATTTAATTATAATTGGTGCTAACCAACCCAGGGGATCGAATATTTTCGCTACTTCTGACATAATCCATCTTTTTGTTGGTTTTTCTTTTTCCATTATAGTTATTTGAAAATAAAAACTGTCTTCCCGTGGTGACCATGAAATGCCTAATGACTTCCTGGACTCGTCTAATGGTAGCTTGAGTAGTTGATCGTCTTTGTCTTCCGCAGGTATATTTTCGAGGAGCTCTGAACTGTTTGACGACCATTTTCTAAGTTTAAAGCCACCCTTGTTTAACATGGATATTAGCTGACTTTGAAGTTCTTTAGCTGTGCTTTCCTGGGAATCTCCAGACAAAATATCATCCACGTAGAAATCTTGTAATGTAGCTTGACTCGCCATTGGGTAATTATCTTTTTCGTCTATGGCAAGTTGTTGTAGTGTTCGTACCGCAAGATAAGGTGCGCTAGTTGTACCGTATGTAACTGTTGTAAGTTCATATTCACTAATTGCTTGTTTGGGAGAAAGTCTCCATAATATTCTTTGATGTGCGAAGTCTAAATCATTAATTTTTATGAACCTGTACATTTTCATAATATCCGCCATGAAGGTAAACTTATGTTTTCGCCATCGTAGCAGTATAGTGGATAAATCTTGTTGTAGTCGTGGACCTTTATACATATTGTCGTTAAGGCTTATTTTTGTGCTGCTTTTGCTGCTTGCATCAAAAACCACGCGTAACTTTGTAGTAAGTGAGTCTTCCTTAATTACTGCCTGATGTGGTATGTAGTATTTTCCTAAGTTGTAGTTTTTTGTATCTACTTTTCTCATATGACCCATACGTAAATATTCGTTCATAAATTCAATGTATTGGTGTCGTAAATTTTCATTTTTTGCGAACTGTCGTTCTAGTTGTAAGAGGCGAGCAGCGGCCTTTTTGCGCGATTCGCCGTTTATGTTTAAGTTTAAGTTTGTATCCTTAAACGGAAGTCGTACCGTGTATGTTCCATCTAGGTTTCTTATCGTTGTTTCTTTATAGTAGGTTTCACAGGCCTGGTCGTCCTGTGTGAGTTTGTAGTTTTGTGGAATTTCTTCTAATTCCCAAAATTTCGTAAGTTGTCGTACCTCTTCAGTGCAAGCCACCATACTCAGTATTTTGGCTCCACTATTCGTGTCATCGGGATAAAATCCGGATAAAATCCACCCTAACTGTGTGTTTTGAGCGATAATTCCGTCCCGTAGTCTTTCGAAACCCTGTAGTAGTATTTTGCTATGGTCTTGGGCACCTAATATTATATCAATTGGTCCCTTTTTATAATAAGTTGGGTCAGCTATCAGCGCATTATCCAAGATTTTTTCTTGTAATTGTTTTAAGTCATGCCTTGGTAATGAACTTGTTAGTTTTGGTAGTATTATTAGCGTTACTGGCAGTTTATAATCGCTAGAGTACCTTGGTTGTAAAGTAATGTTGATTGTATGGTTTGATGTTTTTGGTTTTTCGTCTCCGATTCCTTTTATTTCGGCTCGGATTTTTTGACGTGGGTAAGCCAGCAGTTGTGCTACTTCTTCAGTGCAAAATGAAGCTTCTGATCCTTGATCACATAACACTCTCAACAACTGCGGCATCCCGTCATAAGAGGTAGTTTTTACTATAGCGGTAGTTTACTCGCTTTATTATACGTTGTATTTTTAGTGTTGGTATTTGTTGCCGATAAATTCGACGTTGTTATATTTTGAGGCTTCTCCATTCCTACATTTTTTGTTGTGTATTTTTTGGCGTTATTACTATTCTGAAACGGTTTAGATTGGTGTAATAATGTGTTGTGCCCCTTATGTTGACAAATATCGCATTGTTTGTAAACTGCACTCACACACTGTTTCCGATCATCGTGATTTAAGCAACGCTTGCACATTCTTTTTTCCGTGACGGCTTTGTATCGGTCGCTGACGCATAACTCTTTGAAACTAGGGCAAGAATGAATACTATGATCCATACTTTGACAATGCCAACAGCGTTTATATTTTTCCGATGTTTGTCTATTACGTGATTGTTGACCATTAGTATGTGATAACGACCCGTCAAATGACTTAAGACAACTGAAACGGTTTTCCATGAATTTCATCATCTCGTCGAAGGATTGTAATTTATTCCTGTTTTGTAATTGGTCTTCATACTTGGTATTTGTTTCCTCGTCCCATTTTCTACTGACTATTCTTATCAATAGAGGGCCCCAAGATGGTGTATTTATACCTTGATTTTTCAGTGCCTCAAGACATTCATTTATAGTGTCGTGCATGTCTCGTAATTGTACCGCGTTTGCTCGTTGCGTTTTAGGTAAATCTAATAATTTGTCAATAAACTTAGTAGCAATCATGCGCTCGTCTTCATATCTCTGCGTAAGCAATTTCCAAGCTGTTTCGTAATTTATTTCGCTAATTGTTAAGTGACGTATTAATCTTGCTGCGTCGCCTTTTACGTGTGTTTTAAGATACTGCATTTTCTCTGTAGAAGAAATTGAGTTATCTTCGTGAATTATTTTTCTAAATAAATCTTGGAATGTGTACCAAGAGTCATAGTTCCCCGCAAATATGGGAATATTTATTCGTGGAAGTTTTACTGACGATTTTGTCGACATAGCTTTTTCACCCGAGTTTTGGATTATTCTTGCTTCTAACAAATTTATGATAACGTCATAATCTGTCTGTGTATTCTCGAAACAATTATCCTTGAAATAGCTATTGTCCAGTGTGCTTTCAGCCATCAGTAATTCGATGTGCGTCTCTTCAATTTCTAGTCATTGTTTTTGTAAGGTTTGTAATAGTGTCTGTAAATGCCATATTGGCTTATCCTGAGTAATGGATTCCTTAGCCTGAGATATTTTCTTGGATATCTGTGACATTCGGAACAGTTGTATAAACAGTTTTGGGCTACTGACAACCCCCTTGTCTTCATCTTCGTCTAGAAGTCGTGGTTCATAAATACTTTGTACGTGTTGTAGTCTTTCCTCACATTTTCTGAGGTAGTTGATTCCTTCGTCGTAACATTTCTTAATGTTACCAAAGTAGTTTGTAGTAATGTACTTATGAGTTGACAAGATCTCTTGATCTTGTAGTTTCAAGTGGTTTTCTTGAACTCGCTGGAAAACCTGGTCTAATATTTTCTCCCGTTCGTTGAGGTATTTTTCCGTTTTCCTTGTGGGCGAGTCCTTTTTCAGGTTTGAGACTATCCTTTTGATCTCACTGTAATCCGCTTCCTGGCTCCTGATTTGTTCGTTAACTTCCTGTATCTCCATAGTGCTCTTCTTTCCCACTTCTCTAACGGCCCTATTTACCTAACTCAATAGTCAAGTCTGTCAGAGTCAATTCCTACAGTAATAAGGGGACCGCGTGATTGAAAGAAATTTCAAATGCTCGAAGGACCAAAATGTCTAACCACTCCAAACAGATGTCACGTGAAGTCGCAATACTGTTGAGGGTGCGTTAGTACATGTAGGGATATGATACGTCACGCGCCTACTGAACCTATAAGCCTAACAGTCCCTACGACTATACTCCCTATAAGCCCTACAGCCCTAACCTACCATATACCTAGTAGTGATATATAAATATATAAATAAGTTCAGGATGTCTGCACCATGCGACCTAAGGTTACAGACGGATAGTAGACAGGATGTCCAGGTTCGGGAAGGATAAACTCACTGCCAGCCCGCAGACTCACGGGACTGATCAGAGATTGCTAAAGGTGTCTTGGCCACAGTGAGGGGTAATGAGACAAGAATATAAAATTCAAATCTGCTTTATTTTACAAGATGTACAGCTTATATACTAATTTAACTTAATACACACTATTATACAAAGTTGTATGTGTTTCATGCGTGTAAGATGCAACTCAGTCATTATTTTAACTAGGCCGCTCGTGTAGTCGTCGCCGGGCCAAGTGCTGATTCGATGTTCAAAGGTTAACATTGAACAGTACCATTATCGGAAAAAAACTGCAATAAAACAAGTTTTTTGTATGGGAGCCCAACTTAAATATTTATTTTATTCTGTTTTTAGTATTTGTTGTTATAGCGGCAACAGAAATACATCTGTGAAAATTTTATCTGTCTAGCTATCACGGTTCAAGAGATACAGCCTGGTGACAGACGGACAGACAGACAGTCGGACCGCGGAGTCTTAGTAATAGGGTCCCGTTTTTACCCTTTGGGTACGGAACCCTAAAAAGCAGACAATTTAAAATGAAATTCAATTTTAAAAGGTTTTGCCTTTGAACCTTTGAACAAGGTAAAATTATTACTCCCACTGAAGTGTTGGTCATAAGGTACAAACCTGTATTTTATATTTCTATGATAAAAACCAACATACATTTCATTACTATATAGGCATTACGCCTGGTGGCCTGCAGCCTAATTGCGTAAGTGAATTCTGCAAAGGAAACAAGTCGATTCTTTCAAAGAACCAGAATCATTTCTTTTAACTTTTTCGGTATTGCGAAACTAATTTGGAAAGCTAGCGTTAGCTTTCTAAATCCTCCTTTGAGTTGAACACAGACTACTTAAAGATACTACGGAGTTGAAGATATATGACATTTGCATTACACAATACCAATAGTGAAGTTTTATCTCGATTCTTCCGCTTTCATTCATTCTTTTACAAACAATTCTACGTCAAAATATTGGTAATGAAAGGAGCATAACCTTTCCGTTTCAGAGTGTAATATGCAATACGAAAAGTCGTTTTTGGGAAGGTTCCAACTTGTTTGCTTTGCAGAATTCACTTACGCAATTAGGCTGCTGGTCTCCGAAGGGCAAGGAATTAACTTCTTTATGAAAACAATCTGATTTTGTTACTGAAGATAAGGTCTACAAAATGTATCACAAACTGACCATATGAAGTTGTTGCTAATTTTTGGGTTCCGTACCCGAAAGGTCCAAACGGAGCCCTATTGCTGTCACTCACGTGTCTGTCGTCTGTCACAAAATTTTGTTCCAAAGAGTTTTAAACTTCCCACTGACCTCTGAACTTGTAATTTGGTGATAATGTTTATTATTACGAATTTTCTACTAACAAATACCAATAAATTCTACATTTGGTACGGAACCCTATATGTGCTTAGTCCGATACGTACTTGGCAGGCTTTCTTTATTCATAAGACCAGTCTTACGGGCAAGAATCGGTGTTAGTGTAGATTTTATAAGTTTTCTAATTAAATAAGAGTATAGAATAGAATAGAATACTCTTTATTATGTACGCCATATAAGTTACAGAAAGTATAGACAAAGAAAACGTTACACTGGGTGACACAATGGGCGGCCTTATCGCTAAAAGCGATCTTTTCAAGACAACCTTTGGATGGATTTTATAAATGAAAGGAAAGAAAATACTGTAGGTAGTCTCTGGTGTATATATAAAATAAATACATATATATACAATAAAAAGTATGGAACAAAAACATAGAAATCAAGAAAAACAATTATTAAAGAGAGAGGTAGTGATTCTTCACCATAGTTTTAAAAATGGGCAGAGATTGAGCACGCCTTATTGTAACGGGCAATGCATTCCACAACCGCACCGCTTGAACCGTAAAAGATTTGTCGTAAAAGCTGGTGGAATGCATCGGCATCTCTAGTCCCAAGTTTTCCGATGACCTCAGATATCTATTATGTGTGTCATGAAGGTACTTGAAACGTTCTTTGAGATAAGAGGGGGTTGTAGAATTATATAGAATACTGTAAAGCAGAAATAAAATATGACAATCCCGGCGAAGAAACGGCGGCGAGAACTGAGTGCAAAAACTAGTAAAAACAAATTCAAAATCCGGTGACATTAATTATGTATATCAGAAACCCCATTAAAAGAGAGTGAAAACTGAACAAGATGTCACAAATTAAAGAAATAGAAATACAAAAGCTTTGGCAATTGGTGCCACGAAGTCCAGTGCGGCTGCCAAATACATTCATTTGGCACTGACTAAAGTTAATTTGTACTCTTTCAATTCCGGGTGTGTTTCTCTTAAAGTTTTATTAAAATATTCTTTTATTCTAGGAAATGTTTCAATTAAGTGTTCTAAATGGATCTTTTAAAGCACTTAGTGAAGGAGTGTTTATTGTTTTCTTCTTTTTGGAACTTGCATCTCACACAATGTTTATTAAATTTTTGAGAAACAGAATCCTCGCGTTGCGTCACTCTTCCGCTTTCCATCTAACTTATCTACTTGCTGGAGTTAATATATAACAAAATATCTTTAAAAGTAATAAGCTTGGTTCATGACTATACATTATATAATATTTTGCCTTTATCGCGTTTGAATTTGCCGCTAGAAGCGCTGGTGTAGAGTGAAGTCATCAAAATGAAAAATATCATAGCTTTTTGGCTTTTACCACGAGTTTATCTACTACTTCTTTATTGTTGCAAATATTTTCTAAATATGGCAGATTAATACAGATACGGCTTTTATTAGCCACTGCCTTAATAGTTACGTTTCGGAAAATAATATCATCATTTCCTTAAAAAAAAAAAAGTGTTTGCGCAACACTGCAGCATACTTGATTTTATATTTAATCGCAGTTCTACAGCATTAGAAATGAACATGCATGGAAGTAAAGTTTGAATTAAAATTAAAATTTTAATTCAAACTTTGCTTCCGTGCGCGTGCGTTTAGCTATATTTGAGGACATTACTCGCTAGTGGCGCTTACAGGAGAGCACAAAAATGGGAGCCCTCATTAATTTGAGGACAGAGCAATATGACTTCTTCCATACTTCTGCATCAGTCGTCATCTCAGATTTCACCATCTATATATGATACTACGCACTAAATTTGGCGATCCGAAGTCTCACTCTGTTCGACTGAACTGTACTGCAATCCGTATACCTTACTTTACACTTCATATTTTCGTGTGAGGATGGCCACGTCTGGTGTCAGAGTTAATTAAGGCGCCTTCGGGAACCCCGCAGGCCAATGACTTGGCTATTACAGATTTATAAGTCAAGGTTCCCTCACGATGTTTTCCTTCACAGTAGCCTGTGATGTCCAAGTTAAACTTAGAAATTACAATGAATTTGAAAAAGTCACATTGGTACTTGCCCAATGTCAAACCGTATAATGGCGCCGTATGAGCGTCGCCGTTTGATCGCGAGTAAACTAAACTCGATCTAGCGCTGCATGCTTTACCAGTTTGATTAGACAACATAAATATTTTAGCGCTGCAGCGAACTTTAGTTCTACTCAGCATTTGAATTCTTTTTAACCCCTGACGGAAAAAGAGGGGTGTTGTAAGTTTGACGTGTGTTGCTGTGCATATGTGCATCTGTGTGTATGTCTGTGGCATCATAGCGCCTAAACGGTTGAACCGAATTTGATTTGGATTTGAAAGGTGACTTTGGCGAGAATGTTCTTAGCTATGTTTGGTAAAAATCGGTTTAGCCGTTCAAAGGTTATGGGCTGTTTGAAACGGAGTATTTTTGCAAGATATTGTGTCACAATACGTGTTCGATAGATTGTTGATCGAAGCGTGTCTACTACTAGATAAATTATGTAGTTTAAAAACCGGCCAAGTGCGAGTCGGACTCGCGCACGAAGGGTTCCGTACCATTATCGCAAAAAACGGCAAAAAAATCACGTTTTTTGTATGGGAGCTCCACTGAAATATTTATTTTATTTTGTTTTTAGTATTTGTTGTTATAGCGGCAACATAAATACATCATCTGTGAAAATTTCAAATGTCTAGCTATCACGATTCATGAGATACAGCCTGGTGACAGACAGACAGACAGACAGATAGACAGACAGACAGACAGACAGACGGACCGCGGAGTCTCAGTAATAGGGACCCGTTTTTACCCTTTGGGTACGGAACCCTAAAAAGTAATAAATAAAAAAAAAACCGGCCAAGTGCGAGTCGGACTCGCGCACGAAGGGTTCCGTACCATTATCGCAAAAAACGGCAAAAAAATCACGTTTTTTGTATGGGAGCTCCACTGAAATATTTATTTTATTCTGTTTTTAGTATTGTTAACATAAATACATCATCTGTGAAAATTTCAAATGTCTAGCTATCACGGCTCATGAGATACAGCCTGGTGACAGACAGACAGACAGACAGACAGATAGACAGACAGACAGACAGACAGACAGACAGACAGACGGACCGCGGAGTCTCAGTAATAGGGTCCCGTTTTTTCCCTTTGGGTACGGAACCCTAAAAAGAATTAAATAAAAAAAAACCGGGGATTTTGGATTTAGTTGTTTCCATGAATTTTCTTGTCTATCGGCAGAAAGTATGCCAATGAGTGTCACTCTCGTTCTAGCCATATCATCTATCACAGTGAATCTAAAGTTTATTTGGTCTTCCTCTACTCTTCCCTCCGTCAGACATTCATAATTAAAATTTCCTCAAGACATTTTACTAATTTCAAGATATAAAATACTCCTCACCATTGCGCTCAAAATGCTGAAAGAATACATCGTGAGGAAACCCGCATGTCCTAGAACCATACCATCGAAGACATGTGACATCTACCAAGCACTGGGCCCGCGTGGTGGATTAAAGCCCATTCCTTCTCTCACAGAGAGAAGGCCTGTGTCCCAGCAGTGGAGACATTAAAAGGCTGATGATGAATACGAAAAAAGGATTTTACTGCAGTTCACTACGATAGGCTTAACTTATCGACGTAACCAATTACCATTGGTCCTAAGGTTCGAGAGCGGGAACTCCAATTGAGATGCCGATCAGTCCGGGACACACTCTATTGGAGCTGATCAAGGATATCTCCACGGAAGTTGCCGAGGCAGAACCGGAGCCGACTACTTCACCTCCTAAGTCTCCTTGGAAACCACCAGGTAATAAAGAGAGATATTTGAAATGGAAATTTATTGCAAAAGCTGTAGATGGATCGTGGCTACTTCGTGTCAGAAAACTTCGTCTTTTGGAGATTTCTCCAAACGAAGGGTTTTCAAGAAGTTTTTAGAAGTGAAAGATCATGATATAACACGGTGAACTTAACTGTGCACTGGCACTGTGACGTTACACTGACCTTCAACTCTTGCTATTGGTGCGCGAGACGAACGCGAGGACACACCTCGCGTTCGTTGAGAGGCGGGAGAGGGGTCGAATTCCAGCGAAGTGCACAGTTAAGTAGACCACTATTTATGATAAACTTTGACTTGCTCTCAGTGACGATGATATTGTCTAAATACATTTGTGAGATATTCATAATTATATTAAAAAAAAAAAAAACCTTTTTCTTATCTAAGTTTTACAAATTTCATAAAGATGTTTCTTGACTTTTTCATTTTAAACTGCAACGGGTCTCTAGAAGTGCCTAAAAGAAATGTTATTTTTTATTTATTTGGATTCTGAGCAACTCATCTTCGGCAACTTGTTCAAAACTAACTCAGTATCTAAACAATATCTCTCCACAGGAGATGGAGAAGGCGTTTCAGATATAGCAGTAGGTGCCTTACTATCAGCAGCGGACGCTCGCAGCAGATCGGTGTCTCCTAAACCTGCGGTCAGTTCTGCCACGTCACCAGTTCCTCCTGCGTCACCTGCGCCAGGGCCTGCTAAGGTAGGCTAGTTCTATTAAGCATACAGTCGGTCCGACTTAGGTTAAGTGGCCACCACCAACTTGCCACCAACGTAGCTGATATATCTAAAGTGTCTGTAACTAGGGAGGTCAATAGCATCACTGCAAACGCGTGACGGTATTAAAGCTGCATCGCTACAATGCTCAACTGCATCTATGTAAACAACAGCGTCAACAGGCGTTCACAGGTAATCACTACGACGCTCAACTGAATTGATGCTGTATCGTGGCATCATCGCGACTGTATCGCGATATTTTTGCGCTTGTATCTCTACTGAATCGCTGCAAAACTTCGCCGTGGATCATCGTTACATTGGCATCCATAAAAGAGCCTCCTATACGTTTTATGAACTACCGGTAGTTCATAAGAAAAGTAGGCTATACGGTTTGTGAACTAAAGGTAGTGCATAACTCACAGACATTACTCACACACACTGTTTTCCGGCCCGCACTAAAGGTAAACCGGAATCAAAACCACGGAAGAGCTTTTTCACAGCAAGCTCTCACTAATACTATAACTACTTGTACTTCAGCTCTCGTTTCGCACAATATTATTGTACACCTCTCATGCCGTGATAAAAATTTAGCCAATGCCGGATTACCCGGTAACTTCAATGACATAAAAAAGGCATAATCAGATCCTTTGTGACTTTTATCTTCAGTACTGTGTGTGTGTTTTACCCGACTGCCGAAGGAGGATAATGTGTTTATCAGTCCATGTATGTATGTATGTATGTTTGTTCCTATGTGGCGTTCTAGAGACCAAATGCGTTGGCCAGTTTTGATGATTTTTACGTCAATCGATTTGGCTTAACCTTGTGAGTGTCACTGGCTGCATTAAAATTGGAAAATCGTGGGTGCCCATTTTTTTTTTCTTCCATGCCTATCGTGTGGGTATCAAAATAAAGGATCTTAGGAGGAGATTTTAAAAATATATAACACTTAAATGTACCTAATTCGACAAAAAAATAACTAAAAAGTTATAAAAAATAAAAGTAAATTGAAATAATCAAAAAACCCAATTGCCTAAGAAGCGAAATAAAATGACGTAAACAAGAAGAAAATCATGCTGTGCAGTCGGAGTATACATATTCGCGAGCTGGCTGACCAAAACCAGATGTATCCTCCGACTGCACAGCATGATTTTCTTCTTGTTTACGTCTTTTTAGTTCGCTTACTAAGCAGTCCGGGTTTTTTTTACAACATGCTCTCTACACAGACGAACTCACTGAGTCTGGTGTCCAACCAAAGGAACACGAGGAAAAAAGCAAAATAGATACTGTTCGAAAGCATCAAACAAAAACACATTTCTATACCGTTGAAAATGTGTTAAGTTCTAAAATAAAATAATAAAAAATAACTTTAATAATCCTTTTGTAAATTCTCATGGCTGACATTTTAAATTATAAATATCTACTCAAATAAATATAATTGAAATGTCTGTTTGTAATGTCAAAATTACAGCTTTTTAGTAAAGACATATGAAAGTATATGCGGTAAAAATAACAAAAACACGTAACACATTTTGAAAATTTTTGTTTATCATTTGTTCCGGCTGATCTCCGAAATGGCTGGACCCATTTTTCTGCGACGTTCACTAGCGAATAGCTGACCTTATAAAGTCTTTAAATTAAGGAAAAGAATTAGTGCTCCGAAAAAAATAAAGGGTATGGTATTTTAAGTTTTTACGAGTTTGACGCGGACGTAGTCGCGGCCACAGCTCGTTATTATATAAAAGTCGTATACCACAATATAATTAGTTTTTCTGCAACACTTTCTGTTTACTATATTTGACATACAGTATGAAGACATAATTTGAAATGCATTGCAGCAGAAATTTGTTAGGATTGTAGTTCACACTTGTCATATTTACTTTTAAATTAATGGAAACAAACATGGACTAAATTTGTTTAGTTTTAACGTAGGTTGCTGGGGAGAATAGGGTACTTTCTAGTCATGGATACAAAATTACGAGATTATAATTATACATTATGTATCTTATGGTTTCGTCACCTAGATATTTTTCTAAGAGATTATGATTGAGTTTACCTTTTAGATTTTGGGTAAGTACTATTTGTTTCTCAATTAAAAGTGAGTGTTAAATCAAGTCATAATATTTATTAGAAATACATTGTTCAGAATGAAAGACTGAAAGACTGGTAAAGGAGCACTACCTGTCATTGTGATCTTGTTCTTGTTGGAGCTGTATTATTTTCTTGCCTGTATATTTATATGTATGTATGTATTTATGTATCTATTTAAAGAAAGAAAGAAAGAAAAAATATTTATTTAAGACCCGCACAGGAGACACGAGAAAGAAGCATAAAAATTAAACAATAGTAAAAATAAAAAACCCTGTACGAGACCAAAAAGGCTCCTATCTCAGCATGTGCAGCGATATCGAAAAAAGGAAATAACGCTGCGCTGATATTCTGATAGGGCCCATTGTTGATGCCACGGACACACTTACGGAAACGGAAAATACTTAAATAATAAAAAATAAAATATATTTTAGGATTTTATATTTAGTGCTTTCTATGTTTGTAACTTATTATTTAATTTTAAAATTGCACCAAGTGCAACCCCATGTCGTGTCCAGGCTATCTCTCTCCATTCTGGGCAGAACGCGATAAGGCCGCCTGTTGTATGTTTGTTATTACTTTAAGATTTCCGTATGTAATGTTTTTATCTTGGTACAATAAAGTATATATAAATATAAATAAAGATCTTAAAGCATAAAAGTAATTATTTATAATGCAATTTGTAAGACATTCAATCAAAATTAAAAATGTCACACACACAGCCTAACAAAAAACATACACACACCAACAACAAACAATACAACAACCACCAACAATGAACATCCACCAACACCAACAACAACACTACAAACATTAAAAAAAAATACCATAACAACACTGATGCTTTCCAACAAATTAAATTACAACTGTCCATAAATCAAAACTAAATTTTCATCAACTCGCTCAAATAATGTACATACATGTCAAAAAATATATTTTTTAAAGCCAATAAAATAAAAATAAAATGGTATATATGTACCGCTATATCTGAAAGTTTTGCCAGTATTAAACTGCCCAGGGAAGTAGCGTAGCATTTTTTAAATGCAAACGAATCTTTAAAAAAAACATTGCTACACCTTTATCTACCCCACTTTTGTAGCTAAGCGGCTACGACGCTCTACGAAGGCTAGCTACGCCGCTACGAAAGTCCACGCCGTAGCAATAAAACTAAGCCACCTTAGTTTAAGTTTACCCTAATCTTCTTAGGGGTCATTGTACTCATTATTATTAAAAAAGTTTGGTTTTACGACCAACCTTGAATTTGCGGGATAAAAATCTCCAGTTCATTACACAATTTTGTGTTAATATAAATTGACAACACAAAATAATCACCAAGTCTTTTCACTCGATTGCCCTAGAAGGAGAGTGGAGGAGCTCGTGGCTAAATAATAACAGCCGCACGGTCCGATCTTCAAGGTTAAGCAACGCTTGACGAGGTCGGTCCGTGGATGGGTGACCATTTCAACATACCGAGTTTCCTCCGTGCCTCGAAAGCACGTTAAGCCGTTGGTCGCGGCTGTCATTTTAAATGATAAATGATAAATGATTTATTTTCTGTAAGTTGGTTTGTACAAACACTTTCACATGTCGATCATATTTTTTAAAACTAGATGAGGTCGGCGTTTCCTATCTGACTACTCTGAGAAGAAAGGCCGAAACAAACTCAGAGGTCACAGTCTCTTTTAAAGTCCAGACAAAAACTTGGTTAGATCATGTGAAGACCATGTAGACTGATGTCTGAAATGGTCTTTTGAGAAAAGAACCAGCCAGATTGAGTGGACCTGTCCAGTCAGTGCACGCATTTGTCAATAACCGTGCAGCTCAACTTAGAATTTAAGGAGCTCAACGAATTGACGAACAATACCAAAGAAAGGACATTCGGGTAGGCCGCATAAATACTCAAACTGCCAGACCATGATTAAAAACTAACTAAGATAAATTAAAATTAAAAGAAAAATAATAATCCACATAGTCTTCACATTCACAATAATTAAAATAAAATAATATAATACTTTAAAAAGTAAATATTCTTGTCATGGCAAGAAAAATTTAAAAAAATAAAAATATAATTAAAAACTAAATCCACGAAGCAAAATAAAAAAAAATAAAAAACGAAATTAATTGGAGCAGCTCAATCCCAAGCCTTTTTGTCCTCAACGTAATCTTTAATATTATAAAACGCTTTCTGGCACAACTTACGTTTAATGAATGATTTGAATTTATTAACACTTAAACCTTGTACGTCGCTTGGAAGCTTATTATAAAAGCGTACACATTGACATCTAAACGAGCCACCTATTTTCTTGAGCCTTGTTGTAGGTACTACAAATTTGTGTTTGTTCCTAGTA
Organism: Anorthoa munda; assembly: GCA_945859665.1. NCBI lineage: Eukaryota > Metazoa > Arthropoda > Insecta > Lepidoptera > Noctuidae > Anorthoa > Anorthoa munda. The sequence goes on along the minus strand of OX243899.1, from coordinate 18,998,149 downwards.
TTTATGTTATGGATATCACTGTATTTTTTAAACAATTTTATATTTTTATGGGCATATAAAAGATTTTCATAAATATACTGAGAAGGCACAGTCATTACATTAATCTCCTTAAATTTCTCTCTGAGAGAGTGTCTCGGGCTTAATTTATAAATTGATCGAACAGCTCTTTTCTGCAAAACAAAGATAGTCTGGATGTCGGCGGCATTTCCCCACAACAGAATACCATACGACATTACACTATGAAAATAGCTAAAGTATACTAAACGGGCTGTCTCTATGTCAGTTAAATTACGAATCTTTCTAACAGCATATGCTGCGGAGCTTAGCTTCTTTGACAATTTATCTATATGTGGGCCCCACTGAAGCTTAGCATCCAAAGTTAGGCCTAAGAATACTGTGCTATTTTCAGGATTCAATTCTTCGCCCTTCAACATCACATCAGTTTTCACCTGCCTAACGTGAGGTAAGGTAAACTTAATGCATTTGGTTTTTTTTCCATTTAAAAGTAAATTATTAACATTAAACCAGTGAACTACTTTTGAGATCGCGCTATTTACATCGTCAGTAACCGGCTGCTGACGTTTAAGTTTAAACAAAAGTGAAGTATCATCCGCAAACAACACTATATCATGGTTATCCTTTATGAGGTAAGGCAAGTCATTAATATAAATAAGAAACAAGAAAGGGCCAAGAATTGAACCTTGCGGGACTCCCATTGTTACTATAGATCCGGGAGATCTTTTTCCATTAACGTCAACGCTCTGAATCCTATTACTCAAGTATGAAGTAAGAAGAGCCAGAGCGCCGTTCCGGATCCCGTAGTGGCGGAGTTTCCTGATTAGCGTTTCATGAAGAACACAATCAAATGCCTTGGACAAATCACAAAATATTCCCAAGGCATCGCACTTATCTTCCCATGCATTATAAATATGTCCTAAAAGCTCAACACCGGCATCAGTAGTTGAACGACCCCTTGTAAAACCGAACTGTTTGCTATGTAATAATTTATGTTTATTAAAAAATCTTTGCAATTGCTCTAAAATTAATTTCTCAAATATTTTACTAAACGTAGGTAGTACTGAAATAGGTCTATAATTTGTAGGGTCTGAAGTAGTACCTGATTTAAACAAAGGTATTATTTTACTATTTTTCATTAGGTCAGGAAACTCCCCACTGTCGATACAATTATTAAAGATAATAGCTAAACTAGGTGCGACAATGTCAATAATGGACTTAGCAACTTCTACAGAATGTCCCCACAGATCTGCAGTCTTTTTAACATTTAAAGTGTGAAAGGTTTTAATTATGTCTCTACAAGTAATATGTTCAAAAAGAAATTCCGAATCACAAACATTAACATTTTCTTTTAGTATAGACTCAGCAACAGAAGGTGATGAGTTTAGGGATTTAGTAGTTGAAATGGGAATATCTGAAAAGAAATTTTCAAAAGCCACTGCGACTTGTGAGTCTGATTTTATGATGTTGTCATTAATAGATAGGCTGTAGTCAATATTCCGGTTACCAGATCTTCCCGTTTCACTATTAATAATATTCCAAGTCGTTTTAATAACATTACTACTACTTTTAATCTTCGAACTCAAATAACGCGACTTGGCCAAACAACAAACTTTTTTAAATAATTTTGAATAATTTCTAACATATAAATTAAATTCAGCAGTGTTTACATAAGTCCTTTCACTGTACAGCTCATAAAGCCGTGTTCTGCTTTTATGAATACCAATGGTAGCCCAATCACCGAATGAAGCATTACTATTAACCGAGATAGTTTTGGGAATAAAAGTGGAATTAAATTGTCTACAGTATATATTAAAAAAATCATCATATAGATGATTAGGTTTAGAATGAATTGCCAATATTGGTAATTCATTAATTAGTTTAACTTTAAAAGCTGCCAAGCGACTTGCAGTTTTGGGGTTAACAGTGATATCCTTTTTAGCCACTTTGTTATTTTGGTTTGGTATAGTAATCCTCTGCCCGCAATGATCAGAATCTAGTAAATTTATAATTTCTTTGTGGACTGGTATAACATTAGTATAAATATTATCTAAGCATGTGGCACTAGTAGGGGTTATTCTTGTGGGCTCCAAAAATAGGTTTACAAGATTGTAGGACTGAAACAGACTTTTTATTTTACTACAAGAAGCTGAGTTTTCTAATAAATTAACATTAAAATCACCACAAGTGATAATGGATTTATTCGAGTTACAAATCTTGTGTAACACTTCATCCATTACCTTTTCAAAGCAGTCATACAATCCTGAAGGGGGTCTGTATACACTTAATACAATAAACTGCTCCAATTCTATACAAGCTATTTCAATTGTCCGCTCAACAGATAGGCTCACAATATCCTTGCGGTCCTTAAATTTAAGCTGGTTACTTACTAAAATCAAGGAGCCACCATGTATAGCATTAACTCTGCTGAATGAACTACCAACCTGGTGATTATTAAAATTGAACAATAACTGGTGGCTTTTAAGCCAATGTTCAGTTATACAAAGAATATCAATACTGTTAAAGTTCATAAATAATTCTACTTCTAAATCTTTGTTCATAAATCCTTGAATATTTTGATGCACCAGGTTAATACTATTTACTGATTTTAAACTTTTATTTAATTTAATTTTGCAATTTTCATCCTGTACAATTTTGCAAGAGGTTGTCCCTATTGTCCTAATTTCTAATTTAAATTAATATCAATTTCTGATACCAAATTATTGGCTGAATTAAATAACATATCTTGGCATTGCTCAATAGAAGCAAGTTGTTTAGCCAAATTCTTGGCTGTAATAGAAAAATAATATGATAGCGACACAGCTATCTGTCTTTTACAATACTTTGAAAGAAAGTACCTATCCATGAAAAAACTATCTTTTGTCAAATAAAAGTGATTACCAACATAATTGTTGGTGTCAATTAAATGGAATGAATTACTACTATATGTTAAATTATGTAATGTCCTATTCAATTCAAATCTAAGATTATTTTCTTCCTGTGGCAAACTTTGGCTGTATGGGAATGTGAACATCACAATTTTTTTTAAACTAAGGTTGCACAATGATCTATAATTTTGGAGTAATTCACCTTTGTTCACATTACCCCTATTACCAATAAAAATTAATAATGTAGTATCCTGGTTAAAATTACATTTTATAACTTTTTTCATTATATCAAATAAAGAACAACCAGGCATACAGTAGTTCATTATTGAGTGTCCTGGATATTTATTTGATAACAAGTGGCCTAGATCCTTTCCAATTTCATCACAAAATAATACTATTTCTGTATTTACATTCTTTTTAGGCAAACAGTTAGTAATTTCTAATGGCAAACTGGCACTAGACTGCGGTATGGTGGCATCACATATTGTCAATGAATGGTCCGGTGTGAGTTCAACAGATGGTGGTTGACAATGATCACATTTGATAGTTTGTGAGCTTACCAGCTCATTCATTGCCAATACATACTCCCTCATTTGGTTTTCAGAGGCTGTATACTTGATGGTCATAGAAGTAAGTTTCTCCTGTAGTTGGTCAAGTTCATACCGCAAGTCTTCTGTGTCAGTCTGGTATTTCCTAGTGCTTTTTTCTAAGTTAAATGAATACATATCTAATTGCTTAAGTAAATGCAATCTTTCTCTATTAAGCTTTACATAAAGATCTTTGACAGTCGTTACAAGTAGTCATAAGCTTGAGATCTGACACCAGTCTAGCCAAGTGGTACCGTGTTACCCAGTTACTGGGTTTGTTGAGGTCAGATAGGCAGTCGTTCCATGTAAAACACTGGTACTCAGCTAAATTCCGGTTAGACTGGAAGCCGACCCCATCATAGTTGGGAAAAGGCTAGGCAGATTGATTGCCCTAAAAGGAGAGTAATGTTTTTATAATGACGTCATCTTTATCCAGACTCCACCCACGGAACCTTCACCGTTGCCTGATGCGTCAAGGGTCGCCAGTCCAGTGCCATCAACCACCAGTCCTCCTGGTGAAAGAACTACTTCACCACAACCAGGTAATTTCAGCTGTTATGATTATTTTCAGCCGTTTTGGGCATAATTTCGTTGTACGTACTGATAAGGTGTTGAATTTGCTGCTGGAGTATGTATTTCCTGTAAGCTACCACCTGGAGTCTTTAAGTCAAGAGTGAATAAGTTATTTCTAGGCAAGCTAGGCTAGGGGTACCTACACTCCATCGTCAGCCACATCATTGCTTACCATTAGGTAAGATGGTGGTCAAACGCAAGCCTATCTATATTATTATTATTATCTATATATATAAAAATTAATCCCTGTTTCCCTTGGTCACGGCATCACGTGTGAACGGCTGGACCGATTTCGCATATTCTTTTTTTGTTGTGTTTGTTATTGTTAGGAGAAGGTATTTATGAAAAAAAAAGAAAATAAAAATGGTACCTTACCTTCATACGTAGGGTAGGTATGTAGGTAGAGTAGGGTAGGTAGGGTAGGGTAGGTCGGGTAGGGTAGGGTAGGTAGGGTAAGGAAGGTAGGGCAGGGTAGGTAGGGCAGGGTAGGTAGGATAGGGTAGGTAGGGTAGGGTAGGAGAGGGTAGGTAGGAAGATTAATGTTTGGTGTTTTTATGGCAAAACAAAGTTTTCCGGGTCAGCTAGTAAATAAATAAAAAAACCACAAACATTTTAGAGAGTTCATGTACAGTCAAGTGCAGTCTTACTCTCCCAAAATTCAAATGGCTAGATTTTGTCGAAGTTAAATTATCCACAACTGATTTAAAATGTTAAAAAAAAAAATACATGTAGATTATACCTAGGTACTAACCGTGTGAAGTTGAAATTCTTCTGATAAAAAAGAATTGCCGCTGCTGTTTTGGTAGTGTGATTCTGACCCTTAACTGTACATACACGAGTAAATAATTCAGTTGTGAAACTTCACAGACGTTGTGGGTTTCTTTACTTAATTTTATTTATCTCTGTATCTTGGTCTTATTCAGTCATGATCCTACCCAAACATTTCGGTTTCGTAGATAAGCTGTAGTAGCAACTTAAACTATATAAGTTTGTTCGTTTAACTCCGATAGGTACCTATCGGTTGCCATTGTATATATATAATGAGATCTTTGTTAGATCATATCGTTGTTATAACTATTGGAACCACACGTTGACAAAAGAGTGTATATAAAGGCACATAATTGGATGGTTCCAGGATTTCTTGGATCAGATACCTTTATGTGATTGGCACAAATAAAAGGCATATTATATACCAGCTCCAAGTAATATATAAGCAGATGAAGCACACACACATAGCTTTTTTCTTTGGTTTCAAACAAAACGTAAAACTCATAATGGAAATATCTCATTTCGGGCCGATTATATTTAATTCAATAGCTAAATAAGATATTTAAAGTTATCTACATAACTTGCCTGTGGAATAGAAATGACGGCTGCACAAGTTTTGTATAGAAAATATATCAAAGAGACATATTTTATCCTTTACCTCAGTTATCTGACTATTAAAAAATAGGGATGTTGACAAAATATCTAATTCTTCAGTTAAGTTAGGTTAGGTTAGAGCAGTGGTGGCCCAGTGGTATCGGCCGCGACTTACAAGTTGTAGGTCATGGGTTCGAACCCAGGCAAGCGGTTTACTTTGTGTAAATTATTTCATCACCACTGCTCTCAAAAACGGTGAAGGAAAACGTCGTGAGGAAACCGGCATGTCCTAGAACCAAAAATTCGAGGACATGTGACATCCACCAACCCGCACTGGGCCCGCGTGGTGTCCCAGCAGTGGGAACATTAATAGGCTGATGATGTGATGTGATGTGAGCCATATTTTTTCCTATACCTCAGTTATCTGACTATTAAAAAATAGGGATGTTGACAAAAATATCTAATTCTTCAGTTAGGTCACCTAAAAATATTTATACGTATTTTTTCTTCTGCCACGTAAACAGAAAAATACAACGATACAGTGCGTTGAAATATCGTGTGACGTCACGTGTGCTACACTTTATACTGACAAAGTGATGTCACAGGCCCACACTCCTGAACTTCGATGCGCTTTATCTTTGTCAATTTTTATTTATTTAAAAATACGGGTACAATTATATTTGATAATCTCACTGACGGACTAAGCAGAATTATCCTTTTTAGGATTCCGTACCCAAAGGGAAAAAACGGGACCCTATTACTAAGACTCCGCGGTCCGTCTGTCTGTGTGTCTGTCTGTCCATCAGTCACCAGGCTGTATCTTATGAACCATGATAGCTAGACAGTTGAAATTTTCACAGATGATGTATTTCTGTTGCCGCTATAACAACAAATACTAAAAACAGGATAAAATATAATAATAATACAACAAAAGTGTTTTTTTGCCGTTTTTTGCGATAACGGTACTGACGGTACGGAACTCTTAGTGCGTGAGTCCGAATCGCACTCGGCCGGTTTTTCTACCCAGGAAACATCCATATATTCTCTCTCTCTCTCTCTCTTTAGTACTTACTTATACTATCGTTAAGGGTTTAATTTAGGGAAAAAATGTGTATGTCGTTTTTGTGGCGAATAAACACTTTCCTTTCTTTTCTTCTTCCATATTATTTCTCAAGGAACTAAAGAAAAACAGAGCGTTAACATCTTTACCATTTGTACATTTCATTTGATTAACGATGTTCGAGATGTGGCAATGAAACGCATATTTCCGACTAAGTATGTTTTCCATTCTCAACGAAGATGTTTTTTGTTTTGGCAATATGCCATGACATCTTATAGTGTGGGCGTCTTAAGAGGTCTCTTAGGGGTTCTTTCTGCAGGATGAGTAATAGATTTCTTCTGAGTCATTAGATAAGCGAATTATTGTGGTAATTAATCAATACCTTCCTGCCTACTAGCTTAAGAAATAAATAGAACATGAATATAAAATGTTCCTAAGTTTGTACTAGGTTGAAAATTGAAGCATGATTGCGTGATCGTGGGTCGATGTTGTGCCGTATCTCATGAATCGTCGCTACAGTGATCGACTATTTTGTTGTATTCTTTGTTTGGTTTTGAACCGACTTCAAAATAAAGAGGAGGTTCTCAATTCCTACTCTCTTATCTTTTTTTTCTTATATTTATTGCCCGTTGTTTTGGAAAATTCTTCTTTTGTTTGAAAGGGTATACTTCCCAGATGGTACCATGGCTTTAAGGTCAGGATCTGATGATGGGACCCTGCAGAAATCGATTGACAACCGACGTGACATCGGAACCGACCAATGATTTGCACTCAGAAAGTATCATTTGGTGAAGTGTAACTGATGAAGAAGACCACAGATGGGCACTGGAACCCCTTAATGGTTAATTTGTCCCGGATTTTTTTTTATCTCGAATAGTTAATCGACTATGATGGAGCAAATACTTATAAATAAATGGTGCCTACTGATGAAAGTGGTACCATCGAACTGATCTTATCTGATGATGAAGCCGGAAGGCACTGGAACGTAAAAAAAAAATTGTTTTATTTCAGATAAAACAATTTTTATTTTTTATTATTTTAAATGCCCTGCCCGACACTAGATTTTTTTTCATGTATCGTGGATGCTTTTACAAACATTTAAACTCACAAACACAAGATACCCAGATCCGGAACAACTATCTGTAGGCCATACAAATATTTGTTCCGTGCGGGAATAGAACCCGCGACACATTTTAACGTTCAAAAGTGCCGCATAATGGCCTAGTTGAAATAAATACATTTGACTTTGACACTCAGCGCACAACCACTACGCCAACCGTGTTGTCCACATACAATGTATCCTAGTCGTTTTTGGGCTTATTGCAATCGTCATGAGATGTTCTTTGGCTATACAAAGACGTTGTACGACTGACGCTTGTGTCACCTTATTAAAACACATCTTTGAAGCGTGGGAAGAGGCACAAGATGCCATAGGGGTCTTCTGTGACCTGTCGAAAGCATTTGATTGCGTTAATCATGCAACATTACTTTTGAAACTTGAGCATTACGGGCTAGGCCAATCAGCGTTGAGTTTAGTTAAATCTTATTTAAATGATAGACAGCAATTAGTTCAAATAAACGGTGTCAATTCGTCCGGGTTAACCGTGACAATGGGGGTACCCCTGGGTTCAATTTTGGGTCCTTTCTTGTTTCTAGTCTCATCTATTGAAAAACAATCTAAACATGGTGTTATTTGCTGATGACACTTCATTGATTTTTAAGATAAATAGACGTACGAGTAACGTTGACGACGTAAATACCGTCTTGCGACAGGTTCAAAATTGGTTCACAGCTAATAATCTAGTTTTAAATGCTAAAAAGACTAAGTGCATAAAATTTGTCTTGCCGAATGTCAAAAGTAATGATTGTGACATTATATTAAACAAGGAGAAGCTAGAATTCGTCGATAAAACGGTTTTCCTGGGGATCACGATAGACTCGAGGTTACAATGGGGTCCTCATTTAATATCACTTGCGGGGCGGCTAAGCTCGGCAGCTTATGCTGTTAGAAAAATACGTCAGTTTACTGATGTCGATACCGCGAGGTTAGTCTATTTTAGTTATTTTCATAGTATAATGTCTTACGGTATCTTAATATGGAGAAGGGCTGCAGACATTGAGTCAATTTTTATTCTGCAAAAACGAGGCATCAGAGCGATATACAATCTTCGCCGGCGCGATTCTCTATGGGAACTGTTTAAGAACATTAACATCATGACGGTACCTTGTCAATATATTTATGAAAACATCATGTATGTTAGAAAGAATTTACATCTTTTTAGTAAAAACGGCGACAGACATAATTATGTTACTAGAAATAGGAACCAACTAATTCAACCAGGTTTCAGGCTGGCTAAAGTAGCATCATCTTTTATGGGGTACTGTATAAAATGTTACAATAAAATTCCTCCCCACATTCTACAACTAAATGAGACGAAATTTAAGACTTGTATAAAACGCACACTATGTAGGCAAGCATATTATAAGTTGGGGGATTACATCGCTGATAAAAATGCTTGGCTCAATGCTGGTCCTGCTCCGCAGCCACAAGGGCGCAAGAACAATTAGTGATGGGCAGAAAATTATCGAAGTATTGTTGGACCTGCTGAAGACTGTATGAAAATTTTTGTATTGTATAAACTCAATTTCTTTTAGTATTATATAATTGCACAGCACATGTGTGAGTACTATGTTCCGACTGTAGATAAATCTATCATTCACTGTACCTATGTGTCGTTCGTTGACTTCTGTGTGCCCTGGCAGTTGAGTGTGTCATGCTCTCTCTAATTTCTCTCTGATGGTGGCACATGTGTTGGATCATTCGGCCTGTAATAATGCCTTCGGATAATAGTCGACCAACTTATAAAATGTACTTGGCACAGTAAAATTTTTGTACAAATGCCATTGAAAAATTACTTAAATAACGTTGTTAGCTGTGTTAAACAGATAGTAAATATATGCTTATGAACCATGTAAAAATATACAAAAATAAAATCATAACATCCTTAATAATAATGATTTCTAAATTAATAATGTTTAAGCTCGAATAACGCATTGAAGTGGCCGGAGTCGTTGGCAGTACCAGTCCGTAGTCCATACGGCGCATGCGCGCGGTGGAGTCTATTTTGTGTTAGTGCAGAAGTATTTTCTACGTTTTGTAATTAAAACGTAAAAGTAAAGTCAAATTAGATTCTATTTCCAAGCAAATTACTTATTTTCTTTTGTCGATATCCTTCTATAAAGTCAATATTCGACCCGACTTCATCACTAATTGAGTAGCGTAAAACTTTCCAGAATGAAATAGTGAATACCGCAGATTAGAGGATTCACCTCTAATCTGCGGTATTAGAGGAGATTAGAGGTGAATACATACGATTTTTTTCTAATTCCGAAAGAGAAATAAACAAGGAGCGTGCACGCAAGGATCCAGGAACGAACTATACCATTCCCCGTGGCTCTAACGCGCGCTCGTATCGGCTAAAAAAAACATCATCCTACGAGTATGTGGGCCCGTTTTTAGACTTTGTGAGCCGCTGAAACCGTTCTAATGTTCATGTAACAACAACAAAACCCTCTTTTTAGTCCGCATTATTATGCAAATTTGGAACCCTATTACTGCGCGTGGCCCGACACGCACTTGGCCGGTTTTGTTTTTACAGTGCATGGTCGTATGTTTTCTTAAAATGTTTGAGTGGATATTCGCATAAATCTATGCTAAAATACGAAATGTATTTTTTTTTGAATATTATTCTTCGTACGATTCCCAGTTGTACTGAATTATTCGTTAAGCGATCTTTCGAAAATAGTTGACGGTAGATTAACAACTAAAAAAACTAATGTTTCCCCTGAGTAAAAATTGTAAGTAATTAAAATTCTAATGTTCTGATACTTTCCATCGTGTAGTAGTCTTTAATTAATTTTCCCTACATATTATAAGACTTAATTAAATTATACTGTAAAGACAAATAACTTTTAAATAAAGATACCATCAAAAACTTCAAAATTCGGCACATTAATCAACTCTAGCTGTTGACAATGCCAAATCGATCACACTGATAATAATCATATCATTTGTTAATTACTATGTAACTAGTTATTGTCTCTGGCGTCGCTTGTCTATGTAAGATTGATGGTTATTACATATATTGCTGGCTAGATAGTCGCCACTACAAATTGGGTTATGATGCATGTAGTTAAGCTTTGTTTTAGTAGTTCAATGATCGGGAGTGCAGTGGTGGCTTAGTGGTATCGGCCGCGACTTATAAGTTGTAGGTCGTGGGTTCAAACCAAGGCAGGCGCTTTACTTTGTTTAAATTATTTCACCACCACTGCTCTCAAACCGGTGAAGGAAAATGTTGTGAGGAAACGTTCTAGAAACAAAAATTCGAATACTACGCGGGCCGAATGTGGGTTGGTGGATGTAACATTCGGCCCGCGTACATTCCCGCTCACAGACAGGAGGCTTCTGTCCCCAGCAGTTGAAACATTGAAAAGGCTGATGACGATGATGATGAGGACGGAGGTTAATGATATTACACTAACGCACTCATTTTTAGGGTTCCGTACCCAAAGGGTAAAAACGGGACCCTATTACTGAGACTCCGCGGTCCGTCTGTCTGTCTGGCACCAGGCTGTATCTCATGAACCGTGATAGCTAGACTGTTGCCGCTATAACAACAAATACTATAAACAGAATAAAATAAATATTTAAGGGGGCTCCCATACAACAAAAGTGAAATGTTTGCAGTGTTTTGCGATAATGGTACGGAACCCTTCGTGTGCGAGTCCGACTCGCACTTGGCCGGTTTTTTAATTTAGTATTGGTACTGGATTCGATTCCCGTGTCGAGCAGTGTTATTACCCAATAACACTGCTCGACACGGGAATCGATTCCATCTGGTATTTCTCTGTAGCCGCCCGGAGTATAGACTTGTGTCCAGTTATTGACGCTAGGCTCGCCCCCACAGAAACAAATCTAACTAGATAACGCAAGTCCCTCTACCTGAATGAAAACCAAGCGTGCCACTTTTTCACACACAATTTAAAAACAAATTTACTTACCAATGAAAGAAAACATTTCCAATGCCTCTGCCAACTTTTTCTATAAAGTCTTTACAGCTCAATATGGCATAAAAGGCCATATTTTCTAGGTTTCGATGGAATTCCGATACATTCTAAATGACAAGCTCAGATTACGATAGATTCTCGTAATTTTACTTCGTGTTTTGACACGCGTAGCACATACAATCGCGTCATCTATACTGTGATATTTAATTTCGTAGACTAAACTGACAGCTGCCAATGACCTTATTTTTTTTAAATGTTGCAAGCGCGGAGCATAGTGTTGTAGGTAAGGCTCAATCATAAGTGATTCATCGAATCGATGTGACATGACTCCTGAATTTATTTTTACTAATTGGTGTAAATAAATGTTTTATATATATATATAAACGTAATATATTTAAATATAACAGTATTCATACACATAGTACATGAACTTTTATTGTGTTAAATATGAAATCAACAATAAAATAAATGTAATCGATAAATGAGTAGAAACTAAATAAGGGCCGCTAGTTTCTAAACATTTTTTTTATGCCTTGAAATAAATTTATTTTCGATGTACTTCTATTTTCGATTAACTTTCGATCACTCAGGATAGGGTACGACACTATTTTAATGTAACGATAAAGTGTCAACCCCCCATATGTCAGTTTAGTCTACGAAATTAAAAATCACATTATAGTTAGATTTATATCTGTGCTCGCCCCCTACATGGTACCTGCTTAATATAACTGCTGAAATGTGGGTGTACTGGGTACCTATACTTCTGCCCAACTCTTCGGGGAATACAGGCGTGATGTTATGATGTAGTTTTGGTACGATCTCCTTTGGGCTTTTCAAAACTAGAAGCGATTTCCATAATTTAAATACACGCAGTAAGCATGAAATTGTAATACCCAAATTCAGATTAACGAAAACTAGCAAGTCTTTTCTTATAAACAGTATACGCTTTTATAATAAGTTGCCAAAGCCAGTTATAGAATTGACCGATGGAAAGTTCAAAAACTACATCAAACGTGTCCTTATTAAAAAAGCATATTACAAAATCAAGGACTACGTTGAAGATAAAAATTTTAGCTCCTTCTGCGCATGCGGCTTCCCTGGTAACTCATAAACGGCACAAATATGTGGATGTCTCTAACTATTCTCAATCTCATTTTTACTTTTTTTCTTTCTTTTAATTAGACTTTTTACAATGATTTCAATAATCTTTATAGCCCTTTGCTATGAATAGTTACAGCACTGATAACAACATTTGTGCCACATGTTAAATTTAGTCTTGTTATATATTTTTATTTATTTTTTCCTTTGTATAGATTCTTTTACTGATTGTTTTGTGAATGTGTGAACATTGTAGGCCTTTTAGATTTCTAGACGCTTGTTAACATTTGTTAACTCTCTCGTTTATACAATTATTTTTTTTAGTTTCTTACGACTTATTGTCGGGCCTACGTTGTCCCCCCATATCTAAGCACTAATACTGTAACGTGGAAATATTGTAAAAACAAACCAATTTTTTTTAAAAGAGTAACCGTGGAGTTTCTTGCCGGTTCTTCTCCACAGGAAACGACTAACCCGAACCGTGCACCTTTTGTCGACGTTTTATAAGTGCCCATGTAGGCCTATGTGAAATAAAAAACATTTGATTTGATTGATTTGATTTGATTTGTGTGCTTCACAGTCGAAATTTTATTCCGCTCAAAGTAACCTTGACTTTGAACAGCAGTAAATTAATTATATTGTAAAACCAATCAAATCAAAGGCATTTATTTGCGACGATAAGGTACAGATAGTTCTTAAGCAATAATGTGTTAATAATATTTCCTGGATAGAAAATAATAATTCTATTTAGTCCGTTACTGAGATTATCAAATAATAATAAATTTGGTCCAGTATTTTTTGCTATAGCTAATAAATAAAAAAATTCAAAGATAAAACGAATCAAAGTTCAGTAGTGGGGGCTTGTGACGTCACTTTTTCAGTAAAAAGTGTAGCACACCGTGACGTCACACGATGTTTCAACGTCAGTGCGTTGAAACGTCGTGTGACGTTTATTGTCGTAATTTTTTGTACGAGTTCAATATTTTTAGGTTATCAAACTGACAGACTAAATATATATTCTCTGTCAATTACTCTATTAGATATTTCTTATTCTGCCTTTAATTTCGGCGTACAAATTAATCATAGAAGTTATTAGATCATTATAAAGTCAAAAGTCATGCAAGCATTCAAAGTAAATTAAGATTTATTAACTTAAATTAAAACTAAATTATATAACATAGAACTTATAATCCAAAAACTCCAGTAGACTGTAAAAGCATTTATCAATGGGTAGATTTGTTAAACCGCGCTTAAATTCAAAATAATTAGAACAGAAAAAAAATCTGACACTTAAATTATTTGGGTAATAGGTATTCACTTCTGACCTTTTTATTCGTTCAATCCACAAATCATAAAACGAAGTGTGTTACTGACTGTAAAACTACAACGTCAATATATGTTCTTTTATCAGATCCAAGCCCCTTGAAGGCTAAACGTGTGCCAGGAGAATCATCTCCACCAAAGGTAATCAAGAGAAAGCCGTCCGGGTCACCCTCACCGTCACGGGAAGAATCGGTAAGAGACAATCTTCTTCTTTCAAGAACATGAGTGATATCGACGCTCAGGAATTTATGCTGGAAACAGTATGCAATTAGAACTTTGACTCGTAAAACACCTTGTTAAATTGCAACTTCAATTCGCCTATACTAGTGTTTGGCAAATTGTAAATTTTTGGCTCCTATCTATGTATTATGCATTAAAATATCAGATGCACTAGATAAATTAACAGTATAATAACAAGTGTGAACTCTAAAACACGACTGCAATTCAATGAAATATTCACCTGGTGCTTTTATAACTCCTTTGTTTTATCTGCATGTGTGTGTTAACCACATTGATATGAAAGGTCATTGGGCATCTTAGTATGGAAAACATACCCACGGCGTATACAAACGAAATATAGCAGAATGTATATATATGACTTTGATTTACTATAGCATTAATAACATTAATGTGAGTCACGGGAATGTTGAAAAAATATAAAATTATCGTAAACAGGGTCAGTTTTTCAAGTGGGCGAAAGCCGAAACTATGAGGGAAAGCTATAAACGCTGAATGGAGTCTTGGGCCGTTTTGATGAAATCTAAAACTGGATTATGGTATTTTTGGAAACTTAATATTCAGCCAGGAATCGAATCCCATGATTAAAAAAAAATGAATAAGTTGATTATTACACGCTACGATAGTCACCACTAATAAGGATCAAATTCTGGAAAGTCACACGGCAATCTTAAGGAAATACCAAATTGAGGACTTTATTTTTCGTCTGTACATTTTATTAAACGAAAAAAACTAAAAAAAAAACGACAAATGAAATGAAATGAACAGACGAAAAATAAAGTACTCTGAAACCGTTTTATTTTTCACATTATTCTCTTTAGTTTAAATCTATTTTGGTTAATGTCCGCCAGTCTTCGCAATGTGGGTCAGATGGGTGGGTGACCAATGACCTTTCATATCATTGTTTTTGTTATGAAATAGGCACCTGACAAACCTGAAGACTCTGACGCTAAGCCAGCGGAAGTCATAGCTGTAGCAAGACCAGTGGCTCCTGAGATCAAACCCGCAGATGGAGCTATTCCTCCACCACCACCGCCTATGAAGGCTAAGGTAGGGAATAAAATAGAACATAATATACCATTATAGGCTAGGCTTATAGGAAGTACATCAACTTACTATAATAAAGCTTTGCCTGTACTAAACAAGTCTTAGGAAGAATCTAGAAATATATCAAACTGTTTCAAATGACACAATCCAAATTATTATTCAGACTATATTATTTTATTACTCAGGTTCTGGTTCATGTTTTGTTGTTGCAATTTTAATAATTTCCCTTTTCATTTTGAAACGCTGATGGTTGATTTACACACCATTGCTAAATCAACCACAAAAAGTTATGCTTTACGTTATATTCAAGATCTCAACAATTTTTTTTATGCATCTTGTTCCAAATCCTCTGTTTCCATAGGCCCCACCAGCACCAACAATGGAGGTGACACCCAGCACTCCCCCAGGGCATGCTCCGTCACCCCCCGAAGCTGCCAAGCCACCGTCACCCCCCGAAGCTGCCAAGCCACCGTCACCCCCCGAAGCTGCCAAACCTCCGTCACCCCCTAAGGTGGCTCCACCACCACCGAGAGTCGCGTCGCCACAGCCTTCCACTTCTGCCCCTGATGCTGTGACTGTGAGTATTAATATCGTTTGGTTAATGTTATCTAGGTTTTCATAAAACTTGATACAGCTTGATAAAATAAGTGGACTCAAGGCAGTCATACCCGTATCTTCCTCTTCATGATTGATGACTTCATAAATTAAGTAGAAAACCTCTATTTTCAAAAAATCTGCTACATCTATATCTATACTACTAATAATAAAGCTGAAGAGTTTGATTTTTTGTTTGCTTAAACGCGCTAATCTCTGCAACTACCAGTCGAATTTGAAAAAATATTTTTGTTTTGGTTAGCCCATTTATTGAGGAAGGCTATAACATCACACTATGACCATAGGAGCGGAGCATCAATGAAAAATGTTGTAAATCAGAATCAGAATCAGAATATTTATTTGTGAAACATAGGTAATTACATAAAGATCTTAGGTTAATTATAATGGGCGCTAAAAACGGGGCACATTTATTCCTTTTGAGAGCTTCCGTTATGTGTGCTGTCTAAACGGTTAAAGTTACGCAACAATCATGTATGTAGGGTAGGGTAGGGTTGGTAGGTTGAGAGGTAATGTAGATGGGTAGGTAGGTAGGTAGAGTAGGTGAGTAGGTATAAGCAGCCAGTTGACGGGAGAGAAGCTGTGGGCGACAGCTAGTTTATCATAAAGCACAAATGCTGATTTAAAAATAAGTTGGAATGCTGGTTTTGTTCTATTGCTTCCTACAGCAATAGATGTTTTACAAACAACCGTTTTAGTCGGTGCAGCACACTTTTAAGCGCTTTCTATGAATTAATATAATATTATTTCCTTTTGATAAAATCACTATCGCAGGTAAGGTAGAATGTCAATTTGTCAAGAGCCTCTCGATCATTGTCGCGATTTTCAATTTCTATTTTTAACCCCCGTCGGAATAAGAGGGGTGTTATAAGTTTGACGTGTCTACCCGTGTATTTGCGTATGTCTGTGGCATCATAGCTCCTAAACCGATGATCCGATTTTGATGTCGTTTTTTTTTTGAAAATTTGCGCTCTCGAGAGTGTTATTAACTATGTTTGATGAAAATCGGTTCAGCCATTCAAAGTTATGGGCGTTTTACTGTTTTAATCGGGGTGTTTTTTGCAAGATATCGTGTCATAATTACGTGTTCACTAGATTGAAGCGTGTCTACTTCTAGATAAATTATGTAGCACTAGCTTCTGCCAGCGGCTTCGCCCGCGTGAAATTTGAAAATTATCCCGAGGGAACATATTCCCGGGATAAAAAGTATCTTATATGCTATTCCTGACTATAATCTATCTCTGTGCCAAATTTCAGTCAGATCCGACCAGCCGATTGAGCGTGAAGAAGTAAAAATATCTCGGGGGGCTTTTTCAATATTTATATTTTAATTGTATTGGATCAATGTTACGAGTATTTAATCTCGGCTTAGAGAACATGGAATAACATGTCCGATACAACATACCGCGACACTAAGTAATTACACGTAGACGCAGCTGTGTGCATGCATCGAGACTCGGGAGTCTTCTTCAAGTTTCTTTATTTATTGCTGTTCTAATGAAAATTCACAGCACGAGCTTTTTAATTTATTCGAAAGTAGAATATGTTCAAGAGGAGTAAATAAAAACAGTTGCTTGATTTACAATAAACAACCTTATTTTATAAAACTCTCAAACCATTATGATTAGGCTAAACACTGCTTAGCAAATTTTAAATTTAGTTCTATAATAAATTCATACTAATAATAAAAAAAAAGTATTATAAATCGGTTAAACAGTGAACTCAATTATATGGATAGAAGATTTTTTTTTTAAATAAATAATCCCCATTGACATTGGCTGTTAGAAACTAAAGTACTTTCAGGCATAAATTATCAGAAATTAAAAAAAATATGACTTGTGTTTTGGGTGCCAAAAATGAGTCTAGGTTCGGTTTTTTGTTTATTATAGGAATTCTAAAGATATGATAGTTATTCAATATTATTTCTATATTCTTTTTCCTACGATCTTCCGTAAAATCAAAAAATAGTAAACACTGGTACTATTGTTCCCACGGGTTTATTAAGAAAATACCATCGGTCATTATCTACGCCATAAAAAGATTCGGCGCAGGAATAACTTTAAGAAATATAATTTTCGGAAAAAGTAACTTTTACAGAGATATATGAATTGAATTTGATTTAGAATAGTTTATTTACGAGTATGGAAAGAAAAATGTTCTTCAATATACAGGATTTGCCCAGTTTGAAGGACAGGGGTTTTAATTATTTGTAAATGGCAATACCCATATTTTTACTTATTTTTAAATAATCATATTTTGTAGTTTTGTTCTCAGACTTTGTTAGGTTGTTGTATCCATAGTGTTCAGTAGGGAGGAATTTAATTTGACCCTGTAGGTATTGTGATTTATAATATTTGTTCTGTAGAATAGTCGTTTTTGAACATGTGGATAACCAACAGAACGCATTTCCAGCATTTTTCGAGATTTTTATCTGTTTGCCGGTTTGTCGGTTTGTCAGTTTGTCGGTTTGTCTGTTTATCTTTTTGTCGGTTTACTTGTGCATGTATCACGTAAAATTTACGAAACCAATGTAGATAATTTTTATGTATAAGAAATGTGCGTAACAGTTTTGTTGAATCGCAATCGGTTTACTCTATCGAAAGTTAGATGAAATGCTGATTGAATTGAAGGCAGCCATGTTCGAATAGATTATTTCCACTTATTCTGAGTTTTATTTTCTTTACTCAAAAATGCATGTAATGTGGTCATTATTTTGACAACCTTGTTTGAGCAAAGTCGACCTTGCCGTTCTGATTCAAGGAGCGGCCGGCAAAGTTTTGCTGGCCGCTCTAACAGGCCGGCAATGTTTTGCCGGCCGCTATTTTGACGTTTCAACGTTTTAAAAAATCAAATCCAAAAAGATTTTATTTAAAACACAGCTGTTTGTATCTGTTAGAGATAGGTACAAAAAGATTTTATTCCATATTAGGCTGTATAGTTCCAACTACCATTGCTCAAAAAAAAAAACAAAGAAGTAACAAAAGCGCGGTTCAGCGAAAATTTGAACTAATGAAGAATTAATACAGCAGTCAAACACCGCATTAGAATTATCGCAAACTATTAGTAATATCAAACCGGGAAAGTCGGTGTTGAATTTTAGTAACTGTACTTTTCATAATAGTCATTTTAATTAAAATTTAAGTTATTAATATATTTTTTATTTAAATTACTTGCTGGTTTTATTTAGATTAGGTACTTGCATTTTTGAGTAAAGCATTATACAAACCTTGGCCCACAATGACTGCTTCGCTGGTCACGCTATGATTGCCTCGAGCTAGCCTAGCTACGCTCTAGGCCTTTCAGCTTGGCCATCATTGCAGCCCTTGCTGTCCTCGCTGTAAAGGCCTCGACCTACGGTCTCGGCCTATATCTCAGCTCGTCCATCAAGTGTTGCACGCTGACCGCGCTGTGTCGGCCTGGAGCTGCGCTACGCTGCGCTGTCGGCCATAATCAGCGCGACCAGCAAAGTAGTCATTATAGACCGCGGCAGTAATGTACTATTATTGTCTACCTACCTAATTCCCGTTTACATTTTAATTGAGCAATATTTTAGAATGCCGTGGGGCACATCGCCTACGCAGCAAAAACATGTTTCAAGTTCATGTTAATTATATTATAATCTTAAATTGAGTATTTGCCATCTTGTTAGATACAATACCTATCTACAGTAAAACTATTTTTTAACAACCCTCGGCAAATTTTGTGTTTCGTCAGTGGTCGGATTTCTATCAGTTGCACTTTACACTTGGTGCAGACCGGACGCTCTCAGTCAACTTGGAAGTATATAGAGTTGTTAATACCCTTTTAACTTAATGTTATTTATTTAAAAAAATGGAAGGAACACTGCTAAAGGATAATTTATTTAAAAAATAGAAGGAAAGTCGCTAAAGGGAAATAGGAAAATAGTTTTAAAGGTCTATAAAGCTCACACGGAAATCAAAACAAAACAACAATAAAGTACTTTGTTCTGAATTCAAATTATTATACACGATAAATCTAATAATTGATGCCGAGGGGCATTAAGAAAATAATTGTACTGTACAACTAGCTATTGCCCGCGACTTCATCCGCGTCTAACTCGTAAAACAACACAAATGCCACTGTCAACTAATAATCTACAATTTAGCGAAATTTTTACGTAATTAAATTATATTAATGATTGTAGGTTGGTTCGCTCGTTTTCCAGACGCAATAATTTGGTCATACATTGGTGATACTAGACTAGATCAGATAAAGCTCTCGTGTGCGCGAAACATTATGTAAACCGTGTTTTTTGTAAGGTGAACGTATATGCAAACGCTCGGCGGCGGTATCTTTACTATTTAAATCTATGGGTGGAATTATTAAAAAAATACTAGCTGTGCCTGCGGCTTCACTCCCGTCAACTGCCTACCTTCCTACCTACTCAACTTACTTTCTAACCTAAGCTACCTACATACCAATTTATTTTCTAGGGTCATTCTTTCGCGGAGAATCATATCACCGCCATTCTGAAAATGACGTCAAATGCACAACGCCATCTATAGAATATGGAGTTTAACTATCCAAGTATCTGAATTGTTTGTGCTGCGATATTTTACTTCTTAAACAATTTAAATTCATCTAACCTTCGATAGAATGAACCGATTGCGATGCAACAAAACTAAGTAATACTTCAAGTTACGCACATTTTTTATACATAAAAGTTATCATTATGGTTTCGTAAATTTTACGTGATGCCTGCACACCTAAACCAACAAACAGATAAACAGACAAACCGACAAACTGACAAACCGAAAAACAGATAAAAATGCGAAACATTCTGGAAATGCGTTCTGTTTTTAGGCACCCTTACTATCCTTTTTTAAGTCTTTTCGATGTTCAAAAACGACTTTTCTACATAATTCTTATATGTATTAATGTATTAATTATTGATAATGATATTGATGTTGATGTCTCCTTAGAGTAATTTCTTAAGTTATGCGCACAGCTAAAAGCGTTCTGTGTATCTTCATTTTTGTCCTCTTTGACACAATGTATCCACAACGGATAGATTGTGTCAAAGAGGACAAAAATTCTTCTTAGGCCCTACCCTAAGGTCGATTAACACAATGCCTAAGAAATTAAATCCGTGTTTGTACAATGTTGTTATTGTGCATAAAGTTTTCATAAATCTTCATTCATTCTACGAGTACGTAAACTAAATAATGTCTTTCTTCCACCAGCCCGCATCTCCACCAAAGCGATTAACTTCGACCTCAAGCACGGAGCAGTTAATACCACCTGCATCACCAGAACCACTAAGACCTGCCAAGAAGTTGGAGGAGATCAAGACAATCAAGAGACAACAGAAGACTGGCTGGCTTTAGACACTGTCTGGTTACTCTTTGATTGAACTTTGTTAGATCATTCAATATAACAAATTATACTGAGACTTACTTAGGTTCAAAGAGGCTACGTCTAGCACAGAGCAGCTAATTCCATCCCCTTCGCCAAAGCCTCATAGGCCTGCCAATAAACTGGAGCAGATCAAAACCATTAAGAGGTAACAGAATTCTAGTCAGTCACCGATTTAAACTGTTCTTGTTACCTCTAGGTTACTACCAAGTACGCGGTCTGGGTTATTCTATGTTTTTTTTTAGCCATTCGATATAGTAACTGCAACATGCTGGGGGTCTAGATTACATTAATGATAGCGATCGTAGACATACCAAATTGTGAGGGACTAACCAAATTATATTTAGATGAAGAACCACATATCTTGGACTTTTGACAAATGTTACTGTTAAAACAAATTAAACAGTCACTTAGACTGAGTCCTCTGTCCTTATAATTTCAAGGAATTCCAGTATATATAGGCATACGGACATTTATAACGGATGGCAGTCTGGCCGTAGTGGGTTTATTGTAATCGGGCTAATATGTGTTGGAAGATTTTTGTGGAATATTTTCATTTATTATTTTTATTAATTTCGTTATAAAATTATATAGTGAGACTTTATTAGCAGAGATATTGATATTCAGTATTAATTTCTTGTATTGAATGATTTCTTGGTTGATGTATTTTTCATGATTTTATGACTAAGTTTAAATGTATGTAGAAGGCTATATACTGTATCGGGTTGGTTGGCAGTTGAATGAAGTAAATAACGTGTGCCGCCCATAGTAAAAAAAACATTATAAAATAATAAAAATAAATTGTATCAAAATTTACTTTATCCTTGTAATTTTTCAATTTCAGTTATTTTTTCATGAATCTGTAACTTTGACTTTGTTATATCGTTTCTTATTTTTTGCATTTAATTTAACTAAGTATACAAAAGTAACAGAAATAATAAAATAAAATAAATAACATTGATGTTTTTAAATGATATTATTATTTAACAACTTTTTTTTCTAAAAAAAGATACGATATCTTTTCCCTCCATATTTCGCGCAAGCCCACCACAATCAATAGTTTCTCGTAATATTCCTAGCGAGCTCGTGTGTAGTTTCAGAGCGTCAAATTCATGACTAATATGAATGTCTGATAGACCGCGGTAGTCGCCAATGTTATACGATTCTTTATTGATTTGGTGTGCTATTGTACACCATCTTTCTTTTTATCTTATCTTATTAAATATAATATCTTTGGCAATCAGTATTGCCATGCCATAGTAGCTATGCATTCAATAAAACATGTTTGAACTTTTTTAATTTCATTTAAAAATTAATGTTAAGCTTCTTTATTATTTCTTTAGTTTTTGTTTTTTATTGTTGTTTAGTTGAATTTAATTTCAAATATTTTATGATTATTGCTTATTTTGTATGGATTTATGTTTTGAATAAAGATCTGATATTAATAACTCTTTTTGTTGTCTATACCTCTACTTTTTTTTCTCATAAGTCATTGTAAGAACGAACATTTTGGGTGTAAGATTTTATACTTTATCTGCAAATAATTGACGCGCAGTACTCATAACTGGCGTGTGTGTATGACTAGATGTATGAATGTGAGTGAAGCTAAACGGTACTTGCCCGTGGTCCCCCAGTCTAGTCCCCCTCGGGGTACCACAAACAAATATTTTTGCCCGTGGAACCCCCAAGGGGGACAAAGGGGTACCATGGGCAAATTATTTGACCCGTGGTACCCCCGCTATGGTAACACGATAGTTTTGTTCCGAGAAAAAGAATTACCGTTATTCTCCATTACATAATGTGATAAGTCACTTTGTAATGTAACCGTACATTATCAAGAAAAACATTCAGAGGTTAAAAAAAAAACAGTAATGTCATATTCTACAGGTTTGTGAACTTCTTAAAATATTAAAGAAAATCTTAACTCCTAAATAAAGATGATTTATCCAGAGATTTGTACTTTCTGAGATTTTGGCTATGCCACTTTATGCAAGCGTCTGGATTGAGGGCCCAAGTTAATTAATAATACCAGTTTTAATTCACGTTTAAGAAATTCATGACTTTAAGTTTCTACTATTTTCTTTTTTATTCTTATTTCGTTTCGCAAAAATAAAAAAATGGGTCCTCGATCCAGATGCTCATTCCATTTTCTTCTTCAAACTCGTCTCTTACGTTTTTTATATTCTTCCAGCGTCAACATTGTTTTTTTTTTTAAAAAAAAACCAATGGGTAAACAATTATTTATTTGTACTTCTTTATTTGTCAAGCAACAGATCATTTTTAAATGTTTTTTTTATGACAAATTTAAATGTTTGAGATGGGGTACCACGGACAATAAAAATATATTTGATAAGAAGATTGTTATTTAAGGGGTTCCACGGGCAAAAATATTTGCTCGTGGTACCCCAAGGGAAACTAGACTGGGGGACCACGGGCAAGTACCGAAGCTAAATAAGTATGTAAGGGTCGTAGCAGGTGGCGTGCCGTAGTTGCTGCCTACCACCATGTGAAAAGGCGTGAGTTTATGTATGTATGTATGTAATTGACCTAATTGCAAATCACTTCTCGTCTTCCAAACGTCCTTAACATAAACTATAAAAATAAAAGATTCAAAATTCATGAACCGACCTAACATTTGGACTGAATCCAATTTTTTATTGTCCTAGTTTTAAGTTTTATGAAATTGTAGGTACTAAAGTTAATCTCAATTGCAAATTTTATTCATCCTATTACAAGGAAATTTAATGTTCTATGGTATTTTTATTAATAAAAAAATACGACTAACGAAAGGTATTTACAAGGCAGACGTGAATGGAAACGCCGGGAGGGGACGCCCTAGAAAGACATAGATAGGTCGTCTCTAAATTTTGGCCCATATATTGAGGCGAAGGCTCAGCTGGCTGCCAAAAAGCTGGGGATCCTTGCAAAGGTGAGAAGGTACTTCACGCCAGAACAGCTGCTCAGCTTGTATCAAGCGCAAGTTCGATCATGCATGGAGTACTGTTCTCATCTCTGGGACGGATCTGCCAAATACCAGCTCGATGCACTAGAGTCGATCGAAAAGCGGGCCAAGAGGCTCATCGGCGATGAGGCACTGGTTAAGTCAAAGCTCCAGAGCCTTGAACATCGTCGCCGAGTTGCTAGCTTATCGGTTTTTTATCGATTACATTTCGGGGAGTGTGCGATGGAATTGCATGATCTAATTCCGCCCAGCCCGTTTCATCATCGGACCACCAGACGTACGGCGATGCGCCACAGGTACATGGTGGACATCCCACCCATACGCACTAAACGTTTTGAGAATACTTTTATTATGCGTACAGCTAAGGAGTGGAATTCTCTGCCGGAGTCTGTGTTTCCCGATAGCTACAATCTAGGGGTCTTTAAGTCAAGAGTGAATAGGTTACTTCTAGGCAAGCGTGCTCCATCGTCGACCACATCATCGCTTACCATCAGGTGAGATGGTGGTCAAGCGCGAGCCTATATCAAAAAAAAAAAAAAAAAAGGTGATGTTCTTCAGAAAGGCCAGGTGCGCAGTACTCATAACCGGCGTGTGTGTATGACTAGATGTATGAATGTGAGTGAAGCAAAAGAAGTATGTAAGGATCGTAGCAGGTTGCGTTCTGTAGTTTCTGCCTACCCCCATGGGATTTTTTTTTTTTTTTTTTTTTTTTAATACGTGGCGTCTCGCAACTCAGTCAAAGTGACTGGTTAGCTGCTTAACCGGGCTTTCCTACGGAGACTAAACTATATAGCCTCCAGCTAGGCAAAAATTTACTAAACCTAAGCGACAACGCTGAGGGCTACCCCAGTTGGGGTCGAACCTCGGCTCAGGGCGTCGCTGGGGGGACAACTAAGGCTGGATCTAATAAAGTGATTCTACCATCCGTTCGGAATAAGCCTACGTGGAGAAGAACGGACAAGAAACTCCAATTAACTAATTAGAATTAACTATGGCACAGCTATTCGCGGGCTGGCTACATAAATAATGACTGGGACTTCGCGGCGGGGCCTCGGCGGCGAGGGCGGACCAATCGGTATGTATGCTACGTTTGTACTATTTACGAACCCATTGACCGTCCTTGTAGACAAGGCTGTCAAGTTCCCTAGTAATGCACTCGTACCTCGAGAAGAGGGCACTGCATGAAGCGGGGGTGAGAGAGCCTGCATTCCGGATTTCTGCATCCAGAGCACGGGCCTGAGGGGTCATCCATATGGAATACGCGCTGATAATATTCTCAGCGACGCTCAAATATGGCTTGTGCCCGGAGGGGGCTACAGGGGGCGGGCACATGGCGGCGGTGGTGGTGGAAGCCACCTTCCGGTTTTGTGCGGGCATGGGGGCAGCTGGGGCCACTGGGTCGGGGACTGGATTTGGAGCTGCAATGGGGTGGGCCATCAGCGCTGGGATAGGCTGGGAGTAAGTCTGAGGAGCCACACTTTGGTGGTTCAGCTTACCCCATGGTGAAGTCCTCTGAGGGGCTAGACGGGGGGGTGGTTGGGAAGAGGGAGCCATGCGCATTATGTGCGCATTGTATCGCTTGGCCATTTTAGGCGCAAGCTTGGGGGCTTTTGGGCAACCCCGGTAATTAGCCGGGTGCCCGACTTGGCCACAGAGCACGCAGCTGGGAGGCTCCGTGCACTGTGAGCGGTCTTTGGGACGGGGACAGTCCTTAGTGCCATGATCACCCATGCACTTAACGCACCTGGGTGTTGCATAGCAGTGGGCCTGAGAATGGCCATAAAGTTGACAGTTGTGACACTGTCCTACAAGATGGGGGCGGTAGGGTTTCTCGATCGAAATGCCCGACAGGGAGCACACGGTCTTTATATTGAAGATCGGGTTGTAACCCTCAGTAGGGCTACAGACAACTAATACAATATTGTACTGTTGTCCGCCTCTCGCTTTATGCAAGCGGTGGACTTCAGTGACGGGGACATTCTGGTCAAGAAGGTCCTTACGGATTTCCTCCGTAGGGATCTCTTTTGGGATTCGCCTAATGACTACACGGACGGGCTTTTCCTCAGGGAGGGAGTAAGTATGGAACGAGATGTTCCTATCTTTGAGGTACCGGGTTAAATTCCGGAAATCAGTGGGAGAGGGGAGTTGGATTCTGATGCCTTGTTGGCATGCAGTGGCTTTCGTGTAGTTGATTTTCCGCTCAACACAAGCGTTTGAAACATCGTTCCACTTGACTTTATCCTGAAGATAAACAGGTGGAGGGGGACGGAGCTTCTTATTGGTAACTATTACCATGGGACTGGGGCTGCGGTTGGACCGCTGAGACGAAGCAATGTCAGGGGTGGGGGTGATTTGCCTTACGGGCGAGGCCGGTGGCAGAACTGATTGAGGAGAGGTTTTTGATACCGCCTTTTTGGCCTTGGTAGCATTTAAGGGACTATTCCTCTTTTTCCTCTTTCCTCCAAAGCAAACTACGGAGTCACCATCGGAGGAGACGGTGTCATAGTCGTCTGACCTATCGGGGACATTTTGGTCTACTGGGTCGTCAGCGACTGAGTCAGCTTGGTCAGCCATAGCTTCCCATTCATCGTCAGTGCTGAGGGTTGCTCCCTCTTCCTTGGGGGAGTCATCATCGTCCGCCCAGATGCTCTTGGACTTGGACTTGGGCTTAGATTTATGAAGGGCGGCTATGCGCTCCTTATAGGTTTTATAAGCTTTGACCTGAGAGGATATGGGAGAAGGAGGATCTCTCCATGATCGGGTTTTCTTAGGCTCGACGGCCGGTTGAGAAGAAGTTTTAGGAGAAGGAGGATCTCTCCATGAACGGACAGTAGCTTTAGGCTCGACGGCCGGTGCTGGGGGCTTAGGTAGGGATGGCTCACCAGTCCCAGAAGTGGGCCTGGCTGCCGGGGAGGGCGACCTGGGCGAGACCTGGGCTTCGCTCGGCACGGGTGCCTGGCTAGGTCCAGGGGCCCCGGTCGGGCCCGAAGCGGGCACATAAGTGGCTAAACCCTGATTTACAGCATGGCTGTACTTTTTGGTGAGTTTCTCCTTCTCGAGAATCTCGTGATGGAGTTCAATTACTGCCGCGAGCGACATAATTGAGAAATTATAAAACCGGTGAAGCCGGGAGAGGTATCTTCCCCGGGTGGAGGGGCCCGGGGATGTGTGCGACCTACCCTCCCAGTCGGGTTAGACTGGGAGGTGAGTATCTGGTGAGCCCTAAGCTTGTCTACCTGCCACCAATCTTATTGGGTGACAGGGCCCTAAGGTACCGGTAAACCCACCGAAGGTGGGCCACCCACCAATGTGTACCGAAGAAGTCTGGCACGTCGGGGTAGACACACCCGACCGTGCCAGGTGAATGCTGGGGGACGAAGCGGGGGTTGACTAGGCTATCTACCAAGGCCAACTGATCCCGCTCCCGACTCCAATGACTGCCGTGTCCTTAAGGGACTTGGCGGGTGCTTGGGGCACACCCCACTGGCTTGTTAACACCGCTAGGTTTCCCGCCAGGGACCACAAAGAGTGGATTTGCCCGGAAGGGCCAAAATAGCTGCCACTACTAGTAACCAAAGTTACTAGTAGCGACACCTTTGGAGCGGCGTGCGAAGACGCGACGACCGCAGTGACGTCACGCAGAGGGGCGCGACGAGACGGAGAGTGGGGGCGCCGGAGAGCGCGGTGGGGCGACGAGCAGCGAGACGTCCGCACGGAGCGACGGCTGGCGAGCTACTACCCCCATGGGAAAAAGGCGTGAGTTTATGTATGTATGTAATTCTAAAAATTAATCAAATTATTACCCTTTACTTCTCTTTTTGTTGTTTGATTATATTAATACCTAATGGTTTTCATTTAATATCAAAAGTAATTACTGAAAATTTTTCTTTCATTTTGAGACAAATGAAAATTGTTAACCATTTTAAACAAAATTATTATTACCAGAATAAATAATATAAATCAGTTTATTTTATTGAATTATCTCTTATTTTGCCAATAACGAATACAGTAACGCTAATGCAGATAGCTCATGTTGCCGAGAGCATTTTTTATTGATATTTCAAATATGTAATAAGTAGGTATCAAATAAAATTCATAAACAAAATCTATTTGTTTAGCGAGTATATTTTTCCCTTGCTGTGTTTACCATAACGTTAATAAGGGCGAAAATACACATGCCTATACTTGCACTATTTTATGACAGAATAACATAACGATGATAAGACAACGATACCGCGAGCATAAAACTGTGTTATAACCTTTTCTCAAACATGCTTGGAAATTTGAGCATTATTCTGACAACCTTCTTCGAGATAAATCGGAATTGCTGTACTGGCCAAATAAATGCGAGCAGCGGCCGGCAAAAGTTGTATGAAAATCCATATCTGTCGTGTCTAGCGCCCAAATAAATTACTTAGTAAACTCATATCTGTCGTGTTATTTAAATGGAACGATCTTTTACTCCGAAGCATGGCAACCAAGGAGGTAACTTATTTTCTTCAAACATGCTTGGAAATGTGATCATTATTTTGACAACCTTCTTCGAGATAAATCGAAATTGCTGTACTGGTCAAATACATGCGCGCAGCGGCCGGCAAAAGTTGTATGAAAATCCATATCTGTCGTGTCTAGCGGCCAAATAAATTCCATAGTAAACTCATATCTGTCGTGTAGTTTAAAAATGGAACGATATTTTACTCCGAAACATGGCAACCAAGGAGGTAACTTATCAAAGGTTTTATTTAAATTTCGAACTGGTTTGCAAATAGAGCGCTATTTATTGAAAAAAAAACAAAGGAACACTTTACCGCGGGAACAATTATTGTTGTTCATCATTGATTTTGACAAAATGAGTTCTAGGTGCTACTTAGTTTTAATTTCCGCGCATTATTTGAGAAAAGTACTATACAAGCCTTGGCCACAACTAGGCATTGATGGACTTACGTATGTGCCTCGGCTTCGCCTCGGCCCACTTTTACACGTTCGTCCATCAATGCCTATTTTGCTGGCCGCTGCAGTAATGTACTATTTCTCAAACATGCTTGGAAATGTGAGCATCATTTTGACAACCTTCTTCGAGATAAATCGAAATTGCTGTACTGGCCAAATACATGCGAGCAGCGGCTGGCAAAAGTTGAATGAAAATCCATATCTGTCGTGTCTAGCGGCCAAATAAATTACATAGTAAACTCATATCTGTCGTGTTATTTAAAAATGGAACGATCTTTTACTCCGAAACATGGCAACCAAGGAGGTAACTTATCAAAGGTTTTATTTAAATTTCGAACTGGCTTGCAAATAGAACGCTGTTTATTGAAAAAAAAAACAAAAAAACACTTTAACGCGGGAACAATTATTGTTGTTCGTCATTGATTTTGACAAAATAAGTTCTAGGTACTACTTAGTTTTCATTTCCGCGCATTATTTGAGAAAAGTACTATACAAGCCTTGGCCACAACTAGGCATTGATGGACTTACGTATGTGTGCCTCGGTTTCGCCTCTGCCCACATTTACACGTTCGTCCATCAATGCCTCTTTTGCTGGCCGCTGCAGTAATGTACTATAAATTTCGAACTGGCTTGCAAATGGAACGCTGTTTATTGAAAAAAAAAAACAAAAGAACACTTTAACGCGGGCACAATTATTGTTGTTCGTCATTGATTTTAACAAAATGAGTTCTAGATACTACTTAGTTTTAATTTCCGCGCATTATTTGAGAAAAGTACTATACAAGACTTGGCCACAACTAGGCATTGATTGACTTACGTATGTGTGCCTCGGCTTCGCCTCAGCCCACATTTACACGTTCGTCCATTAATGCCTCTTTGGCTGGCCGCTGCAGTAATGTACTATTTGTCTATAGCAACAGGCAGGTAAATGTACAGTACGAACAAGTTGATCCAATATAGGCTGTATTTCGAAAGATTATTGCTAAAAATGAGGCAAAAATTGCATGCAATGTGGTGCCAGATATGATGCAGCTTGCAAATCTGGGAATATGTTTGGTCATTGTGCGAAGCACACGTTTTTTATATTAACTGGTTGTGTGCCGTAGTTACCGAAAAAAAAGCCATTGTGTCTCGCGTGGATCCACGTTTTAGGCACTCAAGGGATTAATGGATTAGCGTTGCCTCAGAAGGCCATTACAAACAAAATTTATCAAAGTATTCGAGTCATAGTCGAAACCTAATTAATTCACCATTTAAAACCAAACGTATTTCATGCAAGCATGGTACGTACTTAAGATCTGAACTTAATGCAAACTATCAACCAACCAACCTATCATTAAAGTATGAAGTAGGTCGGTATCAGGTAATTAAGCACTCTGGAGACGACTGCGACAACTGGCAACCCACGACGCACCCTGTACCTGTTTATGACATTTTTAATAAAATTTAAAGAAATTGCATAGATGTAGAATTTGCTGCAACAAGCTCCCGTCAAGAAACCTTTTAAAAAGCTGACAGTTTAATCAACTAAGTTGCTACATGTGCGCAGTGCCTTACTATTCTCTAGAGCTCCACTATATCTAAATATAATTATTTGCTTATTTCGTGACTTACTAACCAAAACATGAATATTTTTCGAATAAAAGTTGCTCGGTACTTCTTATTCCAGCCGCACTTCGAAGCCTGGCTGAAAAAAAGGGACTGCATTCTCCTACAGGCTCACTCAGGTACTCACCGGGCACGGTTGCTTCGGCGAGTACCTGAATAGGATTGGGCGAGAGGCCACGGCAAATTGCCACCATTGCGAGGCGACCTGGATTCTGCAAAGCATATGCTCGAGTGGTACCCTGCGTGGGCCTCTGAGAAGCAGGTCCTGGTCACCGGGATCGGGCTAGACCTGTCTCTGCCAGCAATAGTGAGGGTTATGCTGGCAGAGACAGAAAACTGAAGGGTAATGGCCTCGTTCTGGGACCGTGATGGTCGGAAGGAAGGAGGCCGCCGAGTGTGATAGCGAGAGGGCTGATCCCACTTGGAGTAGAAGGCGTCGTGGAGGCAACCGCCTCGACGCCTAAAACGCCGCAGCCAAACTAATTCGAAACTTACAACTTCGACGTAGCGGTGTGTCATGTCGAAGGAAGAATTTCCTCTTGGAACAACGCCGTCGATTGGATACCCCCTGAGGCGTGGGGGTGTGGTGCTTTTATAAGCGGGAAATGAAAATCAAATGATTGAGCTTTGATTATTTATGAAGATTTTTTCAACTCGGAGTGTGGAATAGCGCCCGGTTGATGGCAATAGGCTCGCCTCCTATTTAAAGCAAGAAAGAAAAAAAATTATTCGTGACCCGCACAGGAGATACGAGAAATAAGCAAAAAAAAAGTTGGCTGGTTTTTTTATGGAATTGAAACATAACTGGTGAAGTATGGGTGTGGGTATTATTGGTGCATCTCTGCTTAACCATTTAGGGAATACACAATACAATATAATATATATTATGTTGTGTAAGTGTGAAGAAAAAACATAAGCAGGAACTTAAACCGCTTTAGTGCCATAAAACGGTTACTTTCTAAAGCATACTCCTTAGCAACGGCTAGGTTCAAAGGTTTAAAAAAATATATATTTACTAGCACTCCGCCCGCGACTTCGTTCGCGTGATTTCGTTTATCCTATAAATGATTTTCTTATAAACAATTAGTGAAGGCGACCAAAAAAAAGCTATTATTAAAACAATAAAAAACTGGGTATCGTAGATATACAGGGTTTATTGGATTGGGACAATCCGTTATTTGACTTAAAATATAATAAATTTTAGGTTACCGCCACAAAGTAAAATCCTCCCCTAAAAATTTATCAACCCTTTTTTTCTGCGTTGAGGGTCGAGTTTTGAATAACCTAAATATGCTATTCACTCTTTTTTTCTCTTCTTTATTTATCGTTTATGTTAGTCAGATTGCGCAGTGAGATTCCTCAAAAAAAACTTTAACACTTTAACGCTAACCCTATCTGGAAGGGAGATTTTAAAATGTTTTATGTAAATTTTGATTATCAACTTTATTCCTATGAATTCGATCAAATTTTTAATTATAATTCGACAAAATAATTTTGACCATTTTCACCTCCTGAAAGGTTGTAGTTGGTAGTTGTGCCAGGTTTCAAATTTATTAACCTAAGAAATAAGATTTTTCATAAACACTTGAACACCCCCTAAATCGTATTTTGGGAGTAGATAAGTAAAACTAAAAATGACAACCTTTATTGTGCACTTAGGATGGGTATTTATGTCAATTTTCAAATTCATTAACCCAAGAAATAAGATATTTCAAAAGCACTTTAACACCCCCTAAATCTTCTTTAAGGGGTAGTTTCGCAAAAGACTAATAATTGATAACCTTTATTGTTTATTGAGGTTGCTGTTTATGTCAAGTTTCATATTTATTAACCCAAGATAATATAAATCGCTTCTCCGGCAAAATTTTAGACGTGGAATTGTTAGTAGATAAATAGCACATGGATATCTTATGTTTTTGTGAAACTTGGTTAAAACCAGATAGGATGTTGTTTAATGTAAATAATTTTTCAGTTGCCAGCGCGTACAACAGATCCACAGTGGGTGGTGGTACCCTGATACTTTGTAATAGTCATCTTAAATATAAGGAAAGAAAGGATATCACTGCTTACTCTGTTGATCGCTTATGTGAGGTGGCATGTGCAGAGGTCGAGGAGCATACTATCTTGTGTGTTTACAGACCACCAGCATCAAACTTGTCATTGTTTTTAATTACAATGGAAGAATTATTAAGTAAACTTTTCAGAGATAATAAATTAGTTTATGTTTGTGGTGACTTAAATATAGATCTGTTAGTCAATTCACCTGAAAAATGTAAGCTCATTTCATTGTTTAAATCATTTAACTTAAAATATTTATTTAATGAACCGACAAGAATAACTGCAACTTCAGCTACGTGCATAGATAATGTATTCACTAATTGTAAAGTTAAAGATTCGTTTTTAATTAGTGGCGTTAGGTCAGACCATACTGGTCAACTAGTATCTTTTGAGTCAGATAAAAAATGTAATCTAGCTAAATCAATTCGATTAAGACCTCTTATTAAAAATAAATTAAATTCTTTTAATAATAATGTTTTTAGTAATCTTTCTAATGCCAGTTTTGATTCAAAAGACCCCAATATAAATTACGGCACGTTGTTTTCTACAGTCTACCAAGAATTCAATAAAACGTGTCCTGTAAAGACAGTTAAAGTCAATAATTCCAAATCGAAATTTAATGAATGGGCCACTGTGGGCATAAGGAAAAGCCGCGATTTCTTATATAAATTATATTACGAAAAATCTTTGACTTCCGATCAAGTTTTCCACAATTATGTTAGAAACTATTCCAAAATATTTAAAAGAGTCTGCGCTCAAGCAAAATCTCAAATAATAATTAACAAAATTAGTGTTTCTAATAATAAAATAAAAACTGTGTGGCAAGTAATTAATAGAGAAACTGGCAAGACACAACAACGCGATCAGAATGAGTTGTCTTTGAAAATATCTAATCAAACCATTTCTGATAAGCAAGAAGTCGCTGAGACATTAGAAAATTTATTTACTAACATTCCGTTAGAGGTTACGAAGTCACTTCCCTCCTCATCTAAATTAGCTGAAGCTCTTCTTAAAGAAAACTTTAGTAAAGACGTACCAACCTTTAAATTTAAACCAATATGTATTGATACAATTAAAAACGCGTTCAAAAGTCTGAATATAAAAAATACTGAAGACTTATGGGGGATTTTCGTTAGGGTTCTTGGATATATTATTGATTCAATCGCTCCTGTCCTAACAGGCATATTCAATCAATGTTTGGACAGCGGCACGTTTCCTGACTTAATGAAACACAGTAAAGTAGTACCAATTTTCAAATCTGGCTGTAAGAGTGATCTATATCCTCTAATTATAGACCTATATCCGTGCCCAGCATTGAGTAAAATCTATGAAAAAATCATGCTGGACCAGATGTTGTGTCACTTCAATTTAAATGGGATCCTGCACAGTCAGCAGTTTGCTATATGCTATATGCTATATGCTATATGCTATATGCTATATGCTATATGCTATATGCTATATGCTATATGCTATATGCTATATGCTATATGCTATATGCTATATGCTATATGCTATATGCTATATGCTATATGCTATATGCTATATGCTATATGCTATATGCTATATGCTATATGCTATATGCTATATGCTATATGCTATATGCTATATGCTATATGCTATATGCTATATGCTATATGCTATATGCTATATGCTATATGCTATATGCTATATGCTATATGCTATATGCTATATGCTATATGCTATATGCTATATGCTATATGCTATATGCTATATGCTATATGCTATATGCTATATGCTATATGCTATATGCTATATGCTATATGCTATATGCTATATGCTATATGCTATATGCTATATGCTATATGCTATATGCTATATGCTATATGCTATATGCTATATGCTATATGCTATATGCTATATGCTATATGCTATATGCTATATGCTAAATGCTATATGCTATATGCTATATGCTATATGCTATATGCTATATGCTATATGCTATATGCTATATGCTATATGCTATATGCTATATGCTATATGCTATATGCTATATGCTATATGCTATATGCTATATGCTATATGCTATATGCTATATGCTATATGCTATATGCTATATGCTATATGCTATATGCTATATGCTATATGCTATATGCTATATGCTATATGCTGTATGCTATATGCTATATGCTGTATGCAATACGCTATACGCTATACGCTATACGCTATACGCTATACGCTATACGCTAAACGCTATACGCTATACGCTATACGCTAAACGCTATACGCTAAACGCTATACGCTATACGCTATACGCTAAACGCTATACGCTATACGCTATACGCTATACGCTATACGCTATACGCTATACGCTATACGCTATACGCTATACGCTATACGCTATACGCTATACGCTATACGCTATACGCTATACGCTATACGCTATACGCTATACGCTATACGCTGTATGCAATACGCCATACGCTATACTGTATGCTGTATGCTGTATGCTGTATGCTGTATGCTGTATGCTGTATGCTGTATGCTGTATGCTGTATGCTGTATGCTGTATGCTGTATGCTGGATGCTGGATGCTGTATGCTGTATGCTGTATGCTGTATGCTGTATGCTGTATGCTGTATGCTGTATGCTGTATGCTGTATGCTGTATGCTGTATGCTGTATGCTGTATGCTGTATGCTGTATGCTGTATGCTGTATGCTGTATGCTGTATGCTGTATGCTGTATGCTGTATGCTGTATGCTGTATGCTGTATGCTGTATGCTGTATGCTGTATGCTGTATGCTGTATGCTGTATGCTGTATGCTGTATGCTGTATGCTGTATGCTGTATGCTGTATGCTGTATGCTGTATGCTGTATGCTGTATGCTGTATGCTGTATGCTGTATGCTGTATGCTGTATGCTGTATGCTGTATGCTGTATGCTGTATGCTGTATGCTGTATGCTGTATGCTGTATGCTGTATGCTGTATGCTGTATGCTGTATGCTGTATGCTGTATGCTGTATGCTGTATGCTGTATGCTGTATGCTGTATGCTGTATGCTGTATGCTGTATGCTGTATGCTGTATGCTGTATGCTGTATGCTGTATGCTGTATGCTGTATGCTGTATGCTGTATGCTGTATGCTGTATGCTGTATGCTGTATGCTGTATGCTGTATGCTGTATGCTGTATGCTGTATGCTGTATGCTGTATGCTGTATGCTGTATGCTGTATGCTATATGCTATATGCTATATGCTTTATTAGCTCACAAGATTTGGTTAGGTTAGGTTACTATATACGCTATATGCTATATGCAATATGCTATATGCACATTTCACCAGTTAGGCAAGCCAAGTCTTTCATTAAGGGCTCCTAAAGAAACCAAGCTTATGCTGAATATCAGACTGCTACATTCTCTAAAGTAAAAAGAACCTAATAGGTATTTTTGTGCTAAAGCCTCTAACGAGCCCAGGACCCCACAATCAGCAACCACTAGACTGAAGATTCAAGGAGACATTCAAGCAATAAACATTTTAATTATTTTAATCTAACAATATTTTTGGTACAACGAGGCTCGTTGTGATTGGAGTAGTTAGTCAGATGAAAGCAAGCTCTGCAGTGTGGGCTGTCTGTGGCGAGAGATGTTTTTTAAGGCACAGATTCCCTTGAATAGCTGATTTTAAAATGAGAATCACGTCTAAACGGCTAGTCGTAATTTTTTGGAAAAAATATGTGTTAACATGTGTGTGTAAATATGTGTTTGTTTAAAATATGTGTGTGTGTCTTAATAATTTGATCTAAGAATTTTGAGTTTAATTCCTATAAATAACATAGTGTAATTCATTTGTAGAGTTATGTCTAAAACGGACAAAAACACGACAATCGGACCAAACCGCTGGGTGTATTTTAATGAAATCGACACCATCTCAAAGACAATTTAATTATCTACATTTTGATCTGAGGTTTGTTTTTAAAGTCTTAGAATAATAAGGAAAGTACAAAAACTACGAAATTTTGGGTCGAGCGGGTGTGAAACGAGTGCGCGTTTTGTTCCCTCAAGGTCGTTGGCGTTAGTCGTCGTTTAAGAGGGCAATGACCCAATCAGCATAGAAACAAACAGCGGTTTTCACCTGAAAACTGTTTCATTAAAGAGACGCTAAACTTTGTTTACATAATAATTTCAAAGAGACTTTCATTTTATCACTAGGATTGAATTTGGATTTTGATTTGGATTTGGATTGATTGATTTTTTTTCCTGTTCAGGAAAAGGAGGTCAATTACCTAGATATTTACTAAAGTATCTAGGTTTAGGTTCTTGTCTTCTTACATATAAACTCAAAAAAGATTATTTTGAATTAAAGAGTACAAAAATTATATTCTGGGTAGATTCGTAGTACCTAGCTTATCGTTACTTGTCAAAAGGAAGAACCTGTCCACTCCCTGTTTTATGCTTATCACATATTATTTATTATTATTATTAATTATATTATATTATATTATTTATTTATTTATTTTATTATTATTATTTATTATTTATTTTGATTTATTTCTCGTCTTTACTAACTTAATTTAAGTACTACTAATACTATTTTAAGGGTTTAGCTTAAGTATATTCTTATATTGTATGTCGTTTTGTGACAAATAAACACTTTTTCTTTCTTTCTTTCTATATACAAAAATTTCTATAATTAAGAATATTCAGGAAAATACAGAATGCCTCGTGCCCGTATACCTAGTTATTTTCGTATCAATTTTACTAGGGCAGGCCCTCAGGCAAAATCTTGTAAGTAGGTAAATTAGGATCGCCTTCTTTTCTTTACCAGAAATTAGCATTATTTTGTAACTTTATACTTTCCTACTTCGTTCGACGTAATAAAGTATCTCAGTACATAAGTAAGATTTCTTATGTTCTAAGTCCCTTCCTCCACTGCTTTCTCCCAGAAATTGTCGGTTAAAGCCTGATATTTAAGGGTACACTAGTCGACGGCACGAACTATTTTATGCGCGGGGTTAAAATGCATGCTTTATCAAACGACAACACTTGCGGAACAGATAGATGCTGTTCTGAGCAGTAAGATGCTAGTTCGCGTACGAATACACACTTTTGCAAATTTGTAGCGAAATGGATGATGATTTAGAACGAAAACGAGCGCGCGAAATTTTATAAACAGACCTTTGGGAGTCAGAATATCATGAAAAAACGACTGAATGTATCTGTTCAAAATAAAATTATTAGCATTTTTGAACTACTAATCTACCCCTGTATGGAGGCCGTTTTTAAATTTTCCTTCTTCTTATGGTACTTATTTGCGCCCAAAAATGCGTTAAAATTAGTGTTGAAATACGGAACTTTCGAAGCTCATAACTTTCAAGTAAATATTTTATTTATTTTTTTGCTTCCATACAGGGTTAGATAATGGTGAGACTAATTGATATCATTTTTTATTTTGAACATACATCGTCAAACAGTGGAGTAAAAGCCAGACTACGTTTGTATGGAAGAATTTTCGACTAGTGTACCCTTAATGACATAAAATAAAACATTTCAAGATAATTTTTACAATAGCGTTCTAGCAAACAAATGCACTTATTTTTGGTTCATCATTTCATGTGTATTAGTTAGTTAGTATCAACTTACTTTCTGTGAACACTATGCACGTAATTACCGAAACAATATAAAAATCATATGTCTCGCGTGAATACACATTTCGGGCACTCAAGGGGTTTTCCGTTCTCGTGGCGTGGCGAACCGATTGAGTTGGTAAAGTTTCCATCAATAGGACCGAGAATAAAAATGTTATAGGCTCATTTGAATAAGTTTCGATGTGAAGGTAGTTGACTGATATGATGAACATGGCCTGATGATGGAGCAGGAAGGTGGTCTCAGGAACTCTGTCTTCGAACGAATCGGAGGCCCACCGAGTGCGAACAACGGGGCGTGTCGGTATCCACACGACGTGGCCACATTTATCATCACTTCACATCACCAGCCTATTAATGTTCCCACTGCTGAGACACAGGACTCCTCTCTGTGAGAGGGAATGGGCCGTTATCCACCACGCGGGCCCAGTGCGGGTTGGTGGATGTCACATGTCTTCGTATTTTTGGTTCTAGGACATGCCGGTTTCCTCACGATTACCATGTCATAGGCAAATGGCCATTATTAAATTATTTTTTGAAGCGGATGCATCGCGTAGTACGGCCGTGTAGTAGTGATGTGCTTGTTCAGATGTGGTGGGTAAGTTGTAGGGTGCATGATATTATATACGCGCTGTTTTTGATGAGATTTATAATTGATTGTGTAGTACGTTCTGATTTAAGAAATGCGGGTGCGTGACTGCGTATCTATTGCTTTTACTGAACTGCATGTGTAGTAGTTGCTGTGTGGTAGGGGCAAAATGGTGACCCAGGTTTCCGATATATTTTCGTCTACCGGTCGGGTATATCTCCTTGTTTATTATATCTATGGTTGCACCACTTCTTTCCAGCTAAAACCCTAAGAAGTGGTATGTATATGTGAGGTGGGTATTTAGGAGCTCTGACTGTAAATGATGAGGTTTAAAAAGAGCTGATTCTCAGTCTATGTGAATACATGGGGTTTCTTCAATATGTTATTAAAAAGTCATTTTCATCTTGCAATGACTGCCCAGACTATATATTTTCTTTATATTAATCCTGTGGTCCACAAAGTAAATAAAATACACCCACCTCTCACTTCGTAAATTCTGACAAGAAGGGAATAAGATTTAATTTGATCTTTCATTGCCTACCTTGTCCTACGTTACAAAGAAAGGTTGTGTGTTTAATAAAACAGAGGCAAACGTAAACCAAAGGTTTTATTTTTCTTTATTTCTTTACTAAACATACGCTTAAGACTATGTCAACAAACTTCATTACATTCTGGACTTATAAAGGCATTTTGTTATTGGTTTTGTGTGCTTATTACATTGTTGTGAGTTTTTTTTAACAATAACGTCTTGTAATTAATACTTACGTATTTGAGGCATTTTTACATTTTTTGATACAGCATTTTCGAATTTGTTAGGAACTAACGAGGATGCATGGCTGTGTTCCCTTTATAGCTACTGGCTAGATACACCTTATAGAGTATTGTATTGAGGATAATGAAAGATCAACATTTTTTTTTTTTAATTTTTGACCCTAATTGAAAATAGTTTTCATTCATTTTCAGTATAATTTAGACTGGTTTCAGTTTAGCAATTTAATTGATAGTTTTAATTTGAAGTAATAATTTATACTACATTTGAAATAACATAAGATTTTTTTACAACGACTTTTTACAGTCCGCTCAACCGATTTTGAGTTCTATCCCGTAAATATAAGGATGGTATAAAAAGCATACACCATTTACCAAAACTAAGTGTTTAATAAACCTGTCATTTGTCATATCACCAACGCAATAGAAGTCAAAATCGGTTGAACGGGCTGTAAAATGAGATTTTTTAAATGTCTAATGTTATCTAAATGGAGTATGGTAGTAAATATCGGATAAAATAGTATCAATGGATTTGGACTCATTTTAGTTTCAGATATCATTTTCATGAACGGATCCAACTAATTGGTATCGGAACAGAGACCACTTGATCTCGATTTAGTTTTACACTATAATTAGTATAAATCTAATAGTATTTTACTTAAATAACAACTCCTAGCTACACTCATAGAACAGAAAGACGCACAGAAAACAGAATTAAATTACTTATATAGATATAGTCTCTAACTAGCTTCTGCCAGCGGTTTCACCCGCGTTGAAAGTGTTTGATCATTCCAAGGGAATCTATGCCCGAGATAGCTCACGTGCTATTCCAGACTATAATCTATGTCTGTGCCAAATTTCGTCCAAATCCGTTCAGCCATTCTGGCGTGATTAAGTAGCAAACATACATCCATCCATCTAAACTTTCGCATTTATAATATTAGTAAGATAAACAGAAAAATATGTAAGGCTGATTTTAGAGTAACGCTGGCCGTTGGAAAAATCAGCCTTAGATTGCATTATTTAAAAAATACTGTTTACATTCAGTTTTCCATCTGCTAGTTCGTAAAAAAACAAAAGAAATCATCGAGCGATTCTAAAATGTATCTTTAATTATCCGTTATCATTACTAGGTAGTATCTATAAATACATAAATTGCTAGGTCACGAACTCTAAAAGGTCCTCATCAAGATACGCAACAAAGGCACTTTTCCCTACTTAAGTATTCATTAGGTACCTTCTCGCTTTTCCCGCGGTTATAAAGTTTTAAAAGCCAATCAGTACCACAATAAAAAAAAAACAAACAGTATGAGAACTACCTTTAAACGCTCGAAACGGCACACTCACACAAACATACGCACCGACGCGACGAGACCACTCGGGCACTTCTGCGGTGCTCTCAGTACTGAGCACCGTGAAGCGAGTCGTGACCATTGGTCACGTATTAGTTTGTAGGTAGTTTCCATACTGTTTGTATATTTTTACTGTGTCAATACTTTCACAGATTACATTTTACAAACATTTAAACAATATTATCACTATAGATAGTATTATTTCAGATTATTTACATTCTAACACAGAAGGCACATAATCACATATCCCAAACAAAGAATCCAGAAGGATTCGGGATTGTAACATCGAAGTATATTTCTTGCCAAATTTTTTGGCCGCCCTGAAGTTGGCTACAATGGCTGTGCAGTAGTAAATCTCATACAAAAACAGCACTGATCCGTGCCTTGCGTATCGGAAAGCCAACTTCAGGGCGGCCAAGAAGTTTGGCGAGGTAACTTATCTATGTATTTTAATTTGATTATCGTTTTATCATGTTATTTATTTGTTACACCAGTAGCATTTTATACAATAGGTACTACTTATAGGAAACAATATTAAAATATGGGTCCTGGTATGTTATGTATTGCACTATATAAACAGCAACATCAATTTATTATAACTGTCTAAAATAAACAAAACCGGCCGAAGTGCGAGTTGGACTCGCGCACGAAGGGTTCCGTACCATTATCGCAAAATAAGGCAAAAATATTACGTTTGTTGTATGGGGAAAAAAATATATTTATTTTATTCTGTTTTTAGTATTTGTTGTTATAGCGGCAACAGAAATACATCATCTGTGAAAATTTCAACTGCCTAGCTATCACGGTTCATGAGATACAGCCTGGTGACAGAAGGACAGACAGACAGACAGACAGACGGACCGCGGAGTCTCGGAACCTATATTTAACACCTGTATGTACATTATGGATGCAATAAATCGAATTTGAATTTGAATAGGGTCCCGTTTTTACCCTTTGGATACGGAACCCTAAAAATTGTATTTTTGTAACATCTGAATGTCTCATAATTCTTAGTAAAACGGGGGATTTTTGACCTTTCAATATCGAGGCATTTTAATAGATTCTTTACATTTAGGATATGCAGAACATGATATGTGGCAGTGAACTGGAGTCGTGACCTAGATCGTCCTAATTCGATGACAATATATCGATAAATCTAGTTATTGCTATAACAACAGCATATCTCACTAATACGTCGATTCTGAAATAAGAACACAAACACTAGAAGACTAGAATTCTCAAATCCCAAAAAATCTGCTTTAATTTTCAAAATAGGGTCTACATTCAGCTCAAAGCCATCCGGAAACAACTCTTCCAGTCACTTTCGACTTGCCTTTGTCTCTTCCGTAACTTGGACTTGGACTCGGGGGAGCTGATGGACTGACCCTGGCTGACCTTGGCTGGCTAGCCGAAGACCTTGCAGGCGATTTTTCAGGCTCACTGACATCCGGAGTG
Source organism: Anorthoa munda (assembly GCA_945859665.1). Classification (NCBI taxonomy): domain Eukaryota; kingdom Metazoa; phylum Arthropoda; class Insecta; order Lepidoptera; family Noctuidae; genus Anorthoa; species Anorthoa munda. The sequence goes on along the minus strand of OX243899.1, from coordinate 18,955,560 downwards.
ATGATAACACTTGGAGGCCCAGACGTCATTGCCTTGTACTGTGTTTCTAAGCTGGAAGCAGAAAGGATCTGTTCTGACTGAGAATGGACGCTAGGAGTTGGAGTAATCGGCTTCTGAAGATTCGAATCCTCTTCCTGAGTGATATACAAGGTTTTCGTTGGAGTATCCGGTTCTATGGTAATAACATGGTCTGTTGACTGGAATTCTGTTGGAGGGGGCAGTCGGCTGCCATCGGCTGGGTCGAAATCTGGTGTGCCTGGCTCCGATGGTTCTTGGGAGGAAGACTTCAGTGGACGGGTCTGTTCTGATCCGCCTTCTGAACCTGAGGGAAAAGGGGAATATTTTTAGAACAACAAACAGTTGGAGGCGAGACGTAAAAGGATTTTTATTGTTATCACGTTTACATGCGTTTACTGCCGGATATTGTTAGTAAACTAATAACAGAGTGTTTCTTTTTTGTGTACTCTGCAAAAGAAAACACTGAAAGAAGAAATAAGGAAAGTTTATTAGCTGGTTATGTCATTTTTGGTTGTGACCTTTGTCTTACTAGCAACAAAACATAGTTTTTTTATTATCTCATTCATCATCATCATCAGCTTTTTTATGTGCCCACTGCTGGGACACAGGCCTCCTCTTTGTGTGAGGGAATGGACTGTTATCCACCTCACCGGCACAGTGCGCGTTGGTGGATGTCATATGTCTTCGATTTTTTGGTTCTAGGACATGTTGGTTTCCTCGCGATGTTTTCCTTCACCGTTTTGAGAGCAGTGGTGATGAAATAATTTACACAAATTAAAGCACCTGCCTGGGTTCGAACCCACGACCCACAATTTGTAAGTCGCGGCCGTTAACACTGGGCTACCAGTGCACCAGTGCTGCATTATTTTATTCAGTGTTGTATTATTTTATTAAAGTTTATTTTCTAATAACTAAAGTTTGCTTAAATTAAAATTTGCAAAACTTTTATGTTTATTTGTTTTCACATTCTTGTTTCAATGAGATTTGAACATCGCTAGATAAAAGAAAAGGTTATACTGTCTATGAAATAATGATTTTTATGATGACAAAATATTCTATTCTAACCAAGAAGCGAAGATTTAAATAGGTTAGGTTTGTAATTGGTAGTTTTATGTTTACCAAATCTTACTGGTTAGTACAATAATCTATCTATATATATATATAAAAGGCAAAAGTGATTGACTGATGTATCAACGCACAGGCCAAATCCCTAGGGCTAGAAACTTAAAATTTCGCACACGTATTCCTCTTATGACGTAAGCATCCACTAAGGAAGGATTTTTCAAAATTCAACCCCTAAGGGGATGAAATAGGGGATAAAAGTTTGTATGAACTTTTTATTAAAAAGTCATCTGTAGGATAAAACACGGATCACGCGAACGAAGTCGCGGGCGAAGTGCTAGTTATTTCATACAAAATACAATACAATAGGTACCCCTTATTAATCAGCATTTGCATCCATCTTTAATTTATTCATCCATCAACTTCGAGCTATTTAAATTAATTAATAATAATAAATATCTTATTACAAAATGGAAGAAAATTCATCCTATTTATTAACTCTCTAATGTCCAACCCTAGATTAAAGTCAATAATAACATAATGAATATTAAATTATGGCATCATTCATTACTCGTAACAATATTTGTTTATTTAATTCGTGACCTTTAAGATTAAGTAGCAAGCTATCATCCGCCATTTTGGATTTTCTTTATGATTTAACTTAAAACTTTTGGAAGTTTATATAAAAGCTCATTCATAATTTCTACTTAGATATAGGTTAAGGGCAATCTTTTACGACGAAATAATTTTCGTTGCTAAGTGGGTAATGTTGGTTCACAATGTACCATTTAGATCAGTGATGGGCAAAGTACGGCCCGCGGGCCAGCTCCGGCCCGCGAAAGCATTTAATCCGGCCCGCCGACGGTCCTTCGATATGAATAGTGTATGGCCCGCGATAATTATATTATGACGGTCCAGACTCCAGAAGTATAAAGTAGATTCTACTTAGTAGTAGAATAATAGACGCAAAGGTAAAAGAGGCAGCTAGACTAGCCGCGTAGTTCATGATTGTGTTGCGGCAGGGCCGGGCCTTCAAATAATAATGAAATTGTAATTTTTATCATTTGTGCAAGTGTGTATGCTGTAATGTTTTTTTATGATTAAAAGTTTCAACACAAAATGCATTTTCTAAAAAAAAAATTATAAAAAGAGAAAAAAAATAGTTATTTAAAATGCATTTTAATTCTGGCCCTCCTCTGAAATTTCTTAAACTTTCTGACCCCCTATTAAGAAAGTTTGCCCACCACTGATTTAGATGGAAAACCATTTATCCCTTGATTTTCTTTTACTAGTGACTATTTATAGTGTTTAGTAAACTTATTTAAGGGCCTTACTCCGTTTTAGTGCCGTAGTATGGTTACTTTCTAAAGCATACTCTTTAATAACGGCTAGGTTAAAAGGTTTGAAAAAAATATTATTATTGATTCATGTACATTATAATTATGTGAAACATGGTTTTTACGTATGACTAATACTTTTGCTTTAAAAAATAATTAACAACTCGATATCTTTTCGCTTCTTTTGCATACTATATATATCCTCCAAAACGACTTGGATGTTTAAAAATATTTTTATTAAAACACGAGCGTATGTTTTAATACCTAATTATATACTATTGCATACTCTGTCGTGTGTTTGTGTGTTGTCGACGTTTTATAAGTGCCCATGTAGGCCTATGTAAATAAATTTGATTTTGAATTTGATTTTGATTTTTGATACACTACTTTATCTTCACTCATACAGTTGCAATAAAACAAAAGTGGAAACGGAAAAATATTTGGTATGGCGGGCAATTTAGATTCTAATTGCGTATGACACACACACATATGCACAGCGCGCGCCTGCTTAGACAATGACAGTACTTCAATGAGCCCATAAGCACCAATAAATTAAAAAGTAAAAGTGTGCTATAAAAATTAAAAAGTTATTTTATGATGCAGTTGTTTAAAAATCGAAGGAAAATGTTGCATTGTAATGGTTTTTTTTTTTAAATTTTACCTATCCACGAATATAAAGTACATGTTTATACAATATTTTTCGAATTCGTATTTGGAACATTACGTTGTGAGTGTAGATATTGTATAAACATGTACTTTATATTCGTGGATAGGTAAAATTAAAAAAAAAAACATTATAGTTCAACATTTTCCTTCGATTTTCAAACAACTGCATCATAAAATAACTTTTTAATTTTTATAGCACACTTTTACTTTTTAATTTTCTGGCGCGTATGGGCTCATGTCATTGTCAGTTGTCTGTGGATGCGCACGCTGCGCAATGAGAATCAAAATTGCCCGCCATACCATACCACATATTTTTTCCCTTTCCACTTTTGTTTTATTTCAACTGTATGAGTGAAGATAAAGTAGTGTATGCAATAGCATATAATTAGGTATTAAAACACTCGCGTAATATTATTATCAAATTCGGCTTCGCCTCATTTGATAAACCTACGCTCGTGTTTTAATAACCCCTATTATATGACCATTGCATAAACTACTATTACAAACAAAAATGTCCATAAGGAGGTCTAGTATTGCTATTAGCACCGAGCGGGCGCATGGCCAGTACCTACCGCGCTAACATTGGGGAATATATATACGCCTTAAGCTAAGAATGTTATCCAAAATGTTGATAACTGGTCGCAAGACAAGGTTCCAAGAAAAATATGGGAAAAGGTACACAAACAAACGAACACAAAGAAATAAAGTTTGATTATTCAAAGCGTACTTTGTAGGCTCAAACGAAATTAGTTGTTGGTTGGTTAATTTCGTTAGTCAAACTAGATCATTAAAGATTTACCTAAATCTCTTGTTTCAACTGCGACACATTCATTTCTTGAATGAAGTTTTCATTTGTTTCAGGCTGTAATTAAGTTGAACATTATTTATCTCCGATTTCTGAATTGAGAATGTAGGGTTAAGGACTTGTCAAACTCGACTTAGTTCCCAAAATTTCACTGGTGATATACACATAATAACATAATCGCGAAATGTTAGTTTAAATCAATTACTAATACTTATCAAAAATAGATTTGTAAAAATAGCAATTTGGCGTTTTTATTTTTTATTCAGATTCTATAGATAGTATAAAAATGATAATCAAAGGTAAGTGTTAAAAGTTGAAAATCAACCAAATGGCATAGATAGTGACACTCTGGACGGCAGCATACGTGGCCCTTCACTCAACCACCTTTTCTGCCTAGGTACTTGACCTAGGCAATGCCTGGAAATATTGTCATGAAAAAAGTTTAAAATGTCAAGTTACCTTTATCCTCAACATCGGCTTCGACTTGTATTTCGTTTTCATTCTGTCCTTCGTCGTCGGTCTCATTTTCAGGAATCGGCGTCCTGCTACGGAATGTGCGACCTGTTGACGAAAAATCAAAGGTTTTTTAAATAACTTTGTTGAAAATCTTAGCGAGAAATGAATACAGAGAGACGACCCGAAAGCCCTCTTCTTGTCAATTCTTCAACCTCCTAGATAAATTAAAATATTTTAAATCTGAATTTGTAAAAAATAAAGATATATCTGCCAATTAACATAAACCGGAGGTGAAATAGTGAATACCGAAGGATCAAGTGGCTCGATTATTCCCGATGTCCACCACTTGCTTGGCCACCACTGGGGGACAGTGGGAAAACTTTTTAAATTATTTTCGTTGTCCACCAATGGGGTCAGTGACACGGATTTTAGGATCTGGCGAAAACAGTACTCTAATTAAGCTAGAAACATTACTAGTTAAAATACACTCAAACATAAGATGGTAGGTACATTAGTTTATTTTCTGAATAAAAGATTTCCCACGCCATATTCTTCTCGTACACACACTTCTTATCAAGAGATAGGTAAAACTAAAACGCTAATCAAAATAACAGTCTCGTAACAAAATAGTTAAAACTTAACTCATCAAACCCGTGACACGGAAGAAGGCAAAGTTAGCAAACAGAACTAACCTGACCCAATGTAACTTTAAGCTTAAAATAGCGGGTCGAGCTGTAAATGTAATCAACATGGCTGTTTAATTACTGAAAGTGGTAGAGTAGATCAGTGACGTAATGACGTAAAGAAGGTTGTCTTTGTGAGTAGATAACTAAGTATGTACATACTTTACCGCGAATCAAAAGAACATAAGGATTTTTTTGTGAACAGCGGGTCTATTCTGTTAAAATTCCCCGGCAAGCTTTGAATTGTCTTTGCAAGCTCACTTCACTTTAATTTGCACAGTGAGTTTTGTTTTCAGAATTTCGCAAGAGTCAAGTTTTTTTTTGATATTTTTTTTTTGTGTGCAGCCCTCCTACGCAGCCTACAATGTAGTATTTATCTACATAGTTACTACAAACCTAACCACTTGAGTACCTATACATAATTATGTTCAAGAGTATCAACGATTCAATTATTTCTTTCTTCAATCTGCCTAGCCTTTTCCCAACTATATTGGGGTTGCCTTCCAGTCTTACCGGATTCAGTTGAGTACCAGTGTTTTACATGGAGCGACTGCCTATCTGACCTCCACAACCCAGTGACTGGGTAACACGGCACCCTTTGGCAAGACTGGTGTCAGATCTTTCTTTCTTCAATTCAAAAAAATGCGGGTAGTATGAAATTGGCCATTCACTTTCGCGTTTTCAGATGGCTATAAGTGAACTTATTGCTCAAACAATGTCTGCATTTTACAAAGATATCTATTAGCTCTTAATAGTAATTAACACGTCTAATGAATGAAGAATGGGTCTTGGTATACCTATAGTTCATTTAGCAATATTCTAGGTATTGAAATAATTGAATCGGCTAGATCGATTATGTAAATAATTCGTACAGCCAATCATTTCACGACTCATAATTGAATTGGTAAATTGTGTAAACCTATGCATTTCATATTAGGTTCTAATAACCACGATTAGGAAAATAGATTTCCGAAGTTTTGATTGATTATAAATTGAATTCAGATAAGGTAAATTTATGATGGTATCTCGTCGAAATATTATTCGAATCTTTAAAAGGTTGAGTTTTCATCAAAAACAACCCATTCCCTGCCGCGGTATCTGTGTTTTCAAATAACTACAACCTGGGGTCTTTAAGTCAAGAGTGAATAGGTTACTTCTTGGCAAGCGTGCTTCACCGCTGACCACATCTAGTCCAGTCAACGAGGATATTTGTTGTATGGAGACTTCCGAAAAATTCTCTCGCCTATGAAATTTAGCATGTGATGAAATTAGGTAATACAGATTACGGATGTACAGTCAAGGGTCAAAAGTGCAGTCATACTCTCCCAAAACTGAAATGGCTATTTTTTGTAGAAGAAATTTAATTATACACAAATGATTTAATATTTTGTATAGAAATTAAAGTATAGATTATTCCTACTAACCGCGAAAGGTTGAAATTCTGCTGCCTACAAAAAAATTGCCTTTCTGTTTTGGTAGAGTGTGACTGCAATTTTGACCCTTATAGTACAATAGCTTACCATCCGGTGAGATAATATTCAAACTTGCATAACAATAAAATGAAACTCTTGCAAACTACCGGCTAAACTTTATCTCCTTTGAATTAAACGAATTCTCACTATTTTGACTGATTGCTCAACTCATATTGCCGACCCTTTTCATCCACGGAAATAAAATCTGTGTAATGAAAAAAATGTAACGCGAAAATTCTACTACCTAAATCATATTCGGATATCTCTCCCGCAGACATAGGTGCGACAGTTTGACAACAATTTGACAAATCTTTTTTTTATTTGTCGAATCAGAAAAGAGAAGCTCGTGGCTAAATAATAACAGCTGCACGGATCGATCTTCAAGGTTAAGCAACGCTTGCCGAGGTCGGTCCATGGATGGGTGACCATCTTTACAAAGCGAGATTCCTCCGTGTCTCGGAAATAACGTTAATCCGTTGTCATTTGATGATCTTTGACAGTCGTTAAGGGTAGTCAGCATCCTGAAATCTGACACCAATCTAGCCAAAGGGTATCGTGTTACCTAGTTACTTAGTTGTTGAGGTCAGATAGGCAGACGTCCCATGTAAAATACTGATATTCAGCTGACCCTAACAAAGTTAGAAAAAGGTAAAACTGAAAATAGTTTTTTGTTGAATCGGTGTCGTTGTTGTCTGCGGGAACCATTAGCCATCACACACTAGAACCGGGTTACACCGCTCTTTTTTGTACTAAAATGTATTAAACGATCGAAGGTTGGGTTTCAGTTTCGGTCAAAAATCAAGTTTCGGTCTTAGTGTCGGTTTCAGACCATAATTTGCCGAAATTTTCGGCTGCACCGAAACGCCGCATTTGTGAATTGTCACGCGTCGTTCGGCTAACTTCGCGGCTAACTGGTGGTCGCTCCAAAAGCCTCAGTAACCGTCGATTCCAAGTTAGCCTCCTGGATGATAAGAGTAGGTGGTGAGTTCAAAATATTGGAATGCCTCAAGGTACTGTGCTGGCTCCAATACCATTCAAAATTTATACCAATGACCAACCAGCGAACCCAAAAACGGCCCGCTTCCTGTATGCAGAAGACCTGGCATTAATCTGCTAAGCCATTGATTTGTAGGTCGTGGGTTCGAACCCGAGCAGGCGCTTTACTTTGTGTAATTTGTTTCATCACCACTGCTCTAAAAACATTGAAGGAAAACATCGTGAAGAAAACGGCATGTCCACTGGGCCCACGTCGTAGATTATAGCTCACTCCCTCTATAAGAGGAGGCCTGAGTCCCATCAGTGGAAACATTAAAAGGCTGATGATGATGATGATTTCCACCGCCCTTTTCGATTTCAGGCGTTATTATGCTGAGAACGCTTTGAAACCTAATCTTTCAAAAACGCTGTCGTGCGCCTATCATCTTCGTCATAGACAAGCGGGCCGAACACTACATCTCGTGGCAGGGGATACCAATCATCCACAGTTCCCATCCAAAATAATTACATTGGATAGGTCCCTAAATTGTACTGCAAGAATGTTAAAATGAAGGTGTACACTAGGAACAACCTACTGCACCGCCTTATATCCATCTTAACCAGACGGTGGGCGTCTCCCCAAGTCCTGCGAACAACTGCAATGGCGATTTGCTTCTCCGCTAGTGAATATGCATGTCCAGTATGGAGCCGTTCCGCCCACTCCAACCTAGTGGATGCAGTTGTTAAGGAGACGGATTTCCCCCGGCTTTACCAAATAGACCCCGGTAGGAATGCTGTATGCACTAATCGGCATCCCCAGAAATTCAGAGGACCATGGCGAGCTGCATAGAAAGGTCGAAAGCTGAAAGCTGCCTCGGAACCTTAAAGCCGAAAAAGTTTTCTAGCATGCGTGGGCCCATCCCATTGTATCACCACCTCGGAGAGATGCGACCTTTAGCATGAGAAGCTCATGCCTTCTGACCATTTCATCGGGCCGTCATAGAGCCTTCCGCCTGGGCACGCGTTGTAATGGCCGATCTGGAAAACTCTAAACAAACTCCGCGTTCAAGTCAGCCGCAGCAAAGACAACCTCTATAGGTGGGGATTCTCGAATGGTACCGATGTCCAGTGTCTGTGCGGCGTCTCTCCGCAGGCCTTGGCCCACAGTTCGTCCTGTACTGCATTTCGTTCGCCCTGTAACCTGTACATGTGAGCTGACCTTATGTCTGTGTCGGCGAGGGTCTTACCGTGGCTGAGTACTGGACAAACATAACATTTGAAAATTATATTTGCCATCGACACGCTAAGAAGATGAATTATAAATGTTTACTTAAACATATTGAAAAATTTCTATTGTATACTGAAAGTATTTAGTGTGTAAGTTTCGGTTTCGGCCGAAACTGAGACCACGGCCGAAATTTTTTCGGCTGAAAAAACCAGTTACAGTCGGACACTACTAAAATCGTTTTGCTGAGACCTACCATGGCTCTAATATACGCGTAGCCTACCTGTATGCATAATACGTAAAAAAAAAAGATACTAAATTTAATTTGACATGCCAATACGATGTGTATTGACAAGTCATATCAAGGAGCCCAAACACGATGGTGCTATGTTGTCTGGTTGAGGAGTTGCCATAACCACCTTTCAGCTGCATCATGAGACCAGTTCCATAGTACCGAAATATTTCAATGTTTTCAAAACTACATAAGTACGCCAAAATGCAGCTTAATAAAGCAGCTTAATGAATTACTAATTGATGGACACACATATAAAAACAAGGTTATAGGTGCTGGTAACAATAAATCAAATCTCACCACTGCATCTCCTGCAACTCTCCCTCTCTCTCTTCTTTGGCGCGTCAAAGACCTCGTCTTCCAGGCTGAACTCCGACGCTCTCCTGCCCTTCTTCTCTCTCTCGTTGAAGTCCGACTTGATCTTGCTCCTCATGAACTTGGCGTAGGCTACCCTAGTGCATGGAGACACTGCGGCCAGTTGGGGATTGTATTCTGAAAATAAAATGATGTTGTAGCAGCAATTGAGGCAACCTTTATCTTTTTTGGGCCGGTGTGAAGATAAAATGTTACAACTTCGGCTGAAAATAGGTTTGATTTCAAGAATTCGCTTAAATTATTTATGGAAGTGAAAGTATTAAGGAAGGCCTAGAAATGGGTAAGATATTTAAGGTCGCTGCTACTCGTACACGTTTGTTTTAAGTCCGGACAAAACGGGACGATAGGTTTTGAAAGTTTCGTTTCATACAATAGTTGTTTGTGTTACAAGAGGACAAAGTAATATTTTGTTATTCCAGGGCATTATTTTGAATTCAGAGCTAAGCGAAGGATTTGGGGATTTTGGGGTTTTTTTTAGAATCCTGAGCTTAGCGAGGAATTCAATATACGCCACCCGAGAACAAAATATTTTGTCCCCGAGTGATACACACTATTTTTTATCACTACCTAAGAGATAAATAAAAAGCTACGAGTACCTACCTACTCGAAACTAGTATTTCCTCTATGGCGAAGCATAGTGTGAAAAATTGCCGAGAAAAAATAAATTTAAAGAAAGAACTACAGTTTTTTTAAAGCACATTGCCGCCATAACTTAAAACCAGCCAGTAACTTATTCAAACACATGCGTTCGACCTATTTGGTTAACTTCACATACTTATTTTTTATTTATTTATTTATAAAACTTTATGCACAAGTACAAAGGCGGACTTAATGCCTTGGGCATTTTCTACCAGACGACCTTAGGGTGGTGCAGAGATAAAATATGGGAGGTGTAACTTAATGGAAAAAGAAGTAGAGAAAAGAAATAAAAATAAAACAATTTAATATATATATTATATACAAATATATACTTAGATACATAGATACATATAAATAATGCTATTGAGAAACCGAATCCAACAAATTAACTATGTGATGATTCTGCAAACTTCTTGCGAATGTGCTCGCGTGCCTTATCACTTATCAACTTATCAACAAAGAGTAAGTATAATACTAACTCCTTACTAACCAATCACAAAAATGAGTTTATCACCATAGAGAATTGAATGTTAGTTAGTGATATTTTTTTAGGGTTCCGTACCCAAAGGGTAAAAACGGGACCCTATTACTGAGACTTCGCTGTCCGTCTGTCTGTCTGTCTGTCTGTCTGTCTGTCTGTCACCAGGCTGTATCTCATGAACCGTGATAGTTAGACAGTTGAAATTTTCACAGATGATGTATTTCTGTTGCCGCTATAACAACAAATACTAGAAACAGAACAAAATTAATATTTAAGTGGGGCTCCCATACAACAAACGTGATTTTTTTGACGTTTTTTGCGATAATGGTACGGAACCCTTCGTGCGCGAGTCCGACTCGCACTTGGCCGGTTTTTTTTACATTAGACCTTCACGTGAGCGCCTCCAACCCAACTACGCAAATCTATCAGAAGCACGAAGCGGACCAATCAGAAAAGAGAAAGCTCAAACTCCTACGGGCGCAAAATTGGATTTGGCTCCCGCTATCCTCTATAGACAATTGTCGTTTTTCGAATAGGTGTGATAAAAAATGTACATGAATATGCATACGTCACGGGTGCATGGACGGGACGGCAACATGGCGTTTCGCTTGAATCAATATTTTCAAAAATTATCATCCCGTTCCGTCCGGATTAAAATACGTAACGTTAGTAGCGGACCATAAAAAACCTTATATAAATGTGACATTTCAAAATCCTATGAAGTTTATTACAAAAGGTATATAAAAGCTACCATTTAAGTTTTTGTAAAGACAACTTGGCTACCACTTTGTAGGTAGGTAAACTATCATATAAACAATGAAAATTCATCTGCGGAAATTGTGTCAGGAAAAAGAAAAACATCGTCTTTTCGCCAGCTAAATGAAAACTTCATAAAATAATCTATAGAACTGAAACATGAATAGTTGGACCGCAGGTTTTGGGTCTTAAAATCTATCTATAGGTTCTTTGTTTTCTAATATTTACAGGCAGGTAATTAAATTTATTGAAATATTAGTCACAAAAGTAGTTAATCTAAATAAAATATAAACCCTCGGGAATTATTGAAAGTTTTATAGCACTACATAAAAAAATATTTTGCGTGCACTAGACGGCCATTTTAATTCTGAAATATAACATCATCATTTCAGCCAAAAGACGTTCGCTGATGAACATAGGCCTCCCCCAAGTGTCACTACATCGACCTGTCCTGTTCGTCTCGCATCGGTTGGATTCCTGCAGCTTTTACCAGCTCATCAGTCCACTTTGTGGGAGGCCCTCCAACGCTGCGTTATTGCCACTCCAGAATTTTTGGATCTCGTCGACCATACGTTCTGCGAACAATGCCTTCTGGCTCTGCCCACTGCTACTAAAGTTTAGAAATATAACACACCTAATAGTTTCTGCGGGTCAATAGTCCTGGAGGCCATGTTCTCCAGGATGTGAGCCCTGAGGGACTGTCGGCTTCTTCTGGTCTCCGCTTCTGCTGTAGTGCCTATAGGATCCTTACGAACTGTGTTGGTACGGACCAGAGCGTTCCAGTCGCGTTTTTTGCTGAAACAAATATGATTCGTTGAAGTAATTTTGTAATTTTAGGATGAAAAGAATTGAAAGTGTAGTGGATATGCAGTTTCTTGTATGCTATTTTATAAGGAATATCGAAATGCACTTATTTGGATTTTGAAATAACGTCTATCATTCGAAATTCTTAAAATGGTATTGCTGTTATCCCAATTTTATTTTACAAATTAAGATTAAAGGTTTATCGGCACATATCAGGGCCGTGCCCGGGACGTGACAGGGCCGGGCCCAGGCATTGAAGCTTCGTCACTGGCCCGTGCACGGTCGTGTGTGTACGAGTTCATATAAAATGTACACACCGATATTTTTTGAGCCCCTGACGGAGCACGGTCCGTCCATGTCCCGAGCACGGCCCTGATATGTGTGGAAAGATATCGGGGTAGTAATATAAAATTGAAAACTCTAATGATGATTCATCCACTCACAAAATAACTGTTATGTAGGCAAATTCGGATTGGAGAAATTGGATTGGAGCGTGCATCATTAAATTTCTCTTTACATAACGGTTCCGAATGCGAGATTGATATTTGTATGAAAACCAGCGGGAACCAGCAACTTATGTATGTAATACACCTTACCTGTCAGTACTGCCTCTCCTGACAATAGCTTTAGCGATCTGACTGAACACATCCTTGGGTTTGTTCTCCTTAGATATAACGTCTTTTATGATGCCTTCTACGATACCAATGTGGAAATCTTTCAGGATCCTTCTCTCCATCACTTTGCCTTTTTTACCAGCGACTGAAACCAATATGGTATTGATATTGGTAACTCTGGATTATTTTCAGTATTTTTAATTGTTCGGTTGATAAAATTAATCATCAGCAAACGCTTTTTTATGCTTTTTAAAAATAAAAACTAACGCTTTTTGTTTAGACAAAACTGTTTTATCATGGTTTTCTTCAGTAAACTACTTTATTTTATAAACAACCAGAAACGCGGTTTTATTGTATTTATATAGTCTGTTGTTCTTTGGCAAATTCAGTTTTGCGAATTGAATATAACCTGCAAAGAACTGCATCTTCACAAAAACTGAAGGCTACGCTTTAGTTTTTATGACACATGAAACTAACTTTAAAACTTAGTAAGATGTAAGAACCACCCATCCCGGAAAGAGTATTTTCCTAAAATCTAACAGTATCTTACCCGTGGCATCCTGCATACTAATCCTAGGCGTCTTCATCCCATTGTTATGCAGTATATCGATGAGCTCGTACCGCAGCGTGGAGATGTCTTGTCTGATCTCCATGACATCATCCTCTGTGACTCCGGTCTCATCTCTTGCCCTCTGTTCTGCTGTGACGTATCTTCGGACTAGCACTCTCATGACTGCTTCGTGCTCTTGACGGGCTTTCTCGCGGGATTTGTTCTGGAAAGCAATTAGTTTAGTAGTTTCAGGAGACGTATGTCGTGGTGACCTCTCCTCTCGGGTCGTGGGTTGAAATCAGGGCAGTATTAAAGTGGCTTTAAATACTTTCTGAGTTTATCTTGGACATTATAGGTAACGGCGAAGGAAAATATCGTGAGGAGACCTTGACTTATTAGTTAATGTAAGTCTGAAAAAGCCAAGTCAGAGGCCTATGGGGTTCCCAGAGGCGGCTGAATTAACTCTGACACCAGAGGTGGCTACATCCTCACACGAACAGAAGAAGGAGGCGTAGCATGGAATCTAATCAGATGTCTCTTTGGACAGAGTAAAAATGAAAGGTTCGGGTATTTAGGTATAATTTGATATTTGGGGTGGATAAGATATTTATTTATTTAGTGATTATTATAAAAAAAGTGCTGTGAGAAAGAGGGTGGGCTGTAAATCAGCGTTGCCCAGCGTAGGAGCCATGCTTTAGTGCTATGCTGCAGAAATGTTGAGCCCGCTCCGTTTGCAATACTGAAATAATATTGAGCCTCAAGAGCTAATTTGTGTTTGTTCATGTTCTGTTACAGTTGGCAATGGCAACTGGCACTGGCTGGCAGTTGGTAATGTTTTCTTTCTTTTTTTCTAGATGATGTATAGGATTTACTAGCACTACTGTCAAGGCCCCACTTTACCTTCATGGTTCATGTCAATAAGAACCGTCAATATGAGCGATCGCTATTTAATCGATCGTGTATTGTGTGCCAGAGTTATCTATGCATCATGAAACCATGTACTAGATATGTTGACAAAGACTCAATAATACACTGTCGTTGCCAAAATATTGGAATGACATTCAAACAGTGAAATTTCGTATTTTTATAAGACACCCAATTTAATGATGCCATATTTTCTAAAAATATCGCATTTTAAAATATATTTTTAACAATATAACGTGTCAACGTTCATGGTGCCGTCGTGTAAAAGGAATAGCACTTTTCATCCTGTATAGCTTCGTCTCTCTCTCACAGTGGAACCATGATAATTTTCACATGCCAGAGTAAGGCCCCTGAAAAGTAAAGCACAACAAAATAAAACTGTATCTTACAATAATCGACCCCCGATCACTATTATTGCATAATCTTTTAACCCAGCACATGAAATGCTTGGGGGTAGGGATGATGTTGAACGGGGGAGGCACCGTGTCCCCATCCTCGAAGTAAGACATCCACAAGTTGCTGCGGGCGAACTTCCACTCGGTATCGGCTCGTTCCTGAGAAAATATTAGAAATATTTATTGGAAATATTGTAGCTGTTCATGTTTTGTTTCTTTTGTAAAAGATCTGTTGTTGGTGGAAGTATTTTTTAATTACAGAGAAATTAAAAGATATAAAATTATATAAATCTATGTATCAAGAGAATTTCGAAAAGATGAAAGAATGGTGCTCGTGTTATATAGTTACTTATATTTGACACACAAGATTTGAAAAAACCGGCCAAGTGCGACTCGGACTCGCGCACTAAGGGTTCCGTACCATTATCGCAAAAAACGGCACAATAATCACGTTTGTTGTATGGGAGCCCCACTTAAATATTTATTTTATTCTGTTTTTAGTATTTGTTGTTATAGCGGCAACAAAGATACATCATATGTGGAAATTTCAGGTCAGTGCCCACTCAACCCGAAGAATAATACCTGCAAAGTTCTGTTTTTTTATGCGTAAAAACGTCGATCTACAGTCAGGCAGAAAAGTGTTGATTTAACGCTTGCACCACAGAGAATATAAAATTTAAATAATGTTTGGATAAATAGATGAATAATTAAACAAGTAAATACTTATGCTTTTTAATGTAGTATATGCTTTGTACTTAGTAGATTATAATTAATTATCATTACAATCTTATAGCTATGGCACGGTGGTATTATTAGATAAGTGATTATAATTATTAGGTTAACAAGTAGGTAAATATAAAAAAAAATATGACTTACTAAATTATCTTTAAAAAATAAACATTAGGTATATTAAAGAATACAGGACTAGGTAGGAACAACACAATTAAAAGATTAAAGTTTTTAGGTGTTTGTTGGTATACATGACCGACGTGTAATAAACTTTGGCCACGTTGATTGGAAATTAATTCATAATTTTTACGCACTCTGCCCTGAGAAGGCCCTTCACCTGACATTGTAAATGACAAACTAACCATATTACAAACTTTACTTTCTTATCATACCGGCCTACATAATTGCATTTTTGCAAAAAAATGTTCGAACAATAGATATAAGCCGCTTCGTCTATTGTTTCCAGAAAACCGGTTTAAGCGAGGTAGAGTATAAAGCTACATTTTTTAAACGAAATCTCTTACTACCAGGATAAATTAAGTATCAAAACAAAATATTCTATGCATAATAAATTAATAAGTTATTTAGGACTAAATAACACTTTGCCTGACTGTACAAAAGGTAGTAAAACTTCTGGTATTATTCTTCAGGTTGAGTCTAATCGGGTTGAGTGGGCACTGACCCAAAATTTCAACTGTCTAGCTATCGCGGTTCATGAGATACAGCCTGGTGACAGACAGACGGACCGCGGAGTCTCAGTAATAGGGTCCCGTTTTTACCCTTTGGGTACGGAACCCTAAAAATAACATTATTCATTTTGATTTTACATGTTCGAATAGACAAATTTTTATATGTAACAATGGATTAATAAATTGTCTTCAAAATTATAGGATTGTGAGTGAATTACATAATCCAGACGCTGCACAATTTGGTCAACGGTTTCTTTTTAACGATTGTGGACCAAATGATTATGCCCAGAAGAGAGACCTCTTTCGACAATGAGATGATGAACACTTGAAAGATAGTTTGATAAAGTTTTTAGAACTTAAAACCTACGTACCTATCACTGTTGTTACTTACCGAAATAATCTGATAGGAGTTGGACATCATAGCAATTAGCATATTCAAGAGTACGATGATATTGATCACCGAGTAGGACCCGAAGGTCAGGAGAGCCCAGAACCTGGTGAAGCTCTTGATGCCAGTCAGCTCGAAGGTGGTCAGGTCAACCAAGCCGAATGATGCCCAGAATAGAGACTGCGATGTTTCGAATAAACTGGAAAGAAAAATTATGTTAGGACTTGGATTGATAAGGCATATTGGCAAAGAAGTGGAGGTGATATTATTATTATTATTCAAGATATTATGAAAGATTTTTAATTAAAAAAATAGCAAATGATAGAGCTGACCAAGTAACTACATACTAGTTGGACCAAATCTGAAAAGTTGAAACTATAATCGAAAATCGACAGTGACACAAAATTAAAATTAATATTTCAATGCAAAATCACAGAAAGAGTAACAAAGCTGAACGGAAACTTAAAGTTACTTACTTAGCATATCGTCTCCAAATCGTACAAGCTCGTTCTTGACCATCAAAATCCGGTATACCATTCGGCAGATGGTAGCATTTATTCTTCTCCAGCTCAGCGTAATACCACATCAGTTGGTTTAAACCTGCATCGAGAAAAGGGGTATATCGCACTTCTACAATACCATCATTCATCATACTTTTAATATTCCCACTGCTGGGACGAAGGCCTTCTCTCTGTGACAAGAAATGGGCCGTGCGGGTTGGTGGATGTCACATGTCTTCGAATTTATGGTTCTATGACATGCCGGTTTCCTCACGATGTTTTCCTTCACCGTTTTGAGAGCAGTAGTAATGAAATAATTTACACAAAGTATAGCGCCTGCCTGGGTTCGAGCCCGCGACCTACAACTTGTAAGTCGCGGCCGTTACCACTGGGCCACCACTTGTCCATATCCCAATTTATTTGGGGTTAACGCAACATAAATATCTTGTATTCATCTTCCATACTTTTTATGCCTAGAGGGCGACCTCGATAGCGAGCAGAGTGCGGGGTAGCGGCAACAGTCTTCAAACCGTTGTTGCCAACAGGTTGGAAGGGCCTTTCATGCAACGTTCGAAGACCAAATATATATATAGACCACCATAGACTTGTAATATTATTATTTTGTTTACAATTTACATAATTCTAATTTTAAACCGACTTACCAAAAAGGAGGAGGTTCTATGTTCGACATTATGTTTGTTATATATTTTTTTTTTTGTGTTTGTTCACGCATATCTCCGTCAAATTTAGACCGATTTTGAAAATTCTTGTTTTGTTTGAAAAAGTATGTTTTGAAATTGGTCCCATTTTAATTTGGTGAAGATCTGTTGAAGAACTTCGAAGATATGTAACAGAACTCTTCAATAAATTACGGCAAATCTCTCGGGATTGCTGCAATCGCATGTCTGTTTATTGTTTATACCATTTCATAACATAACATCACGCCAGTACGCTCTTAAGGGGTACGCAGGTCTCTCATTTCACCGGTTTTGTTCAAGTTTCATGATATTCGGGTAATCTATTCTGGCGTTATAGGTACCTTAACCAACTTGCCTATTAGGTAGGTACAACTAAAAAGCGAAAAATAAAAAGCTTTTTTACAAAAAAATACTACCGACTTCCAAATAAAAAAAACTACAAAGTAAAAAATAACTTTATTTTTGGAAGTCGGTGTCCATAACGCATAAAATGGTACCTACCAAAGACACCGACTTCCAAAAATAAAGTTATTTTTTACTTTGTAGTTTTTTTTATTTGGAAGTCGGTAGTATTTTTTTTGTAAAAAAGCTTTTTATTTTTTGAGTATTTTTTCTTGTCAATTGTAAATTGATTTTAATAATGTCATCATCACCATCTTCCTGCCCTTCTCCTTGCCCTTGTATTACGTGTTGCGCCGACCCCAAGTAGGTAATATGGGACAAGGGTAGGAGGATGATGATGATATTTTTATAACATTTTACAATTGACAAGTTTACATTTGACAATTTTTATCATTTTCTTAATTTTTTATAATTTTGTGACAATTGTAATTATATTTTTTAATGAATTGTTGACTATTTAAATTTAAGCAATCATCAATTTTATTTATGGTTTTTATTTGTTTATAATTTAATGTATGAGTGTAAAACTATGGACTAAGTTGTCTGAAATAAATAAATTATATTGTTGTATATTATTTTCCAGTAATCGTTAATTCAGTAGTCCATGCATTGTCTTTTTCTACTCTTAATACTTCTTTCTTAATAAATACACTCTTTCTAAAGCGATAAATGGTACATCGCACACTCAGATTTTGTAAAAAGTTTAATCTCTTTGTTCAGTATCCTACTTACCACATCCAAAAGCAAAAAGCACCAGCATATATACAAAGAAGAACTTCAAGATATCCAGAATCATTCTTCCTAGTGACACCTGTAGTGGTCCAAGATATGGGTTGATAGAGAAGATATGAACCAGCTTGAGGAAAGAGAAGATCATGCCGGCAGCGAAGGCCCCTTCTGATAGGAGCATGGGGTCGTAGGAGTCCCATCGTTCTCGAGGGTACCAGGGGTCTGTTCCTGTGGTGAAGTCTCGCTGTAAGGGAAATATTTTTATTTAAAGTAGGAGTTAAGTGCCTACCTAAAATAAATCAGGCATCCAGACATCATGTTTTTTTTTGTCGTTATTAACTAAGACATTTCTACAAATATTTATTGAATATATTAACATACCAACACAAACCATCGCGGGTTTAGCAGCGGTATGTCAGACGCGGTCACTCGGTGCCACAACATACTTTTAAATGAACAGTAGGTACATAACTGCTGTGATTGTGCTCTTGGTTTTTGACATAATGTGCTGATTGTCGTACATCCTGACCCGGCAAACTTTGTTTTGCCATAAAAACACTAAACATTCATCTACCCTACATACCCTACCCTACCCTACCCTACCTACCCTACCCTACCCTACCCTACCCTACCCTACCTACCCTACCCTACCCTACCCTACCCTACCTACCCTACCCTACCCTACCTATCCTACCCTACCCTACCTACCCTACCCTACCTACCCTACCCTACCTACCCTACCTAATCTACCTACTCTACCCTACCCTACCTACCCTACCTATGTAGTTAAGAAACCATTTTTTTTTCTTAAGCACCTTCTCCTAACAATAACAAACACAACAAAAAAAGAATAAGCGAAATCGGTCCAGCCGTTCACGCATGATGTTGTGACCAAGGGAAATAGGGATTCATTTTTATATATATAGATATACTAGCTGTTGCCCGCGACTTCGTCCGCGTGGTTAAGAAGATATAAAGTTTAATGAGGTTTAACGCAAACTATTTTTATATTTCAGTCAACTGAAAATGCCTATCACACTAAGCATCATTTTTTTAAAGCACGAATTAGAAAAAAAATATAGAGTATCACAACATTTTTTCTTAGCTTATGTCTCCTACTCATAAACTCTAGACTTGCTAAATTTCAGGACAGTAGTACAAAAAGACATCCGGACTTTTTTACATACTTGCGAGAGTGCTTAGACCTCCTTAATCCGGTCATATCGCAAAATCCGTTCTTAGCTGACATCTACTAACTACAAAATACTTTCATGACAAATTTCAAGTTTGTAGCACAAAAAATGAAGGACTTTCATGCAAACTTGCGAGAGCCCTTAGACCCCTAAATCCAGCCCTGTCACAAAATCCATTCTTAGCGGACGTTTACTAACTATGAACTACCTCCATGCCAAATTTCAAGATTGTTTCAAATAATGAAGCACTTTCATATAAACTTGCGCGAGCCCTTAGACCCCCGAAGTCCGGCCCTGTCGAAAAATCCATTCTTAGCAGACGTCTACTAACTATAATTTACCTCCCTACCAAATTTTAAGTTAATAACTCAAAAAATGAAGGACTTTCATATAAACTTGCGAGAGACCCCATAAATCCGGCCCTGTTGCAAAATCCGTTCTGAGCGTCGTCTACTAACTATAAACTACCTCCCTGCTCAAAAAATTTAGGTCTTACATATAAACTCGCGAGAGCCCTTAGACCCCCTAAATCCGGCTCTGTCGCAAAATCCGTTCTTAGTGGACGTCTACTATCTATAAACTACATCCCTACCCATATTTTAAGTTAGTAACTCAAAAAATGAAGGACTTTCGTACTAACTTGCAATAGCCCTTAGACCCCCTAAATCCAGCCCTGTCGCAAAATCCGTTCTTAGTGAACGTCTACTATCTATAAACTACATCCCTGTCAAATTTTAAATTAGTCGGTCAAAAAATGAAGGACTTTCATACTATCTTGTGAGAGCCCTTAGACCCCCTAAATCCGGCCCTGTGTTGTTCTTAGCGGACGTCTAGTAACTATAAACTACCTCCCTGCCAAATTTCATCTTTATACGTCAAGCAGTTTTCGATATTTCGTGATAGGTGAATGAATACCTTTCGCTTTTATATAGATAAATAAGATTCTTCAAAAATACTTTAACACCCCCTAAATCGAATTTTGGGGGTAGGTTCGAAAAACTTATAATGACAACCTTTATTGTTTACTTAGGTTGATATTTGTGTCAAGTTTCAAGTTTATTAACCCAAGAAGTAAGATTCTTAAAAAGTCAAGACGACTTTTGGGGGTATTTTTGAAAATTAATAATTGCAACCTTTTGTTGCTTACTTAGTTGGGTATTTATGCCAAGTTTCAATTTTATTAACCTAACAATAAGATTTTTCAAAAAAACTTTGGCACCCCCTAAATCGTCTTTTGGGGGTAGTTTCGAAAAACTAATAATAACAACCTTAATTATTTATTTATTTTAGTATTTGTGTAATGCTTCAAGATTAGTTACCCATGAAATAAGATTCTGCCATACAAATTTCAATACCCCCTGAATCGACTTGAGGGGGTAGTTTTAAAAAACTAATAATGTCAATCTTTATCATGTACTTAGATTACTATTTGTGCCAAGTTTCAAAAATATTAGCCGAAGGAATTAGATTTTTCATACAAACTTTGCCCCCCCTTTTAACCCCCTTAGGGGTAGAATTTCGGAAAATCCTTTCTTATCGGATGCCTACATCATACAAAGAATACACCTTTCAAGTTTCAGGTCTTTACGTTCAGCGGTTTGGGCTGTGCGTTGATCCGTATATTTATGTATCTATTATTTAGCATATGTATGTATTTTTGTTTCTAGTGAGTATCTATTTTATGTTTATTGTTGGTATTGTCGCACCATTGACAACCCCATGTCATGTCCAGGTAATTTCTGTCCATTCCAGGTTGCCTGGAAGAGATCGCGGAATGCGATAAGGCCGCCCATTGTATATTATAGTATTAAGTTTCTTTTTTCTTGTTTATTATGGTGTACAATTAAGTGTATATAAATAAATAATAATAATAAATAAATAACTATAGCTGATCATTTGAAAAGATACTTTCAAGATCGCATTGCAATCTTGAAAGTATGTCTTCAGCACTCTTGAGCAGTTCTTTAAATTTATTGTATTACATATTTTCAGAGGTAAGTAATTTATATAACGTCTCCGTTTCAGATTGGGCAAAAATTATTTCGTATGTCCGGCGGATGTCCGAATGTTCTCCTCTACAGGTCGCATTACTCAATTATCTATACTCTATACTTATAATATTATAAAGAAGAAAGAATTTTTTGTTTGTTTGTACCGAATAGGCTCCGAAACTACTAGACCGATTAAAAAAATACTTTTATCAATAGAAAACTACGTTATTCCTGAGTAATATAGGCAATTTTGTATAGATTTAAGATTAGAGATTTAAGATAATAAACACATTTTTATTTTTTATTTTATTTTTTAATCCCGAAAACGGGTCCTGTGGGGCGGCCCACGGGAGCGAAGCCGCGGGGAACAGCTAGTACTTAATAATATTATAAAGAAGAAAGATTTTTTCGTTTGTTTGTTTGTACCGAATAGGCTCCGAAACTACTGCACCGATTTAAAAAAATCTTTCACCAATAGAAAGCTACGTTATTCCTGAGTAACGTAGGCTATTTTTTAATCCCGAAAACGGGTCCTTTGGGGTGGCCCACGGGGGCGAAGCCGCGGGGAAAAGCTAGTAATAAATAAAGTCTCGCTGTAAGAGAAATATTTTTATTTAAACCAGGAGCTAAGGAGCCTATCTAAAATAAATTCAGGCATCCGAACATCATGTTTTGTGATGCTCTTAGTAACTCAAAACGTTCCAAGAGGCTGAAGTGCGAACGAATATCGCGAAAAACGAAGAAGAATTTGTTAACCTAAATAAATATATAACTAATAACTATTTATAAATAATATAACATATACATAATTATTTTGATCGGATATTTAAGATGAAAATATTCTTGATTATCATAAATCTGTGAGAAAATAATAATTACTTGATCATCTGGAGCCTTCACAAAAACAATAAACGTTTTTAAAGTAGGTCAGTAAAGGTGCTCAAACACTTCTTATAAAAATGTCAACAACAATTACTAAACATTTCGTAAACAAACATTTGATCACAATGTTAAGAAAATGTTTTCATGTTAGGTAAAGTTAGTAAACACAAAATTGTTATTAATAAATTGCATCCAGTTAGAGTACTTTTCCTTTAGTAAACATTTTCCATCCATGTAGGAGCACTCAAACAAAAACAAAACGTTGCCCCACACTAGGAATTTCTTCCTGTATCGTGGGTGCGTTTACAAACATATAAACTCACTTACACAACACCCAGAGCCGGAACAACTATCTGTAGGTCATACAAATATTTGTTCCGTGCGGGAATCGAACCCGCAACACGCAGCGCACAGCAGTCTATCGCTCAACCACTGCGCCAACCGTGCGCCCAAATAATGATTTAATTAAATTCACTTTGTTTTATACTACACCCAAGAGAAAGAATCGGCCTTGTATTCATAAATGGGAATAATATTATGATAATACCAATTAATTTAAACAAGAAATGTTACAATTTGTTACTCCTGCCTCCTCCTAACCTCCCATTTCAGCAGTTGTGTTTTAATTAAAGGCCAATTTAACCTACTCAATTCGGTTAAAATAAAGACAAGGTTATCGTTCCTCATGATAAGCAGCGAATCTATTTCTTCGCATAATTCGATATCTCAGTTCCAAAGTGTAACAAGTCTGAAATTCAGTGATTTTGAGATAAGTATGAGAAATTCTTCCATAAACGATTACCCGCCATTTCCAAAGAGAAACAAGTCGATAAGTGAATGCCCTTTAGTTGTTACACCCAATAATATCCTACTATATATATATTACACTATATATATATTATCCTACTATATATATTATATTATATATTACTATAAATGCGAAAGTTTGTGAGGATGTATGTATGTTTGTTACTCTTTCACGCAAGAACTACTGAACGGATCTGGATGAAATTTGGCACAGAGATAGGTTATAGTCAGGAATAGCACATAGGATACTTTTTATCACGGGAATATGTTCCCTCAGGACAATTTTCGATATTCACGCGGGCGAAGCCGCTGGCAGAAGCTAGTTTTTTCATAAGTCTAGAATTTTTTTGTTTCATACGGTAACAACTTAAGTTGTTTCCTTTTGGAACTGAAAATGTTTTCAACTTCCTAGTATCATTAGACCGTTCATAATAATATAACCTTTCTGATTAATATAGGAATGATTAAAAAATAAACTGGTGAAAGTATCACTAGTCGTATAATTTTCTAATTATCTCTGAACCTTTTTCTGAATTGTTACTCTTTGGAACTGAGGTATCGAAATGTGTCTACCCTCATAACCTATCTTTATTGTGCTAATGTGGGGTCAAGGCTAAAAAACCACAGCTGCACCAGTTGATGTTCAGGGTTACGCAACGCTAGCTCAGGTCGGTTCGTGGATGGGTGACCATCTTGACATACCGAGAACCCTCCGTACCTCGGAAAACACTTAAGCTGTTGATCGCGGCTACCTTTTGTAGATATTTGACAGTCGTTTTTGCCATACATATTATTGGAATCAAACATAACAGCTCACAATGTTAGGACCCATTAATATTAATTCTTATTTTTATCTGTGGTGCTAGGCAACTGTGCTTATCCCAGTTGTACACGACCCTTTGTGCCTAGTGGCCTTGTTTGTTCTGTCTACTGCTTGATATGGAGGGAAGTGGAAATTTATGTTTTTTTTTCCTACTCCTCCGTTATTCTTTTCTGATTAATTTCGTTGCGGGATCCAAGACAGTTAAATTCATTCTCCGGGATTTCGTCGAGCTTCATTGCCTCGGCGCTTTTCTGGTGGTCGCCACTGTTGATTCTGGCTTTCAGGAGTTGCAGTGGTTTGGGAATAGTGCGGTGGGATTGTCCCCAAAGTCGTTTGTCAGAAGCCAGGAAATCTGGCAACAGTCTTGTTCGTGAAGTACCAGTATTTTACATGGAGCGACACTTGTCTGACTATTACAACCTGGGCAGTAATCTTTGGTCAGACAGGTTGACAGGCTTTCGGGCTTCTGACTCCGAAGCTACTGTCAAGAGAGCCTACTTCCATGGCATAGACGACAAAAATCTGGTAATACTTAATACTCTAATCCAGGGGTCACCGTCGCGGTCCGTAAGGTTTAAAGCCACCTAACCCTCCATGAATGATACCTTAATATAAACTGCCGAGCAATGAAAAAGTTCCACCCACAAAATGCCGACAAACACCATAATTAAATTTTTCCACATTTAATTTAAAATTTACAATATTTGGAGGAGCTCGTGGCTAAATAATAACAGCCGCACGGGTCGATCTTCAAGGTTAAGCAACGCTTCACGAGGTCGGTCCGTGGATGGGTGACCATTTCAACATACCAAGATTCCTCCGTGCCTCGGACAGCACGTTAAGCCGTTGGTCCCGGCTGTTATTTGAAGATCTTTGACAGTCGTTACGAGTAGTCAGAAGCATGAGATCTGACATCAGTCTTGCCAAGAGGTATCGTGTTATCCGGTTACTGGGTTGTGGAGGTCAGATAGGCAGTCGCTCCATGTAAAACACTGGTGCTCAGCTGAATCCGGTTAGACTGGAAGCCGACCCCAATATAGTTGGGAAAAGGCTAGGCAGATTGATTTTGTACACAATATTTACGTTTTTAGTTGGTAATATTCTGATGCGCTGTTAAATGTACTTCTATATTGCAGACGGCGTCATTAAGCTAGCCTTTCCCGTTTAGGAGTAATTTGGTGCTATGTCACTGGAACTTTTTCATTGCTTGTTAGTGTATTTTAAGGTTTTATTTTTCTAATTAGTATGTATTTTTTGCTTTGAACTCCGAAGTGTCCGTCAAAACGCGGGATAAAAATAAAATTTGGTACTCAAGTAACACAAGTAAATTATATTATGTGTTAAAGTCCACACAAAACAGGTCGGCGATCCGGATCCGGATCGCGGTCCGCCATTTGGTGATTGCTCTAATCTCTTCTTACACGAGCATCAAGATTACATAGCGTAGCATTAAATCAAACAGGCTATAAATGTTCCCACTGCTGGGACACAGGCCCCTTCTCTATGAGAGGGAACAGACCGTAATCCACGACGTGGACCCAGTGGTGGATGGTAGATATCACATATCTTCGAATTTCTGGTTCTAAGACGTACCCAATTTCTACTCGATGTTTTCAAGATTTTTTTTATGTGATTTAATTTTTTAATAGCTTACCTGAACAATATACCAAGAAGAGAACCGTAAGCTTATCCAAGCGATGTAGAAGGCGTTTGTTATAAAATCCACTATGTTCCATAGATCACTTATGTACTCTGTTATTCCTCCTGTCCATAGTGATCTTATTTCTGCCCAAATTAGACCTGAAAAAAGGATTTTGTCAGCTTTTTTTTTCATCATCGTCATCATCATCGACATCACATCATCAATCATCCTTTCCCAATTATATTCTAGATCGGCGTATTAGCCTTTTTAGTCTCGCACAGTGACCTAACTACAACATCTAAATACCATCATGATTCCGATGTCAAAAATGGATAGCGCTATTCGTCTCTATCTCTCTCTTACACTAGAAACATGATGTCTTAAAGACATCAAAGTTGGCTGGAAAGGCCATTTATATATTGTTAGTTTAATTGTTTTTTTCCTGTGCGAGTCACAAACCAAATTCTTTTTATTTCTAGATAAGTATTTTTCTTACAAACATTTCTATCAGTCATTATTATTTTAGTTGAAAAAATATTGAGTAGTAAAAAGAGGAGTTAAAATTAAGCGTGTTTTAAAAAGTGGACTCAAGTGTGAAATGGATATTTCAGCAAGCAGTATTGATATAAATGTTGGAGTTTGAAATATTATGCAGTCTTCTGGTATATCCGAGTAAAAACTAAAGTGCTAGTTTTTAGTTTAATGGAAATATTACTAATTGCACTATAAGCTCTGCGTAGGTAAGCTGAATAAATTGCTATGATAGTGAGGATAAATTTTATCGTTTTGTGTTTAAAAGGAATAAGAATGAAAAAATTTAAATATAATAATAAATAAAGTGAATTAAGAAGAATAATATGATAATAAACTGTGAAGAATATTTATCAAAGAAATGTTGAAGAAAATCTAACCTGTATTACAGAAAGAAAAAAATAAGAAAATCTAACTCACAGTGATCTTTTAGAGATTGGAAGACATTGCATTGCACTTAAGTTGTTTAAAAAAATCAAGACGGCGGGATTCCTTCAGATTTTTTTCACGCACCAAAAGATCTTTGTATAGCTATACATTCTTACAATCCAATTCTCAAAGCAATTATTAATATTGAGAATTAAGCAATGAAGACGGCATGGGCATACAAGCCAGCAGAAGCCCTAGACAAGTTACATTCTCTCAAAGAAAGCGTCGTTACAGCGATTGAAATCAATTCTTTAGATTTTGGCATTTCGACAACTGCCATCGCTGATAGATTTTTGATTGACCACGTGACATTTATTATTGCTAATAGAATGTCACCTTAGGCCCTAGACAAGTGACAATCTATCATCGAAAGCGTAGCGATCGCGATTGTCAAAAAGGCAAAATTGTATGGGATTGACAAGCGATATCGAAAGATCACGTGATCAATCATTTTGATATTACGATTATCGTCTTCGCTGACTTCGCCACTTGCTGGTCTAGAGAGTTTTGTTAAAATCATCAAAGAAAATATAGAAAAGCATGCCAACAAACGCAAATTTACTTGCTATGTAGATGATGACGCTAAATTCGATGATGCTGGGCAAAGAGCCTCGTTCCCGCTCCTTCCAGTGGTCTACCAGCTCTTGGAGCCAGGTGATTCCAGACCATTCCAGGACAAGGTAGTCTGCTCGTTGAGATGCAAGGGATAGGAGAGCTGAAAGAGAGGGAAGATGGTGATTATGTGTTCTGTTTCAATAGGGAAGATAACTGAAAGTGTGACGCCACGTTTTAGTGTACTCAAACTCAAAAGTGACCTCACAAGCTCCCAGTGCTGAAATTTTATGCGCTTTATCTTTGTCATTTTTTTTTTGATTTGTTTTAGCAAAAATACGTGTCCAATATTATTTGATAATCTCACTGACGGGAATTATTCAAAATGGAATTATTATTTTTCTAATCTTCCCTATTGATTTTAGTTTACAGTTAATGGGGAATATGCATGTATTTAATTTATTATTAGCTCTAGTAAACAATAATGTAAGATTTTTCAAAAATCTTCATCTGCGACGATGTTTTGAAGCAAGAAAGACAGGTTCTACATAGCCTCTGACGCAAGGCCAATAGCAAAACCGCGTTTTCTCGAAAGTGACACGTATTAGTTTAATATTTTTGTTTTTTTTTTTTTTTTTACTTTGTATAGGCCTGTGTTTGACCACAATCTCACCGTGGTCAGTGATGATGTGGCCGATGGTGGTAAGCACACAAAGCCTAGAAGGGAACTGGCTCTCAAGTGCTGCTGTCGGAACACACCGGAAGGTGCTTGGCGACAGATTTTCAACTTGAGGGTGGTTGCCAGCCAGGCGGGTACTACAAAGTACCCTACCACCGTGCTATGGTTTCCTCACGATGTTTTCCTTCACCGAAAGCTCAAGCTCATTGTAGGATTCGAACCCGCGACCTTCGTCTCGGCATCCGACGTCACTACCACTGAGCTATCATCGCCTCAAAATATTATATATTTTTCGAACAATTTTGATTCTGTTTCTGAATAGGTTGGATAACAAAAAGAAATATGCATATTCCCAATTTAGCGGCTTATTACAGCCATTGGTAACTTTATTTGGGTTGAAGATGAAAATCTTAAAGCTGTCGAGGCTTTCATAGCGAAGGTTACACGTGCTAGTATAACTTTGGGAATGCGTGTATCTCACGTTTGTCCTTAAGATAAGCAAATCCGGGTGTTAACATTCATCTCGGCAACGTGTCGTGTTTTGTGTTGAGTGCCTTTTTACCCCACTGCCCTAGATTTATTTTTTAATGTGGAAGTTTTGAAGAACTTCGTTTTTCATTTTACGATTTTGTTATTTTACCAAATTAAGTATTATTTCAATTCCCCAATCGCCATTTGCTATCTTGCGAAACGCATCTTTCAATAAATACATATCTTAGAGCGTGTTACCCGTTCCCCCTAAATTATTTGACGGTTTTGACCGGAAGAAACACGGACGGAAGCATAATAATGATGGGGTCAGACGTATTCACAGACCAACAGGCATCGTAAACCTTTGGACTTTGACTACTCATCCATTATTCTCCCACGGCCGATCCAATCATTCCACCGCGGACCGAGCCTTATTTTACGAGTACCTGTAGTATCGCGGGGTTTACTAATGATGCAGAAAACAATTTCAATTAATATCTAGGGTCAAAAGGGACTTTCAATAAACAAATGAAAATAACTCTTTGGGAAGGGGCTTGTCCGGGAAAGTAATGCGAACACCATACGATCTGGCCATTACATTCATTGTATCATCATCTGCCTAGCCTTTTTCCCAATTATTGTTGGGGTTGGCTTCCAGTCTTTACCGGATTCAGCTGAGTATCAGTGTTTTACATGGAGCGACTGCCTATCTGACCTCTACAACCCAGTAACTGGGTAACATGATACCCCTTGGGAAGACTGGCACGACTGTCAAAGATCTTCAAAAGACAGTCGGGACCAACGGCTTAACGTGCTTTCCGAGGCACGGATGAAACTCGGTATGTTGAAATGGTCACCCATCCACGGACCGACCTCGTCAAGCGTTGCTTAACCTTGAAGATCGACCCGTGCGGCTGTTATTATTTAGCCACGAGTTCCTTCATTGTATGGACTTTAAAATAGAATTTGACTTCTGATTGTATCACTGTTTCTTCACAGATTAGTCAGGAGTTGCTATTACAAGGAGTAGTTGTAGAAGGATGTAGTAGCAGGTGGCGTTCTCGCGGATAAATTTGAAAGGGAATTACCGCGGCCCTGGCACAAGCAACTGAAGAAACAGGGGTTGGGTTTTAGTCAGTAAAAGTCTGACACGCTCTCCCGATTCACCCAGAGCGGGAGGAGTCATTGATGGATGACATTCCAAGACCATAAAAATAATTATTGCCTTCTGTAGTTTCTGCCTACCAAAAAGGCACGCCTTTAAGTATGTAGCTATGAAACATTGGCTTTGATTAAATTTACTACAAAGATTGACGTGCAAAAGTGGTATTTTTAACCAACTGCATACAACATAAATATCATTTATCATATTAATTTCTGTTGCAAATCTATTCATAAACTCAAATTATTTATTTCAATCAAATCATATTTGGCACTTTTCAATTGTCAAAGAGTAGGTTAGTCCAAAAGAGTACTGAGTGAAGCGATGCGTTCAAATATGCCGCCCGTGACGTAAGACGCTGCTTTATCCCCTTGGTGCATAATCTACTATTAAAAACATTACATACTAATAAAAGACTTGTGGCACTCGGGGACTGCCGCGGTAAAGCTATTGCATAGCATTTTGTATCAACTTATGCAATGATAATTTTTTTTTTACCCGACTGCCGAAGGAGGGTAATGTGTTTATCAGTCTATGTATGTATGTATGTATGTATGTATGTATGTATGTATGTATGTATGTATGTAAGTATGTATGTATGTATGTATGTATGTATGTATGTTTGTTCCTATATGGCGTTCTAGAGACCAAACGCGTGGGCCGATTTTGATGGTTCTTACGTCAATCGATTCGTCTTAACCCCGCGAGTGTCACTGGCTACATTAAAATTGTAAAATAGGAAAATGGCGGTTCTTAGGCGCCATATTATGGGGGCCCAAATATTTTTTTTCTTCCAAACCTATCGTGTGGGGTATCAAAATGAAGGGTTTTGAGAGGTAATTTCAATAATATATAACACTTATATGTTTAAATGTACCTAATTCGAAAAAAAATTACTTAAAAGTTAAAAATAAAAAAAGTTAATTAAAAATATCAAAAAACCCGACTGCTTGAAAAGCGAACTAAAAAGACGAAAACAAGAAGAAAATCATGCTGTGCAGTCGGAGGATATATCTGGTTATGGTCAGCCAGCTCGCGAATATGTATCCTCCGACTGCACAGCATGATTTTCTTCTTGTTTTCGTCTTTTTAGTTCGCTTTTCAAGCAGTCGGGTTTTTTGATATTTTTAATTAACTTTTTTTATTATTTATTTATTTTATTCATGCAGTATTGCTTTTTCTTTGATATTAATTCAAGTTACACTTTTTGAGCGTGGTGACCGATAAGAAAACAAATTTTTCTATTATTAAATAATAATAATAATAATAATCGTAACCGTATTCGTAGGTACAGGCGGAGAGTGGAGCGATACACCCAGAATCGCACATTCCAAAGTAATGAAAGGTGGGTTTATCGGGCTTGGGAGCGACCCGACCAAGGTGTGACTGATACGCTTCTGCCGGATGATGACGCTATGTGTTCATTCTGGCGCAGCATCTGGTCGGTGCCTGTCAGTCACACCGAAGGTGAATGGACTCGGGAGGTCGAACGAGCGTGCGATCCAATAGAAGAAATGGGGGCTATCACGATCAGCCCCCAAGATGTAGCCCGTGCAGTCCGTCCGTTGCCGAACTGGAAATCTCCAGGGCCGGACGGGCTGCACAACTTCTGGATAAAATGGCTACAGAGGTCGCACGCTCGTTTGGCATCTCAGTACCAGGCAGCCTTGGAGTCTGGTTCGCTACCCAAGTTCCTTACAACAGGAATTACCCACCTGCTCCACAAGGCTGGTAGCACTGCGGAACCCAAAAATTATAGACCTATTACATGTTTACCGACGGTCTATAAGGTTCTTACATCCATTTTGAGAGTTAAAATTAATAAACACGTCGACGATAACTCCATCATGTCGGCCTCTCAGAATGGATGTAGGAACGGGTCCCGCGGTACTAAGGAGCTACTCCTTATTGATATGGCCATTAGCCAACAGGTTCGGCGTTCCCGAAAGGATCTGTCGACATGTTGGATAGATTATAAGAAGGCCTATGACTCGGTGCCTCATACATGGCTCATGAGGGTGCTAGAATTGTATAAAATAGATACAACTCTACGCACCTTCCTGAAATCGTGTATGGGGCAATGGAGCACAGTCCTTCGCTATCCAGGATGTCGAAATATCCAGAGGAATAGCGAACCTGTAAGGATCGAGCGAGGTATATTCCAGGGCGATAGTTTGAGTCCACTTTGGTTTTGTCTAGCCTTGAATCCTCTAAGCATGATGCTGGAGAATTCAGGGCTAGGCTATCGGTTGAGGAGAGGTGGTCAGGTTATATCTCACATCCTTTATATGGATGACCTGAAGCTCTTTGCCCCCAGCAATCTTCAGCTGATGGAGCTACTGAAGGTAACTGAAACTTTTAGTAGCGCCATCAGGATGGAGTTTGGTGTGGACAAATGTGCGGTCATGCATGTAAAGCGAGGGGAGATTGTGGAATCCGTGGGAATTCAACTCGCGGATTCCATAAACCTGAGATCCCTCTCTCCAAACGAAACCTATAAGTATTTGGGTATGTCGGAAGCATTAGGTATCAGTACTACTGACATGAAGCAATCGTTGAGGGAACGCTTCTTTGGCCGCCTGAAGAAAGTATTCAATAGCCTTCTTTCGGGCGGAAACAAGGTGCGCGCCTTCAACGGTTGGGTCATGCCGGTATTGATGTACTCTTTCGGCATACTCAAATGGACTCAAACCGAACTCGACGCCCTGGATAGGTGGGTCCGAACATTGCTGACTGCATATCGAATGCATCACCCACGATCGTCGGTCATGAGATTGTATATCCCGCGGAAGTGTGGACGCCGAGGCTTTTTAAATGCCAAAAACCTCCACAACCGCGAGATATGCAATCTCAGAGAATATTTTCTACACGCCGACGTGGGTATGCATCGAGATGTAGTGGCAGTGGACAAGGGACTCACCCCGCTCTCCTTGGCAAATGAGAACTGGCGCAAGCCTGTAGTGCTTGAGACTAACGACCGCAGGGAGGTATGGCAGAGTAAGGAGCTCCACGGACGCTTTTTCCGGGCCCTACACGGGTCCGATGTAGATCAGTCAGCGTCCGTAGCCTGGCTGCGTTTCGGTGACCTCTTTGGGGAAACCGAAGGTTTTGTCTGTGCAATTATGGACGAAGTTATCATGACGAATAACTACCGGAGATTTATTGTGAAGGATGGCACGGTTGACATCTGTCGGGCATGTCACCGCCCGGGTGAATCGATCCGCCACATTATCTCTGGTTGTTCTCGGCTAGCTAACGAAGAGTACTTGCATAGGCACAACCTTGTAGCCAGGATTATCCATCAGCAACTCGCTCTGAAATACACTCTTGTGGCATCGGAGGTACCGTACTACAGGTATGTGCCCGACCCAGTTCTCGAAAATGGCAATATCACATTGTACTGGGATCGGTCCATCATCACTGACAGGACTATTGTAGCCAATAAGCCTGATATTGTGGTGGTGGACCGAATCGAGAGACGTACAATGATTGTTGACATTACCGTCCCGCATGACGGGAACCTCGTGAAAGCCGAGAAAGATAAGCAAATCAAGTATCTTGACTTGGCTCGCGAGGTTGTCGACATGTGGGATGTGGACACAGCGATCATTGTATCGATAGTCGTGTCGGCCAATGGCTTAATAGCCACGAGCCTCGACCAACACCTTAGGAGGCTCTCGTTAGGCGGCTGGGTCAAGGGCCTGATCCAGAAAGCAGTACTGCTGGACACGGCTCGCATTGTTAGGAGGTTCCTCTCTCTGGAGCCCTGACCGCTGGTAGCTTGGACCCTGTTCCCGATACCGGTGGGCCTCTATTTTTTATATTTTTAAATGTTTTTGTTTTTTAATTTATTTTATAAAAATATTTAAAAATGTAGATAATAAGAAAGACAATTAAATAAAGGAGATAATAATAATAATAATTTATTATATTTTTAAATGTTTTTGTTTTATAATTTATTTTATAAAAATATTTAAAAATGTAGATAATAAGAAAGATAAATAAATAAAGGAGATAATAATAATAATAATAGAGAGAGTTCGTACAATACGTCTAATCGCACACAACGCCGTGTCGAAGACTGCCGAACTGAAACGACGTTAGACGATGCACGGCCTTCAAGCCACACCTCCTTGCCCGTCGGAGTGGGGAGCGTGAGGTATTTTTTCGTTACGGAATTTCTGGATTCGGTCCCCGCGCTCAAGGCCCGCGATAGAAGCTATGCAATAGCTTAAAAATTGAAAGTAATGCTTAGTTTTTGCAATTGCCTGCTGCTTATGTATTTTTTGGGACAATCCCACCGCACTATTCCTAAACCACTGCAACTCCTGAAAGCCAGAATCAACAGTGGCGACCACCAGAAAAGCGCTGAGGCAATGAAGCTCGACGAAGTCCCGGATAATGAATTTAACTGTCTTGGATCCCGCAACGAAGTAAATCGGAAAAGTTTAACGGAGGAGTAGGAAAAAATAAAAATTGCCACTTCCCTCCATATCAAGCAGGAGACAGAACAAAAAAGGCCAATAGGCACAAAGGGTCGTTTACAACTGGGATAAGCCCAGTTGCCTAGCAAGACGGATAAAAATTAGCATTCATATTAATGGGTCCTAACATTGTGAGCTGCTATATTAATTGTTTCCAATTCAGTTTACAAAGTTCTAGTTTCCACAAGGTCCGTATAGTACTGCCGCTTATGCATGTATCTTAATATATTATTATGATTCTAGGCGGTTTCCTCCCGAAGGGTATGTATACCCGAGCACCGCGTCGGAACACTGTTTTTGTACTAGAGCCAGAGTTTAGTAAAAATTTAAAAAATTTAGTTATAAGCTAGTTGCACATTCGAAAGCTATTTCTGGAACCCATGCCCTTTAAGGTCCATAGGTTTCAGAGTAAATGAAGTCACATGGGATATTTCAGATTTATATTTGAGCCTTTGTATGTTTCTGGCATAAGGTCCAATGAGATTTTACCAATCACTTCATGCTCATTATAAATGAATAAAAATATGGCGATATTTTACTTTAGCTACCGTACCCACATAGGACGTATGGAAATTTATTTCTATCACTGAGTAGCTTCAAAGATCACAGAGATATAAAAAGGACCCCGTTGTCAGAAAGAGATAAACATACTGTTCAAACGTACGTTCGTGTCGCGGCCACACGCAGGACGGACTGAGTTCACTCAAGCTGGTCAGCTTGTGACGTTTTGCCGCGCAGACGTCGGTAAAACATATCTACCAAAGTATCTATATATAACATCATTGATAAAGTCCATAGACGGCGGTGAAAACTTATCATCAGGTGGAAAGTCCGTTTATTAGCCATAATAATACTTACTTAGAAACAACATGTAAGAAGAGCTGTGACATATGAACTTAACAAAAGGTTTCTTCATAAATCTCCCGTACTCCGAATTGGGCGCCAGCATGTAGATAGTGCAGTATACTGGGAACATTACGCCTAGTTTCGCCACCTATGGATAAAATAATTGGTTTAAAACAGGAATGATACTCAATAGACAAGAACGGAAAAAAGAAAAATATTTTATAATGCACAAGATATACAATAAAAAAAATATAAATTTAAAAAATTCGAATTTAAAAAAAATACCCCGTGCGAGACCAAAAAGTCTATATGCAGCGATATTTATAAAAGGAATAAATAAGTCCTCAATAAAGAAACATCAACAACCATATCGTATCATCATAATCAGGCTTCATCGTTTCCACTGCTGGGAAACACAGGCATCCTCTTTGTGAGTGGGAGTGGGCTTTATGGTGAACGCACACCTATCCATGCCGCAGGAGCCGCACGCACCGCAGTCATCGCATTTTCTCAAGGCCCCGCGCAAATCGCGCCGAACGCGCCGAACGCGAAGCACAATATTTTCTATAAGGATACGGATGACGTTGCCACGCCGCCCGAATCGCACTCGCCGCAAGCATCGAACGGGCCGAATCTGATGACGTCATCCGCACGCGCTGGTGGAATCCGTATACCTACAGCATTTTGCTAAACTGCGGCTCGTGCGGCGCGGATCAGTGCGCGAGGCTGCATACGATTTCATATAAAGATTTATAAAATGCGATGACTGCGGCTCCTCCGTTGCGTCTAGGTGCGCGTTCACCTTTAATCCATCACGCGGGACCAGTGCGGATTGGCAGATGTCACATGACATGACACGTCTTTGAGTTTACGGTTCTAGGACAAGCTTTTCCCACAATGTTTTCCTTTATCGTTTTGTTTTGAGAGTTGTGGTGATGAAATAAATTGCTCAAAGTAAAGCGCCGCCAGGTCGTAGGTTTGAACCCACGATCTTCAACTGGGCCACCACTGCTCAAAAAACAATTACATAACATCACGCCTGTTTCCCCGAGGGGTTAGAAACCGTGCCGATATAACTAGCGTGTTTTGTTTGATTATCTGGTTATGTCATGTACATCGATCGCGTTCGGTTCCGTTCCAAGGCGATAGATAGATGGCGTTAGCAGCGACTTGCAAGTAAAAGGGTTTACTCGGTTCGTGAATATTTTTTTCTTTAAATACAGTCACGATTTGTTTTATATTATTTTTTTGCACGTTTTTACAGTTTCGTTGCACCAAAATGTGTTACAATACAAAGAACAATGGCAGGTGCCCATACATTGTTTTAGCTGAGATTAAATTCGAAAATCTTTAAATGAAAAATATTTGGTTTAACTCAGGGTAATGTTTTGAATTAGTTTGTGCAAGAATTTTTGCTCGAGAATGTAGACAATACTAGATATTCAGTCATAGACTTTTGTAGGTTATGTCTGGGTAACTTTTAATAATGTGTTTAATAGGTAATATTATTCAATTTCGTGGAAGTAAAAGGGGAATATCGCATTAGTATTTCCCTTACCTAGTTATTTTAGCATAAAATGTGTAGTATACTCTTTGGAAAGAGTATATTTATTTAAACTAAGTGACTTTGACGTGTATCAAAAGGTTGTCGTCAACAACCAAGCTATATTTTTTTTAGACTTGGTTACTAGTCTTTTTGCCAATCATTAATTGAAAGTAATTCATTTATTTCTACTACACTACAATATTCTTACCTACCTGCAAGGAACATTTACACTTAGACATAAACTGTATTGTTAACTCATTTACTGCAATAAATACAATAATGATATTATTACTTAATATAGTTACTAATTGTCACTTAGCAGATAAAATATATAATGGCAACACTATGCTAAAGAAATGAACTAAAAAATCAAATAACCTTTTATCTATTATGTTTTTTTTATCTATTTTGGACCCGGCCGAATTATACTTTAAAAAACATAGACAATTAATAGAATGTCTTTCGTATATAACTCACTTTCAGACGCTCAAATTTAAGTCAGCTAAAATTTCGCCATTGTTCTTTAAATAATCGAGTGAAATGCCTCAGAAATTTAAAACCGCGCCATTTAATGGCATCAATTTTAAATGATCCGTCCAAATAATCTTTGAAATGTGCTTAGGAGCGTTGATTAAACAAGAACCTACAATTTTTATGTTCAATTTCAGAAAATGTAAATTTTACGCACAATTCAATAACAAATTGGTGCATATCGCGCCATCTAGTGAGATTTATTTGAACCAAATGTTCTTTCTTAGCGCGGACCCCGTGTCTATAGTAATCTCATATTACGCCAGATATGTAACATTAATAAAACATTTATGGTTCTAGAACATGACGTTTCAAAACTCAATGCGGATGTATTATTGGAACATGTGTGCCTAGTCCGTCAGGGAATCAAGCGTGATGCTTAATGCATAACATGAATCTGTAGTTTTTGTTTCCGCACAATACTGCCTGTAATTGTTACATTGCATCAAAGGCATATTTTTTTACAGATAAAGAATGGTCATTAATACCAACATAACATGAGGCCTGTTGCTTGTTATTTCAAAAAAAACCTAACTCATCTGCCTAGCCTTTTTCCCAATTATTGTTGGGGTCGACTTCCAGTCTTACCGGATTCAGCTGAGTACCAGTGTTATACATGGAGCGACTGCCTATCTGACCTCCACAACCCAGTAACTGGGTAACACGATACCCCTTGGCAGGACTGGTGTCAGATCTCAGGCTTCTGACTACCCGTAACGACTGTCAAAGATCTTCAAATGACAGCCGGGACCAACGGCTTAACGTGCTTTCCGAGGCACGGAGGAAACTCGGTATGTTGAAATGGTCAGCCATCCACGGACCGACCTCGTCAAGTGTTGCTTAACCTTAAAGATCGACCCGTGCGGCTGTTATTATTTAGCCACGAGCTCCTCCTCAAAAAAAACCTTACTAATAATAATTATTAATGAGAAAGTAACTCTGACTGTCTGTTTGTTTGTTTCGTTTTCACACTTAAATCATGAGTGGTTTGATGAATTTTGGTATACAGGCTGAAGCATAATTTTTTAACACCTTATAGAGTTAGATTGATCCTCTGAAAGTGATATCAGAGATTTTAACCCGGAAGTACGTTATGTTAGGCAATGCCCGACTTTCACGCGGACAAAGCCACTGGCAGAAGCTAGTACCTACTTATTACAATGGCATTTTTTGTATAAAAGATAATACAGAAATAAAAATACCTGTATGCATTGTCCAACGATGTTTTTTCTCTTGAATCCAGGAAGACCTTCATACCATATGGCTCCTAAAAGTTGTTGTACGTTTGGGTGGGCTACGAACTGAAAACAAAAAAAAAAATAATTAGAAATACCTCCTCTTCTGCCGAACTCTTCGGGGAACACAGGCATTATGTTTTGATAAGTTATACACTAACGAGCAATGAAAAAGTTCCAGTGACATAGCACAAAATTACTTCTAAACGGGAAAGGCTAGCCTAATGACGCTGTCTGCAATATTGAAGTACATTTAACAGCGCATCAGAATTACAAACTAAAAACGTAAATATTGTGTTCAAATTTTAAATTAAATGTGAAAAGTTAAATTAAGGTGTTTGTCGGCATTTTGTGGGTGGAACTTTTTCATTGCTCGGCATTTTATTTATGTAGATCATATACCTAGGTCCGAAAGTTGTTCAACATTAATGGCTCAGAATACGTGCATGTCATTTAAGAAGAAAGTTTGGAAACCACATTGGAAATCATGATATCATCACGACTCCCAGAAATGGACGACGCAAGAAGTACAGTTACAGTATCCCAGATTTCGCCAAGTCCTATATTATATATTTGCCAATTGCCCCAATCGGGCACAATACTGAACTTCAGCCTGCTTCTGATTTTAATAAGAAAACCCATAGCATTGACTCCTTAATCTTCCCATTATAAATAGGATATTTCAAAACATTGCCGGGTTCCCCTAATCGACGGCACGAATTCTTTTGTGCGCGAGGTTAAAATGCATGCTATCTCATCCGACAACACGTGTGAAAGATATAGATGCTGTGATGAGCAGTAAGAAGCTATTTCTCGTGCGAATTAGCACTTTTGCAAATGTGTATCGAAATGAATGATGATTTAGAACGAAAACGAGCGCGAAAATCTTATAAACAGACCTTTGGGAGTCTAGATATCATGAAAAAACTACTAAATGTATATTTTCAAATTAAAATTATTTGCATTGTTGAATTTCTAATCTATCCCTGTATGGAGGCCGTTTTGCAATTTTCCTTCTTCTTATGGTATTTATTTCCGCCCAAAGATGCGTTAAAATTGGTGTTGAAATATGGAACTTTCGACGATCATAACTTTCAAATATTGTACTTTTTTCCTTTTTTGTTTCCATACAGGGCTAGATAATGATGAGACAAATAGATATATTTTTTTATTTTGAACGTACACCGTCAAACAGTGGAGTAATCGCCAGACTACGTTTGTATGGAAGAATGATCGACTAGTGATCCAATTAATCAACGTTAACGTTGATTAATTAGATTAACCTATTTAAAAATCAACACATTTTTTTATATTCATCAATAAATTAAGAAGCTTTTCCGGCAATATGATTTCTACAGACTTAAGGGAATAAGTAGATATATTTCATGGAAATTTTGTAAAGTCCATTAAACAAAGATGCCGTTAATTTGGTATAATTTCGTACCGCTTAGAATAATAAATGTTAACTAAGTATGAGACAATGATTTTTCTTCAAGATCTCTTTTCTTGAATTTTGCCGATGTTTTAATATTTATTCTACAATTCGAGGCGAAGACAAATGCAACAAATAAAACATCTTGAAAATCAGTCCAGCAGTTCTGAAAGATTGTATTTACATCGATAAAAGTATATACAGTATAAAAAATACTTAATTAACTAAGACTACAAACATATACACTTAAACCAAAAACAACTCATTAACTGAACCTAAAAATTTACTAAACTAAACTAAAATATGGCGTTGTAAAACTCCTCCACATCGTTGTCCACTGATATTGTGTCCAAAAGACTGGCAGCATTGCCACGTTTTTTGGCAATGCTTATGCTCTGACCAGGGTAAAAGCCAGCCCTTGGGTCACGTGAAGTGTGACTCAACTAGGCATTTGGAAAGATCTTTAAACAAAACGCGAGCACTCGGACCCCACGGACCAAGATCTTCATCCCCAAACGGCTCGAAAATGTAACAACCGATGAGGTTATTAAATTTCCGCCGCTTGAGGTTCTCTGCAGCCGAAGCGGTAGCGGAGTATCGGCACAAGTAGCGTCCCACACTCAAGGCGTACCCGTCTTCCATGAAAATAAAGACATCCCGTCCGGTGTTTTGGCATCGTCGCGTCGCGTCGGACGATGTCATTTAAGTTTCCTTGCCGCGCTATGCGACCCGCACGAAAGACCCGGCTGCATGAAAGATCGTGGTGACCGAGACTGTTGACTACTTCAATGGAATGCAGTTCTAGTGTTATAAATGGTGTAACTAACCCGACTTTGTTATAAGCAGGGTGAGTTTTTCAAGGGGGTTTAGGTACCTAGATCCGAAACTATGAGGAATAGCGAACACACTTAGAGGAGTCACGAGACCGATTTTGATGAAAACGAAAACTGCATCATTGGATTTTTGTAAAATCAATATTCCTAGACAGGAAACGAACCCGTTGGTTTTGAAATAAAATCGTGCTGTTTTATTACATCATTCGATAGTGTCGCTAATAAGGATCAAATTCTGTCAAATAATGACTAATGGCAAACTCAAGAAAAAAACGAATTTTTCACAAATGACTTTTTTCCTACTTTAAGTAACTCCCAATTAAACCTATCCACATTTATATATAAATATAATAAATAAATAAGGCGAATGTGAGTACCAACACAAACCCATCCAGGTTTAATGGTACAATATATAAGTGAAACTGTACTCAAGACTGTATTTGAAACAACAATAAAAAAAAAAAATAATTACGACAACTCAGGCATTGTACTACATTCAGCATTACAAAATGTTAGGTTCCATTTAGAATATTCACAAACATGTTTTCATGACATCAACTGAGTCTTCGTAATATCCTACAGAAAAAAAAATTGGGACCCGCACAATATGGCGCCCAAAATCCGCCATGTTTGTTTTTAACCCCAACTATCTAAGAACACTTGGGTGGTCAAAACTTATCTAACGATATCTTAATTATAAAAATCCGTCAAGTGGTTTGGAAGATACGAGGTAATAAAGAACATACAAACATACATACATACAAGATACGTGCAAAAAACATAACCCTTTCCTTGCAGCCGGGTTAAAAGTATTTTGTTGAAAATGAGGTCTTTTCCAGAATTTTATCCTTATTAGCGACACTATCGAATGTTGTAATATAATAAAATACATATAACATTACTTGTTTAATATAACAAATAACATTACTTAGACTTAATAACATACAATATTACATAATATACTAAAACATCAAATTATAACAGCAAAAGGAGAAGAATAAAAGTTATAGTGAAAGGTAATGCTCCTTCACCATTTTCTTGAACGTTGGCAGTCTTAAAAATTGATTACTAGTTGCTGGATACACATCATACGAAAGAGGTAAATAAAGCTTGTAACAAGTAAAAATAAAAAATCAGAAATACCCTCGACACATTATTATTTTATGCTTCATAATTTATTTAGTAGTAGACTCGTTTCGATCGACAATCTATTGTCACGTAATTATGACACGATATCTTGCGAAAACACCCCGATTCAAACAGCCCATAACTTTTGAACGACTGCAGCTGTATCGATTTTCATCAAATGTAGCTAACAACACTCTCGATAAAGTCACGATTCAATAACAAAAAAAAAGAAATCATAATCGGTTCATCCGTTTAGGAGCTATGAATATAGAATAGAATATACTTTATTGTACACCAAAAAAAGAAATTACACATATATTTTACAACAACTTAATACTATGGGTACATAGGCGGGCTTATCGATGACAGCGATATCTACCAGACAACCTTTGAATGGACAAAAAGAACATAAAATAAAACAACACAAATAACTAAGCCTACATTATACAACTACATAAAAAAAAATGCTATGATGCCACAGACAGATACACAAATACACAGGTACACATGTCAAATTTATAACACACTTCTTTTTCCGTCGGGGATTAAAAAGA
Source organism: Anorthoa munda (assembly GCA_945859665.1). Classification (NCBI taxonomy): domain Eukaryota; kingdom Metazoa; phylum Arthropoda; class Insecta; order Lepidoptera; family Noctuidae; genus Anorthoa; species Anorthoa munda. Next base: position 18,913,145 of record OX243899.1, on the reverse strand, counting down.
AAAGATCTTCTATTTGTCAACATCGACATGCAATCACACAGTCAACGCCAAAATTATTCAGAGTCACACTCTAAACTGTTTAGACTACTGCCCAGGTGGCAGATGAAAGAAAAGAGGTGTAAATAAACCATTAATACTCTTTGTTTGCTTCTCAGTTCTAATGTTGACTGTTTTAGAGCAGTTAGCATAGCTTTAAAACAGTTTTGAGTACGTTTGATGAGTGAGTTACAGTATTAGCACGCTTTTTTATTTGGTTTTGTGTAAGAAAATGTTGTTCTAACTCTCGTACCTAGACTGAATATTTAAAACTTGTTTTACTGTTTTTGACATCATCATCATTATCGACCTATTAATTTTCCCACTGCTGGGACACAGGCCTCCTCTCTGTGAGAGGGGATGGGCCGTAATCCACAACGCGGGCCCAGTGCGGGTTGGTGGATATTACATGTCTTCGAATTTTTAGTTCTAGGACATGCCGGTTTCCTCACGATGTTTTCCTTCACCGTTTTTGAGAGCAGTGGTGATGAAATAATTTACTCAAAGTAAAGCGCCTGCCTGGGTTCGAACCCACAACACACAACTTGTAAGTCGCGGCCAATACCACTGGGCCACCACTGCTCTCTGTTTTTGCCATTGAATGAAATAATAACGACTGCACAAGTGTGTGCGCAAACTTAGGTGAGTTCTCTGTACCCTCACTCTCGACACGACCGTCAAAAGATCAGGCATAGGACCGACTTGACGTGCTTTCCGAGGCACTCTACCTCTTTTCTTTCTTTCTTTCTATATATCACTTTACCCGACCTGGGAATCAAATCCAGGAATTCACGCTCAGCAGTCTCACTAGCGACCTTGACACCATTGAGGCAGTCTATCAAGCAAGAAGGCAATGGCATAATAAATGGATATCGCTATACCGGATGGGCAGAAAATCGTGGATCAAACGAAGCAAGGAGATGGAGATAGTTGGTGTTTTACTGCTGATAACCCTGTCGCCCTGTTTCGTTTGGTCTACGATTTTTGCCTTTTGTTTTTTTACTCCCGTCGGAAAAAGAGGTGTTATAAGTTTGACGTGTGTACTTGTGTGTTTGAGTATATGTGACATCATAGCTCCAAAATGGATGAATCTATTTTGATTTAGTTTTTTATTGTTAGAATGGTGACTTTATCGAGAATGTTCTTGGCTATGTTTGATGAAAATCGGTTCAGCCAATCAAAAGTTATGGGCATTTTACTGTTTGAATCAGGCGGGTTTTCGCAAGATATCGTGTCAGACATGTTCAATAGATTGTCGATCGAAGCGTGTCTACTACAAGATCAATTATGTAGCATGAAATAAAAATGTGTCGGTTTTTTTTTTTAATTTTACTTGCTTATGGAGCATAGAGCGGCTATCTGTCTAGATTTTCGAAGCATTAAAAAGAAATATAGATTAGTATATTCCTTGTAGCAAAAAAATAATGGGGACTGCCGACAGAAGTGGAAACTTACAACTTTGGAATTAGATATTTGTTCTATAACACGTCACATTAGCATGTCGATGACGCTGTCACATTAGCATGTTGCTGACGCGAATAAGTTTTGCCTCTTCCAAAAATCGCTCAACGCAGTAAAAAGTTTTCACTTCAATAAATATTTTTTGACATGAATGATCAAAATAATATTTTCTTGATCCAAAATTACATTCACTACAATGGGAGACGACCTGAATTATATTTAAAACAGTAATGGATTTATTTCAATACTTTTACTTTTGAACGCAACTGAGGTCTTGATCACGGCGTGTTTTAGGTAAAAATCTCAACCGATGCAGGAAAGGAGATTTCCTGTGCCATTTGTTATTTTTTCGGGACAGGAATAAGATTTTTATTGGATTTGTCTACTAGCTTTTGTTAGCGGATTTGTCCGCGTGATTGTCGGAAATTATCCTAAGTCAGTTTTGGGTGTTTGTTTGTTTATTGCGTTTAGTGTTGAAAACCGGCTTTTCAATGCTATGTTTTTTGTGTTTTATATTTTTTGATTTTTGTGTAACATAGTATGGACAGCAGTCTGTAAATAATTAATAATATACTATGAAAAAAGAAACTTAAATGTCTGTTTGTTTGTTACCTTTCCGTGAGTAGCTGTTACCGATTTAGAAGAAATTTGGTACGGAGATAGTTTGAGATCCTGTGATGGACTTAGGATAGCTTTTATCCCGGTAGTATCCCTTAGTATGATGAAACCGGGCAAAGCCGTGGGCAGAAGGTAGTTATACCTAATAATAATACCTACGGCATACCCAAGAATCATCAAAATCAGTTCAGCCGTCGAGCCATAATTGGTTTACAGACATTCAAACAAACATACTTTTACTTTTGTGATATTAGGATTTTTGGGAACGAAAGAGTAATCGGAGTAAAAACTTCTCCTGCAACAAAAATAATATTTGTCTCATAATAAATGTGAAGTATTTTTATCCATTATGGCGTCCATCATTTATTCGCGTATTTTCTTGAGAAAATAATATTTTTGTTTTATATTTTCTTTTTATAGGTTGAGAGCTAACGTGTGGACTTTATTCCGTACCAAATAGATACAAATGATCAGACGCTGGGATACATGCTGTAATGCTAGGGAAGGGACACGCTTCGTGTGTTTTCACATTTTTGAACTGAAACTTCTTTGGCGGCTATTTATTGATCGGACGAGAATTGATATTGATATTTCAAGGACGTGTCTCATAACGAAGGAAGATATAACCCTTTCCTGCTTTTAAACTTTTTTATATCTATCTTGTCCCACTGCTGGGCAAAGGTCTACCCATAGCTTTCCACTCTGCCCGATTTTTATCCATCTTTAAAATTATTAGTTCACCATACAAACTTCAACCCCCCCGTCTCCACCCCTAGAGGATGATTTGCTGGATAAAAACTATCCTATGTCCTTTCCAAGGTCTCAAACTATCTGCATACCAAATTTCGTCTAACTCGGTTCAGTGGTTTAAGCGTGAAAAGGTAACAGACAGACAGACGAGCGTGCTCCACCGTCGACCACGTCATCGCTTACCATCAGGTGAGATAGTGGTCAAGCGCGAGCCTATATTAAATAAATAAATAATAGACAGACAGAGTTACTTTCACATTAATAATATTAGTATGAATTAAGTATATTAGGTAAGGAAGTATGGATAAACAAATTAAGTTCTAATTACAACGTTTGTAGACGGGAATTATTAGCTTAAGTTTTCAACTATTGCTCGAGTCACGTAGCAATAACTAGCTTTATCGTAAAGCTATAAAATATAGTTTAACTATAAACAAAAAGTTATGAGCACTTAAGACTAACTTCCTTTACCCGGATCATATTTAAGCGAAATCGAATAGATTGTATCATTATTGTTCAAACAAAGTTAATCGAAGTAAAGACAAATCAAGGATAGGATAGGTTCAAATTAAGGCATCAACGACCATACCAATTAGAGGCTTTTGGTCCGTGGGGTCCGATTGAGTACTTACAAATTATTTAAAGGGTCCGAAAAATAATTAAAATATGAACATACTCAAACCATGAAATTTACTGCTTTATATACAAATTTTGCGACAACTTATTGTGATATTTAGGCTGATATTAAGTCCACAATTACACAAGTATAACCCATCACAATCCTACCGATGCTCCGATGGTCACATCCACTATAACTGTAACCATATAATAATCTATCTATATATATAAAAGGCAAAAGTGATTGACTGATGTATCAACGCACAGGCCAAACACTTAGGGCGAGAAACTTAAAATTTCGCACACGTATTCCTCTTATGACGTAAGCATCCACTAAGGAAGGCTTTTTCAAAATTCAACCCCTAAGAGGGTGAAATAGGGGATAAAAGTTTGTATGAAACTTTTCATTAAAAAGTCATCTGGAGGATAAAACACGGATCACGCGAACGAAGTCGCGGGTGAAGTGCTAGTATTTTATATTTAACCAGCCGTACTTCGATAATGTGGCCCATCCTTACACGTCGCAGGTATCAAGAAAACGAGGAGTGACAAGACTTGCGAACCAGGGTTCTTAGATGAATATGTACCGTCAACCACATCAGTAGCAACAATTTAATGTACTAAAACCGACCTTATGGTAACGAAGTTAAGATACTGGTGAAGTTAAATTTGTTACTTTTTGTTCAAGTTGAGTGTATGTAAGTAAACTTAAGAGTTGAACATGTTAAGAAGTGGACATAAAATGTGTATTTATGTGTGTTTTTATGCCAGGATTATAAAAGTGTGTTGCTGGTTTTAGTGAAGAGAGTTTGGCTGGTAGTAATTTTTATACTGTTAATTTGATATTTTAAAATGTAGTCGTAGTCTAGTGCAAACAAAATGATTATGTATTACTAAGAAAGAGGTGCCTCCGTTTTCTGAATTAACAATTTGAAGTTGTCCGGCTATTTCCTTCCATTTTTTTTTAACGTGGGTCAATTGGTCACTAAACTATAATATAAATGTACTTTTTGGGGAAAAGCACATTTCTATTTACATAAACAAGGCCCAAAATGGTGAGTTTTTTGTGCATTTCCATTTTACACGCGATCAAAACAAACAATCGAAGTTGCACTAGTGATTGATTCATTATTTTACTTTGTTAATATTTTTTCTATTTTACCCTCATTTAGCTTCATAAAACAAAAAATATTTGCAAATATGTCAAAAGCCGACATAATTGTCTCGACAAACCGAATAATTAGAAGAACTAATTGTACTGTGGTTTTTTGACATTATGTCGAGTTTTAAACGCGTGATAAATATATTATGTCAAGATTTCACCTGTCGATTTTTGTCGTAGTTGTCACTTTTATTAAACAGCCTAAGCGCGACAATTCTACAATTTTGTATTTTTTGACATAATTATATGTCGAATTGTCTGCTTTATTAAACATGGCCCAGTTGACATATGGTGGTTAAGGTCTATCCACACATATCAGGCCCGTGCCCGGGACGCGAAAAGGCCGGGCCCAGGCATTGAAGTTCCGTCACTGGCCTGTGCACGGACGTATGTGAACGAGTTCGCACTGGGCGCACGGTTGGCGCAGTGGTTGAGCATTTGACTGCTGCGCTGCGTGTCGCGGGTTCGATTCCCGCACGGAACAAATATTTGTATGACCTACAGGTAGTTGTTCCGGCTCTGGGTGTTTGTGTATGTGAGTTTATATGTTTGTAAACGCACCCACGATACAGGAAGAAATTCCTAGAGTGGGGCAACGATTAAAAAAAAACAAAAAAAGTTCTTATAAAATGTATACACCGATATTTTTTTGAGACCCTGACGGGGCACGGTCCGTCCACCTCCCGGCACGGCCCGGATGTGTGTAGATAGACCGAGCCCCTGACGGGGCACGAGCCGTCCACGTGCCGGGCACGGCCCTGATATTTGTGGATAGACCTTAAACGCGAACATATCTATAATACAAAAAAATCTTCCATAGACATCCATTCCCAAAGTCGCCCTTTAGGATTCTTATTGATTTTGTACGGACTAAATGTAACGATAATGCCAGTGGTGCCAAATGCGACTTTGTTTCTTGACTGTATAATTTGACTGTATAATTTACTCTCTTTCCCAAACCACATTAATGAAAAAGCCAACAGATTCGATTACCTAACTACACGGAATGGGAAGAAAAATGATAAACTTTTCTTTATTAGAGGACTATATTAGAAGTGACCGTAATCCTCAGCAACTATGTACATATTTCACATAAAATAATTACCTCTATTCCCCGGAAGGGATAAGAAGTAGAGCTGCACCCACATTTCACCGTGTGGGTGTGCCCGTGCATATTTATCCTTCCAATAATAAGCCGAAAGTCAATGAACCGTTAAATTACAGTTTACTCAAATTTTCCACCGCGATCCGTGGTAATAAAATGAAGTGACCGCATGACGTAAAAGGTTAGATAAACAGCGAAATAATGCTGGTTTTTAGGGTTTTTTTTTGAAAGTCCTAAGCTTGATATGTTCTGATTTGAAAAAAAACTTATTAAAAAAACCATTAGTTCTCTTTTTTCACAAAAAAAAAACAGCAATGAAAATAAAACTCAAAAGCGATTATGTGATAAATTATGAAATATTAGCTGATTTTCTAAAGTTCACGTTCGAGGTCAACGCCGGCGGCTAGTACCTACACCCACCGCGCCGCCCGCAGTTTCTTTCTTTAGAAAAATTACTTATATCTTTTGAGAATAATTAGATATCTAATTGGGTTAGAATAGGAATAACGAGTTTGAACTGATTATAGTAAAAAAAAAACAAAAAGTTTTTTTTTATTATGAGGTAAAAGCCGACAAAAATATGCAACGGGTCCAGAATCATGTACTGATTCCATGGTACTATTTTTCGCTTCGATGTCAGAAACACAAGGTTCACAAGAAACTAACAATACAACAGGCGAAATCTGGATTTACACATCCATCTGAACCGAAAGGGTAGGTTGCCTTCGGACCCGACGTGGACGACATGGCATGATATAATTTTGCATAACATAGGAAAGACTTACCATCTTCTGTTTATACTTGATAGCCAGCTTCAACCTTCCGAGGGTCTGCCGTTCCCCTGGCTCCCAGCAGTCTATGTCCCAGGGGTTGTAGTTCAGCATGATCTCCAGTTCTTTAGATGTCCTAGTATGGTCCAGCAAAGAGGTCGCGAACTCTTGAGTTTGTGTTCGTAAAGCCTGGCCAGTGAGAAAACAATATTTAGTTTGTGGCATGGAAAATTCTATGGTGGTTTGAAAACCGGTACCGGTCAATTGGTAAGATCTTAAATTCTACTAGTCCTACATGTATTATATGTAAAACTCTATATGTTAGGATGACACACTTCAACTGCTGAACGTATTTGGAAGATTCTTGGCACACAGATAGACCATAAACTTTAATAGTCAATCCCTGCATAAGGGGTAATTTTACGAAATTAACGCGGACGAAGCCGCGGGCATAAGGTTTATAATTTGGTCCTTATCTTAGCACCACTATACACTCATTCCTATTTCTTGAATGTATGTTCTGACTTGAAGAAAATGGGTGATGCTATAATTATTGGTGTAAAACTGTGGCAATGTGACTGCTTATTTTAGTGGTAATTGAGTACCTTCACTTTATGGGGCGTTAAGAAAAGTTATCAACATTTTATTTGAGCCACATCTGCCCTTAAATATTCAGATAGGTTAACGATGCTTTTAATGCAGGTTAATCTGGTGAAAGGTTAAGAATTGATTTCATCTTAAAACTTTTCATGGCATGGTTTTTGAAAGAAAACTGAGATGGTGAGGGTTGATGTAATTTCGTCAAGACGACGAAATTACCTCAATCCTTATGCGTACGTTTTTTTTATTTTCTTTAATATAGGCTTCCCTTGACCACTATCTCATCTGATGGTAAGCAATGATGTGGTCGACTGTGAAGCACGCTTCCCTAGAAGTAACCTATTCACTATTCACTTAAAGACCCCTAGGTTGTAGCTATCGGGAAATACAGACTCCGGCAGGGAATTCCACTCCTTAGATATACGCATTGGTGTGCCAAAACTAAAAAGAGAGAAATAATATCTTTTTCATAAAAAATGAACCGACTTCAAAGCAAAACACTAAAAAGTGCAAAACAACTTTTGATTCGGAAGTCAGTTTCACAAAACGATAAAAACAAGAGGCACCAAAGAAACCTACCAAAGACACCGATGGTCCAACTTCAAAATAAGGAGGCGATTCTATGTTCGTCTGTATGTATTTTATATGGTCAATTTCAGTGGCATTTTCTCCCCATTGCCAAAAACTTACCTTATACTCAACCCTAAACTCCGTCTCCATCCTGCTTAACCTTCCCAGTTCCCAGGACAGCTGGAAGGCAGTCAGGAGGGGGTCAGCTGAAGAGAGGGCGATGAGCGAAGGGGACGAGAGGGCTCGGTACGCGTTGATGCGGGCTTGAGAGTGACGGAGGGAATCTTCTTGAGAAGACTTAACGCACTCATCACAACCGCATCTGAGTGCAAAAAATTGGAGTCAGATGAGCACAGTACATTTTTATTGAGACGTAGAACTAAAAGAAGAGTAGGCTTGTGACATCCACCAACCCGTACTGAAAGAAAAAAAGAAATATTTATACGGGGCCCGCGTAGTGGATTATGGCGATTCAGATTATCATGTATTTATTTTCAAACGTGACTTAGATAGGTACCTATTAAATGATCTCGAAGTACGCTACCTACTTGACGTCGTGTGGCACTGGAAGAGTGGCTCCCCTGTCCAGCAGGATCTTGAGGATCTCGTAGTGGTTCCTGTGGGCAGCCAGGATTAGGGGGGTGATGTCCGGCGTGAAGGTTGCTGATGAAGGGTCTACTGACTCCCAGCTCTGGTGGAAGGAGATAATGTTGGTTTGTAATACCAGCCTGAAACTGTACCACTGTTGGGAAAACGCTTCTTCCCATACGGAGAAGGCACGAGCATTAAATGTTGATTTAGTTAAGAAAAAAGTTTTGTGAGCCTGTATTCATCTCACTGTTGTGCCAGAAAGTGTTTTATACCATTAAAGATTACGTTGAGGACAAAAAGGCTTGGGATTGAGCTGCTCCAATTACTTTTGATTTTTTATATCTTGCACCGTGAATTTTTATTTTTTTCTTTTTCTTGCAATGACAATAATATTTACTTTTTAATGTATGTGTGAATGTGAAGACTATGTGGATAATATTATTTTTTGTTTTTATTTTATTTAAGTTAGTTTTTAATCATGGTCTCGCAGTTTAAATAGATTATGCGGCCTACCCGAATGTATTTTTCTTTGGTTTTGTTCGTCGAATCGTTGAGCTCTGAGCTGCACGGTTATTGACAAATGCGTGCACTGACTTGACAGGTCCACTCAATTTGGCTGGTTCTTTAAAAACCATTTCTGACATCAGTCTACATGGTCTTCACATAATCTAACAAGATTTTGTCTGGACTTTAAAAGAGACTGTGACCTCTGAGTTTGTTTCGGCCTTGCTTCTCAGAGTAGTCAGATAGGAAACGCCGACCTCATCTAGTTTTGAAAAATATGATCGACATGTAAAAGTGTATGCACAAACCAACTTACAGAAATAAAATCATTTATCATTTACTGCTGGGCAAATATTTCATGACTTCCAACTGTTTCGGTCCAGGGCCAAAATATAGATTTTAAATATACCTCTGTTTTACTTATTAAAGCTTACTAAAGCACTATGGTACTGGCGAAATATTGATAATGGTATATCCATCCCACGCTTCTGCATATTCTTTGAGGTACTTATGTTCGGTGTGGGTTATGTTTTATACTATAATAGTGACAATCTAAGAAGCCCGATGACGTTTCTCATTTTACATGCCGTGATAACTTTATACGTAAGAAATTGAAAATCTAATTCATAACCCTATTTAACTACTATGTTACCCAAACATTATAACAACGAGTGTCATTCGTAAGCATCAAGTTTAATTATTAGGTTAATAATTAAACTAATAACATAATAAAATAATTATTACATATGAAATTGGCGTTTTGTAAGGGAGGAACATAAAGTCGTTTTTTTTAATATAATATATTTATTTAATCAAAGTATGTACCATTGCTATATATGCACTTTTGCCATCTCATAGGTAGTCCATTGATCCCTTTACTAAATAAACCATTCGGACGGGAATCAAGAAAGTCTTTGAAGGCGCTTTGGATTGCCCCATCGGAGTTGAATATTTTCCCTTGCAAAAGTTATCCAAATTTCGAAAAAAATGGTAATCTGTTGGAGCAAGATCTGGGGAGTACGGTGGATGTCTTAGACATTCCAATTGAAGCTCCTCTAATTTGGTAGCCGTCTGTTGTGCAGTGTGTGGTCTAGCGTTGTCCTGAAGCAGCAGTGGCCTAGAGCGATTGACCAGCCTCGACTGTTTAGCTGCTAGCTTTTCCATCATGGTTGCAGTTGCTGACAATAGACATTTGCCGTAATCGTCTGGCCAGATTTAAGAAAGCTGTAGTGAACGATAACGTAGTCACTAGTCCACCAAATGCTCAAAAGTAATTTTTTTTTTAAATTTCGCTTAGGGCAGGATTTGGCTGGTTCGCCAGGGTTCAGCCATTGCGATGAGCGTCTCCGATCATTGTACAGAATCCACTTTTCATCACAGGTAATGATTCGATTTAAAATCCCTTCATTATTGTGCATGTTGAGTAATGTAACGCAGCAGTCGACGCGCGTTTGTCAGATTGCTGCACTCAATTCATGAAGTACCCACCTTTCAAGCTTTTTCACCTTCCCAATTTGCTTCAAGTGGATTAAAACAGTTTTATCACTAACACCACAGCCTGCAGCTAACTCGGAAGTGGTTTGTGATGGATACGCTTCCACAAAAGCCTTCAATTCAATTCTTCTTTATCAACTTTGGTCTCCGGCCTTCCACGGGGCTTGTTCTGCCGGTCGAAATTTCCAGAACGAAAACGTTGGAACCAAAAACGCACTATGTTTTCTTTTGCGACACCGTCGGCATACACATTATTAATCCTTCGAGCCGTTTCTGCAGCACTGGTGCCACGATGGAACTCGTAAATAACGCGATATTTCAAGTTTTCCATTTTGTAAACTGACTGGCACAAAGAAAAACCAAAAGAGGAAAAAACAAATGAATTACGGTTTTCCAAACGCAAAAGCATGAGTAAATAGCTGTATAAATTTAAAATTGGAATTCCAAACCAAAGAGGAGATATTTGAGATCAAAGTTGTGTTGAGATCATGTTTTGTCGTAGACGAAACGTAAGGATTATGACGATATTTCAAAGGTAAGGACCTAATATTAATGTGTTTTTATAGCTGTCAAATCCGACTTCTTAGATTGTCACGTCTATAGGAACTTTTCTTGCAAAAGTTACTGTGAAAAAACAAAATTAACTTATTTTACCGTACTTTGTTAATGAAGAAAATGATTTTTGATTATAAAGCAGATTTCTCGAAATCAATCTAGATCGAATATTTAATCACCTTGTATAACATAATCAAGCTCTGAGGTCCCTGACCTCAATAAATTCTTATCACTATTATAAATGACATGTTCCGGCTAGTGGGGAGACGATCGGATGGGTGCCATTAATTTTGCACGGTTATATCATCAATATAATAATGTGAGGGAATGTATCATTGTCGCTAGCCTTTAAAAAAATAACAGTCTTTGCATTGCTCTCATAGTAGGTAAAAACTATGTTTTGGTGTTTTTAGCAAAAATATATAAACCAAGTTTGGCTGTATATATATCCTAGCATATCTTTTAAATGTGTATATGTCCTCTGCCCTGTGGCCAGGGAAGTAGGATCTATCAGACTCTTAAGCCTGGTGTAAACGGGTAGAGGTTTAACGGTATAGTATTACGGTAGATGCTACTAACTTTACCATTGTAGACAGCATTGGGAGAGTAGAGTACTAAAACTAGAAAGAGTAGAGTTTCTAGCCCCGCGGGAAGCTACTCTATCACATGCCTTCCTCCACCACGGCGTCCACTCTACTCTACCGCACATTTTACCGCCTTCACTAGTTACTCTACTAATAAAACATAAATTTATCTGTAGACAGTTACTCTACTGAAACTGTTAGAGTACTTGGAATTGGTAGAGTATTACGCTACTTGACTCAAGCGATAACTCTACCCGTTTGGACGGCTTTACTGACTAAAAGCACGCGGTATTTTGCAGCTACCTAAGGTGGATTCACTGGAGTGCTTGGCAGTTCATCACGCTCCCCCAGCAGGTTAGCCAACAAACATATGTAGAATCTGGAATACTTACGTAAGGTTCTCCCGGCACATGATTGTCTTCTTCCCATTGCAGAAGTAGTTCTACAGCTTCCACGTACTCTTCTTTAATGGCATGGAGAAGAGCATCCTGGGAACAAATAATTGAGTAAATTATAGTTGTTTAGTTATTTATGCAACTGTTGTATAATAAGGGGTAAAAAAACACGATGTTTTAATAGTATCACACGAGTGTTTTAATACCTAATTATATACAGTTGCATACAAGACTTTATCTACTTCCATGATATGAATCCTCTATAAAAAGTTCTGAAATCATAGGGTGATGTACAGTGGTGTACTCTATGAAAATTCATGGAAATTTTAATTCCTAAGTATCTAAAACAAACAAACTATGTAAAGGTAATAATATAATTGTTTATTGTAATAATTATTTACATTTTGGATCATACAATTATTGCAATGCACTTGAATATTTGCACCTTGTTGAATGTTGAATGGTTGACGAGGCCTGCACGCACAACGGACCAAATGGCAGTCTAAGTGCGGCAAAGGGTGACCCCCTTTTCCATCTATCCCACATTTGCCAGTCATGTTTAAGTTCCATGAAAAAATGGCGAGCCTATTACTATCAAGCGGGCACAAATCCAGCCTCCAGGTACTGAGAAATTCTAGATGGAAAATCTCTTTGTCCGGGCCAGGAATAAAGCCTAGGCCCTCATACTCAACGCGCTTGCGACCACTAGACCTATTATTTCCAGACACACAGCTTGCAGACAATCAAGAGCATAATTTGCCATAATTCAGAACATTTTGAACTCAGAACTTAAATCACGGACACGATTCACGGCACGGACGTGTAGTGCATAACCACCCTAACGCCATCCTAACCTACGATTGTCAATGTGCATGCTTTGTTAATATCCCGGACTCAGGCCTTCTAAAGGAACTAATCCTTCAAAAGACGCTTGGACATATCGAAAAAAAAAAGACCAAGCAGTGTAGGGTTATGAATATAGTAAAAAAAATATATGTTTTTGTTGTGACATTTTTGATTTTATTATGTTTGAATTCAATGATTAATTATCTATACTATTATTCTGGCGCATACATTTTAAGTTTAGTAACTATTAGATGTTAAGCTGTTACTGACCACGACCAATGTAGATGTCTTTTAAATAAATATAGGTAGTAGGTAGGTAGGTAGGTATCGGGCACAGGGTCCAAGCTAATCAGAAAAAAAAAAAAAAACTCCCGGCGGTCAGGGCCCCAGAGAGAGGAACCTCCTAACAATACGAGCCGTGTCCAGCATTACTGCTTTCTGGATCAGGCCCTTGACTCAGCCGCCTAACGAGAGTCTCCTAAGGTGTTGGTCGAGGCTCGTGGCTATTAAGCCATTGGCTGAGCCATATTATTAAAACCACACAAGTGATCATCATTAGCAATTAGAAGGGACCTCCTCTTAAAAGATCACCCCGGAACCCCCTGCAACGCATGTAAAGGCACATCCTTGGGTAGAATGTAAAGGGGTCTCCTTAAACGGAAGCCTTACCGACGCTCGTTCTATCGTAGACCTTTGCATCCATCGATTTTCATAAGGCGAAATTAAGGTCAAAAGCTATTCATTCATAGGTAGATATAAATACATATTGAACAAATACTAGACAAGGACACGGTACAGCCAGCGAATATTTTTTCAGTGCATGTAAACAAAGTCAAGTACATTTATATGTAGGTCTTATATATATCGAACAGCTGTTACTGTTACTAAGAACATAATATTGGATCTATGTATGTATGTATTTCTTTTATTCTTATCCTATCCTTAAATCCGTTTCTAGAAGAATCTAGAAAATCATTTTTTGTAGCTCATGGATAAAAAAGAAATAAACATAAAAGTATTATATATATTTGAAATCACCTCTTAATACCCTTTCTTTTGTTACCCCATACGATGGGAAAGGAAGAAAAAATATTGGCCCCTAAAATATGACGGCCAAAATGCACCATTTATGTATTTTTCAATTTTAATGTAGCCAGTGACACTCGCAAGGTTAAGACGAATTGATTGACGCAATAAGTGTTTGGTCTCTAGAACGCCACATAGGAACATACATACATAGACTACTAAACACATTACCCTCCTTCGGCAGTCGGGTAAAAAAATAAAACGTGCATTACAGACACAATATAAAAAAAACTACAAACTAAGTTCAAAAGGCGGCAAGCGCTTTAATTACGCGGCAAATGCAAATAAAAAGGCATTTAGTAACATGGCAGTTTTTATTCCCTCTCATTAAAAGTTTAATTTGTAATGGAATTTTTGTTAATAGGTGAATTAGAGAATAAAATAGAATAGAATATATTTTATTATACACCAAAAAAATAAACGTGGTAGGAACTACTTCGTTGATCTAAATTGTATCCCGGTACTACGCGTTCCCGTGGGATCGACCTCCACGCAGGCGACGCCGTGGGCAAAAGCTACTAGTTAAAATCATATTTCTACCAACAACTCCTTCGAGGAATACAAGCGTAAAGATATGTTAACTTATTTCAACTTTTATTATAAACCTACACACTAACGATCGGTCTTGTTTCAACTTAATATTATGTATTTTGAAACAAGTTAAAATTAAGATCTCATTAATGGAAGAAGATAATTTAATACGATCAACTTGCTTACAAGCGCTTATTATAAGGATAATAATGTCGATGTTTTCTTACAAATCTTCACGCCTGTTTAGCCTGAAGGGGTAGCCGGGGTATTAATACAATTATTGTAAGTTTTGTCATGAGAACGATGTATTAAAAGGACTCTGGGCTGTTTTGGCTCTACAGGAGTTTTCGTAATGGAAAATAACCAAATGAAATCTAATTTATTGATGATATATAAACAAAGAAGACAGAACAAATTAAGAGGAAGGAAAAGATTAAGTAAGGAAGAGTAGATTTGATTTTGACGCAAGATTACTGTTTCCACAATGTTTGTTTATGACTAGATGCCCAGATCTGGGTTGAATTGAAGAAAATGCATATTGCAATATCAAGATAGCGTTGGCTACGGAGTTATTTAACGTGACGGATTATGGCCCCTTCCCTTCCTCACAGAGAGGAGTCCTGTGTCCCTGCAGTGGGAACATTTCAAGGCTGATGATGATGATGATAGGTCATACTCTAGGTCAGTGATGGGCAAAGTACGGCCCGCGGGCCAGCTCCGGCCCGCGAAAGCATTTAATCCGGCCCGCCGATGGTCCTTCGACATGAATGCTAAAGCTGCTGAAAGTTACTTCGTCAGAGCTCGAACCTGTATTCGAAAATATTATGGCAAATCAAAAGCTGTTTCATATGTCTCACACGCAATATGGCATATGTGCAATGTTTTTATATGATTAAAAGTTTCAACACAAAATGCAATTTTCTCATAATTCTGGCCCTCCTCTGAAATTTCTTAAACATCCTGGGCCCCCATTATGAAAGTTTGCCCACCACTGCTCTAGGTCTTAAAGCATCTAAGCTTGCGTCCAATCAGTTAGGTTATGCCTAAGTAAAAAGTTCAATCATCATCTTATTCGCTGTCTTCATTACTGCAAGTCGTGCCCGTCTTGGAAAACTTTGACGTAGTCATTGTCGAGCTGCTCCCAAGACACTCAGTCTTCGGCTCTTTTCAGGGCAGTGGTCACCGTGAGTCCCGTAATCGCTCTAATCTGGCTGGTCTGCCCATCGAATAGGTTCAACCTTTTCCCATCCACTGTTCCTACAATAATCAGTTTTTCCAGGTTGTCTGATTGCCTCCGGGCGATGTAACCAAAGTAATTTAGGATTCAAAGTCAAAGTCAAAGTCAAAACGTTTATTCCTTGGTAGCAGATCGTGGAGAGTCTGGTTTTGATGTTCAACTGGTCGAGAGTGGAATTATTTGTGTGTTTCGCAGTCCAAGGTATGCGCAACGTTTTCCTTCAGCACCACATCTCGAAAGCTTCAATTTTTCTTTGATCCACCGAGCGAATTGCCCAAAATTCGGAGCCGTAAAGGAAAATTGAGAATATTGGGGTTCTAATGAGTCTCTTCTTGACAGAGTTTGTCCATATTTATAATATCTTTTAGGTTTAGGCTATTGAATTCATTATTGATATTGATCTAGGTTACCTATCATAAGTTCGAAAAACATTTGACCGAATTTCATTTCACCTAAAACTTTTCAACTATTATCGTTTCGTTTTTTTTTACTTCATCGAAGTCACGTCTGCCACTGTCTCAGTTGACCTATTATCAATTCGATTTTTTTCGGTACTCCGACGTTTCACTTGATCGAAAAGCTTTTTACCGAAGTAACATTTAGCCGAAATAACATTTGAACATTGAAATAGTCAATTATAAATTAAAAATGCTGTCAAGTTATCGGCGGGTATTTGTGACTAAATAGTTATTCCCTAAAATGTTGTTTCGGATTGGTGAAAATATGGCAAATGAAAAAAGATCAAAAGAGGCTTCGGTGAAAAAAATTTTTTTGTAAATCGGCGAAATGTAGTTCGGTAAAATAATACCTATGGCAATTGATACTTCGATGATCTGAAATTATGTCAAATAATGCATATAGCAAAAAAGACGTCGGACGATAGTTTTCGGTAAAATGAAATTCGAACAAAAAGATTCGGAAAAGTGATCGGTTCCCATTGATCTAGTAATGATTGCCGGAGAAAGTCACGTATGACGTATTTCACTTGAATTACCTATATTATTTCTATTTAAAAAAGAAGCCGGTATACGTGGACATAAATAACAAATGCTATTTTGGTTTGATAACTGAAACGAATGGCGTCGGCCTCGCCCAAGGTCCTGGCAAAATGTGGGTATACTATTATTATACTTCTGCTTAAAACTACGAGTAATACTTACATGTCTAACTAATCGCGTACATACGATTGTGTTAGGTATATTTGCAGTTTTCAATTATTTAATCATGTCAGTTTTTGACAGTCTCACTGTATAGTAAAAGCTTCTTCTCATATATACCACGTATGCTCGCTGAGTATTGGCTGCTTTATGCTGGACAAGCTGTGCCCGCAGCGTCGCTCTCGTCAAATGCCTAACCTACCCTACTTACCTATACCTACCTACCATGTTATTTCCATACCAAAACTAATTCATAATGTATTTACGGATACCTTTACACCCTTATTTATCACCTTAATATTATCATCTTGTAAATCCTTCACTATACCCTCGAAAAATCCATTAGGCAAAATACTTGAACGCAATAAATCTGAATCTTCAGTCATATTTCCAAATCTTTGAAACTGCAGAATGTTTACCTTTATTTCTTCGTCAGTTCCGAGATGACCTGAATGATTTAGAAATAGCAATAACCTGTGTGTTTTTAGATCGTAAAGCTGTCTTCTGAAATCTGCCGGATTGATATTACTTTGGAGTTATGTGCGGTTTCTATGATTCGTTTAAAATGTTTTACGTGCTAAAATATGAGCTAAGGTGATTTTTATTTCGGAAGAAGCTGCTGGTTTGAATGTGAGATTAGATATTAGTATGTCTAATTTTAGAATGCTGTTGCCAAGCAATATGCATTAGAATTTGTTTATTTAGACTCACCTTGTGGGGGGGCCGAGAAATAACTCTGATACTTCGACACATTGGGATCTTTTGTGGTCCCCTAGATAACCTACTCCCCTCCAATCTCGTTGAAAACTTTCTCCATGAGTTTTACAACGAGACTAGGAGATAAGAGCCTATAGTCTTCTGGTCTTGTATATCCTACCCCTAGGAGACTCATTCGCTTACCAGCCAGTACATCGCATGTGCAGCCAGTTGCCCCATGCGTTCCGTATGGTCCCCAAACAACCTGCACATAACTGACCCCTAGATATGCACAGGCATCCAGACAAATCCAATTTTAGCAGTATTTGTTTATTGACTAGTTTACATACGAGTACTGTAGCGTGATCGCTACAAAGCGCTTTGCTTTAGCCTTTAGGTTACAATTTTTCAAATTTTCTTATTTCGTTTGTCAAGAAATCAGAAGACAATTTTTCTGGTACTGACAGATAGAATTTGATAAAAAAATGTTAGGCTTTGAAATCATCTACCTACTAAATTAATTATTGATATTTTTTTATAGTAACTGTTTAAAAGTATGTTTTAAAATGGACAGCAACAGTATGACCACGGCTATGTCAATTCTTCTGTGAAAATGGCAGGAACTATTTCCTTGTCGTTAGGCCGAGGGTACGTGGGACGGGTCTACTTTTTATAGCAGAACTTTTTATGTCATAATATTATTATGCATAACAACGGATAGCATAAACATCATTTCGCAGAAAATCGTTTGGCATACACTCATTTATCATACATTCAAACTCATAATTTTGTAAGTCAGAATCATCTTTAGGCATAAATTTCATATCGATAGTCATTAAAAGCCAGAACCATCATAACGCAGGAAGTTCACAGTCAGAATCGTCTTTTGGCATACATTACATATCCATATTAATTGAAATACTTATCTATCACATTACAGATAATTCATAGTTAGAGTAATTTTGTATTTTTTACCATAATAAAAGATTGATTGAACACAATTTTTTAATTGTTGTAATTCGCTGTATGAAGCATGCAGCATGCAAACAAGCATACACCATGCATGCAGCATTCAAACAAGCGTACACCATTCATACAGCAAGCATGCAGCATGCAAACAAGCATACACCATGCATGCAGCAAGCATGCAGCATTCAAACAAGCATACACCATGCATGCAGCAAGCATGAAACATCCAAGCAAGCATGCAAGTGAGCATGCAGCAAGCATGCAACATGCAAGCAAGAATGCAATTGAGCATGCAGCATGCAACAGGCATGGTTTCTGTCACGACTCCGGCGCTGCGCGGCTCCGGCGGTCCCACGCGAGCTTATCGTCGCAGATGGTTTTAACGCTCACCACCGCAGCTTTGGCTTGACGCCTCAGCCGCGGCGGCGACCGTAGGCAGCCTCGCCCCTACGCGCCTACGCGGGCGGTTTTGCAGCGATTCGTTTCTATCACGAACTTTTGTAACACAACATATTGATTTTTCAAGACAATATTTCAATTTTAATTTAAGGTTAAAAATGCTATTTTATAGAAATGCCTAATAAAATTATTCCAAATGAATTTCTGCCATCTTCATAATATGCCAAGTGAAATTATGCCAAATAAAATTCTGCCATCTTAAAAGTAAATTCGGCCATAGAAACATTCGGCCAAACAATGATTATATTAAAAAAAAAATATGCATGAATATTCGTTTAAAGAAGATTATGCCAAGTGTGTTATGCCTAATAAATTTCGGAGTATCAAGATTCTGCCAGATAGGGAACCCACGTGGGACCACATGACTCTGCGACTGAACTTTGTTAGAGACAGCAACTATTGTTTTACAACCACGGCATGCCACAGTTGCCGTGCGACAGACGAGACTGGTGACAAGCTAATCATAAAAATCTTGTCGCTTACAAGAGTTTGTACATCATGAATCAAAACTGATATCAGCCGGCATCGGCTCTTTACCCCCGGGACAGAACAAATGACCCCTGGAGTACCTGCAGTCTTCGGGATTCCGAACATCTTACAACGGCTTCCGTACATATTTTCTTTTAAACCGGTTGCAATTGCGTTAAAGATTAGGCACGTGAATTTACTTATACCTTGCCAAAATTTCACTCAGTTAAATGTGTGTAAATTTCTTTTGTGTGTAAATTTTACTAAGTTTTTGTACGTATTTAAAATAATTTGTGCGATATTGACATTTCTTTCCTTTTTTTTTAATGTGTTTTACCTCTTTTCTATTATTTATATTTTCGGTGTATTTCTTTTTAATTCAAAATTATACATTATCGTTGCGTTAAAAATGTTTATTTTTATTTTATAACGCTACAATACGTACAATAGACCGCAAATCATTGGTAAAATCAATTAAATCATCACCGTACATGTATATCAAATTCAAATTAAAAATATTTATTTGCAAGTAAATACATAGTTTACAAGGGAAGACCTTACAGCCCTTAAGTTATTGTATTCTGCCTGCAAGCAAGCGTGCAAATTATTTATGTTTAAATGTCTTTATTATACAGAAATATTATTACTTTATTTAATTATTTTTCTTATTTGTTACATTTTTAAATATTTTTACAAAACACGTACAAAAAAGAAAAACATTTAAAAATATAATAATATATAATATATATATTTAATATATATATTTTTATTTGATATATATTTTTTATTTTATATATATATTTATATATTATACATATATATTTAATATTTTATTACTTTTATTATTAGTACATTATTATTATATATGCATAGGCATATTATGGTTTTGTGTTAATTGTAGATAAATATAACGGAATATTTGTCTTTACTATCATAATTCAATTACAAGGAATACAATCATAACTAAGCATTCTGTGGCAATGCGATGTTTGTGATTTATGTGGCAATCAATTATGTTTGTAAAACGCATTCTATTAAAACTCAATACTAAGTATATTGTCAGTTTAAGACCAAAGTGTTTCATTAACATGTGCCGTAATGTACGTACCTGCAATGACTTGCATAGGTATCTAAAATGCATGATCCATGCGTTGCTTGCCATGCCTAGTTATGACAAGCCATAAATCTTTTTACCCGACTGCCGAAGGAGGGTAATGTGTTTATCAGTCTATGTATGTATGTATGTATATATGTATGTATGTATGTATATATGTATGTATGTATGTATGTATATATGTATGTATGTATGTATGTTTGTTCCTATGTGGCGTTCTAGAGATCAAACGCGTTGGCCGATTTTGATGATTCTTACGTCAATCGATTTGTCTTAATCCTGCAAGTGTCACTGGCTACATTAAAATTGGAAAAAACACTTTTGGGCGCCATTTTGTGGGGAATAAAATATTTTTTTTCTTCCAAACCCATCCTGTGGGGTATCAAAATAAAGGATTTTAAGAGGAGATTTCAAAAATATATAACACATATATGTTTAAATGTATGTAATTCCAAAAAAAATAACTAAAAAGTTGTAAATAAAAAAAGTTAATAAAAAAAAAACAAAAAACCCGACAACTTAAAAAGCATTTTCTTCTTGTTTAAGTCTTTTTAGTTTGCTTTTTAAGCAGTCGGGTTTTTTGTTTTTTTTAATTAACTTTTTTTATTACTATGACAAAAGCTTTAATGACCAGAGATTATCTATTATTAGAAGTTTAAAGATTATAAAAATTGCAACAAAATATTTCAAGCTAATTTTGTCATTTTTACATACCTACGTAACTTAAGGCGCAGATACCCCCAGTAGCTGATTTCAAAATGAGAATCAAGTCTAAACGGCTAGTCGTAACTTACCAATAAAAAAATAAAATTGTTGCATTAGACCATTTTTTTAATAATTTGATCTAAGCAAATTTTGAGTTTTATTCGTTTAACATAGTGTAATTAATTTGTAAAGTTATGTCTAACACGGACTAAAAAACAACAGCCGCACCAATACCACCGGGCGTATTTTAATAAAATTGTTTCCTACTCAAAGACAATTTAATTATCTACATTTGATCTACGTCATCTTTTTTAAAGTCTATAGAAGAAGTATATAAGTTTATAGAATAATAAAGAAAGTACAAAAACTACTGAATTTTGGGTCGCACGGGTGTGAAACGAGTGCGCGTTTTGTTCCCTCAAGATCGTTGGTGACTGTCGTCGTTTTAAGTCTATACTAATAATATAATCTATACTAATATTATAAAGAGGAAAGATTTTTTTGTTTGTTTGTTTGTTTGTTTGTACCGAATAGGCTCCGAAACTACTGGACCGATTTAAAAAATTCTTTCACCAATAGAAAGCTACGTTATTCCTGAGTAACATAGGCTATTTTTTAATCCGAAAACGGGTCCTGTGGGGTGGCCCACGGGAGCGAAGCCGCGGGCAACTGCTCGTAATATTATAAAGAGGAAAGATTCTTTTGTTTGTTTGTTTGTACCCAATTGGCTCCGAAACTACTGGACCGATTCTAAAAATTCTTTCACCAATAGTAAGCTACATTATGCTTGAGTGACAGGCTATTTTTTAAACCCTAAAACGGTGGGCTGGTCTACGGGAGCGAAGCCGCGGGGAACAGCTAGTAAGAAAACAATATGTGTTGTCGAGTCGAGCACGTAACTCAGTTATCACTGTTGTGTAGCGACAAGAGTAAAACTTATCTAATCCTTCATATAAAAAAAGTTAATTCAAAAAATTAAAAAAACCCGCCTGCTTAAAAACTGAACTAAAAAGACGTAATCATGTTGTGCAGTTGGACGAAACATATTCGCGGGCTGGCTGAATAATAGGAGATGTATCCTCCGACTGCAGAACATTATTTTCTTCTTGTTTACGTCTTCTTAGTTCGGTTTTTAAGCAGGCGAGTTTTTTATCCGGCTGCAAGGAAAGGGTTATGTTTTTGATTTTTTGAATTAACTTTTTTTATTTGTAACTTTTTAGTTAACATAATTTTTCGAATTAGGTACATTTAAACATATAAGTGTTATATATTTTTGAAATCTACTCTAAAAACCCTTCATTTGATACCCCACTCGATGAGAATAGAAGAAAAAAAAAATTGCTACCCCCACAATATGGCCCCCAAAATCCGCCATGTCCCTTTTTTTTTTAAAGGCACTTAGCTAAGAACATTTGAACGGTCAAGACCTTTCTAACAATGTCTTAATTATAAATATCCGCCAAGTATATTATAAGTATTACATACATACTACATACATACAAGATATGCGCGAGAAACATAACCCTTTCCTTGCAGCCGGGTAAAAAATAAACAAGCTTTTTAAATTTTCTGGATTTTTACTATTATACAATAGTAAACTCATCAAAATGGAATAGACGTTTAGCTTATCCATACTACTCGTATAATATTATTAATGCGAAAGTAGCTCTGTCTATCTGTAACCATTGCACGCCTTAAGGGCTGAACTGATTTGGATGAAATTTGGCATATGCATAAACCAGAACCTGGATTAAGACAGCATACTTTTCATCCCGGTATTATGTTATGTTATGGTGGGGCGCACGGATGGCGCAGTGGTTGAGCGATTGACTGCTGCGCTGCGTGTCGCGGGTTCGATTCCCGCACGGAACAAATATTTGTATGACCTACAGATAGTTGTTTCGGCTCTGGGTGTTTGTGTATGTGAGTTTATATGTTTGTAAACGCATCCACGATACAGGAAGAAATTCCTAGTGTGGGGCAACGTTTTTTTAAAAAAAATTAAATTAAATTAATTAATTAATTAATTAATTAATTAATTAATTATGTTCCCTTGGATTGAAAACACATCATAAACGTATGGGACTGCTAAGAGTTTTCGAAATATCACGTGGTAAATTTCAACATTTTGGCATTATGACCTTCACCATCGCTTATGGAACGATACCATTTAGAACCTTATGTCATCTATTCCTTTCCATCTGATGTCTGAATTCTGCGACCCTTATCTACAGAGAAGTATCCTTCAGCAAGCGCGGATCCACCGTTGTGGGCACGATGGGCATGCCCACACCCCTAATAGACTTGTGACATCACACTTTCACGGTCTATTGAGGCCGATAGGCTGATGATATTAAGCTATATAGCAAGTTCATACTCCGACTCACACTTGACCGATTATCAGGTGGCTTTGAACACAACCTTTTTTGAGGGCTGGATCTGCGCCTGTCCGTCACTGGATATTAAGTATGTATATGCCTTAATAAAATCGTGATCAGGAGGTTGACTAATAAGCTCTGGAGTAAGGTTGTTTTGAGATCGCGTAAGTGACAGATGTATACAAGTCATATACATCTGTCCCTTACACACACTCAAAATAACCTTACTCTATGAGCTTATGGTCACCCCCCCTGGAAGTCATATATTTTGTAAACATTTTCTTTGTAGGAATGCACTATATCGAATTATCGATCATGAGTGAGTTCATACTCCAACTCGCATCTGACCGATTTTTAGGTGACTGTGACCACAACCTTTTTAACTCCCGACGGAAAAAGAGGGGTGTTATAAGTTTGACGTGTGTTGCTGTGTATCTGTGTATATGTGTGTCTGTCTGTGGCATCGTAGCGTCCAAACGGGTGAACCGATTTTGATTTAGTATTTTTTTGTTTGAAAGGTAATTTTGTCGAGCTTTTGTTTAACTAAAATCGTTTGCTAAAACTAAAAGCGTTTCACCGTTTGAATCGGGGTGTTTACGCAAGATATCGTGTCATAATTACATGTTCAATAGATTGCCGACCGAAGCGTATCTATTATGTACCAAATAAATTATGTAGCATGAAATAAAAATGTGGCGGGGGTTTTTTAAATTTCGAAATTTTAATTGTTGAGGGCTGGATCCACGCCGGTACAACATCACAGTTTTATACTCTCTCTAAAGCTTAGCCGGTTTGCACTAGTACCGAGTCCTATAAAATTGTAATAAAATAATGTATTTATACATTATTTAAGCCATCAATGGGTTTTAGTTTTTATATCCCATAATCGTAAAACATACTAGCGAGAGGTTGGATCACAGACATAAATCTTTAACTAGATAATGCAAGTCACTCCATTTGTATGAACACCAAGCGTGCCACTTTTTAACCGACACCCCAAAAAGGAGGAGGTTATCAATTCAACTGTATATTTTTTTTAATTTGTGTTACCTCAGAACTTTTTACTAGGTGAACCGATTTTGATGATTCCTTTTTTATTTGCAAGCTGGTACCTGTTCCATTTAAATCTCCAATGAACTACGGCAAATCACTCGGGATAGCTGCAATCGCATGTCTGTTTATTGTTTACACCATTTCATATCATAACGTCACACGCTCTCAAGGGGTACGCAGGTGTAAACAGTTTACCCGAGTATACGAGTACCTACACTTATTCCAACGGTTTTGAACTTTTGATCAAGTTTCATGTTATTGGGTTAATCTATTCTGACTTCAATTTCAAAGTCGGTGTCAAAAACGAAGAAACGAAAACAGGAACACCGACTTCCAAAATAGAAGTTATTTTTTGCTTTGTAGTGTTTTTTTTGGAAGTCGGTTGCTTTTTTTAACAAACAATTATACTTACCAATGAAAGAAAACATTTCCAATGCCTCGGCCAGCTTTTTCTATACATTCTTTACAGCTCAATAAGGCATAAAAACGATTTTTTCTAGATTTCGGTGTATTGCCGGTGCCAATAATGCTAAATGAAAGCTCAGATTACGTTCATTGATTGTAACTTTACTCCGTTTTTTGATATGCGAAGTCCATACAATCGCGGCATCTAGTTAGATTTATATCTGTGGATTTGATCTTTGATCCATTATTTTTCCATTCTTTGAGTGTTTGAAAAACAGTTGTTAAGCGTTCATAACATATTTGATAAGTAGGAAAGTGCCCAATTATCTTTCTATATAATCGTTTGATAATTTAAAATATAATTATATTAACTACTTTATGGGCAAGATTCTTCTTCTTGATTTCTTGTTTTTTTTTTATCCTATTCTGACTTGGTTCTACTAAGTTAGCGTTTCGTACGTATTATTCTCATTGTCATCTTGGCGCAATATATGCGTTGGGGTAATGCCGAATGAATTGTTTAATGGTTACGTTATCTATATGTTGCAAAAACTTATTTTACTCAATTATAGCATACACCACATTCATGCTAAATGGTGCAAATTGATAATTTTTAAACATTAGAAATTTAATTTATTTAAAACACGTAATAAACTGCTGAGCAATGAAAAAGTTCCACCCACAAAATGCCGACAAACACCATAATTTAATTTTTACACATTTAATTTAAAATTTGCACACAAAATTTACGTTTTTAGTTGGTAATATTCTGATGCGCTGTTATATGTACTTCACTATTGCAGACGGCGTCATTAAGCTACCCTTTCCCGTTTAGGAGTAATTTGATGCTATGTCACTGGAACTTTTTCATTGCTCGTTCGTGTACTTTTAACTTTATAAGCCTGTAAAATCAGGACACATTTTTTGTGAGTTTAATGATGAATTTGTCAGGCATTAAGTCCGCCATTGTACCTTTGTGCATGAAGAATTAAATAAATAAATAAATTTGGCCATGAAGGGGTAAGTTCGGATAATAATTTAAAACTATTTCTATTGCTAGGAGCACCACATGTAAAACAAGATTGTATCCGTTCTTTGTAAAATTCTCTAACGTAGTACACGTCCGAGCGACTGGTCGTCACAGCGGGACGGGCGGAACATAATGACGTGGCGCACAATGTGGCTAGCATTAAAACATAAAGCCGAATAAGTTGGAAATTTGAGTTGTCTTACCCCAGCGCCGATCTTACCCGAACGTAGTTTAATCTTTTCCCACATTCAATCCACCGTTTCTTTGGCCTGCCCTTACCTATTCTTATAGCCATATGCATCATACTCAAAACTGTCCTCACACATTTTATGGCACGTTTTTCTGCATACCATTCAACATTTGGGACACTGGAACTACTTTCAGACTGCCTTAATATACTCAAATAGTATATAAACTTATCACTTTGGTTGAATAAGTAACAGTGTTCAACTTCTTAAAAGTTATGTTGAGTTTTGTGTATATTGTTTTGACCCTGTAAACTTGGTATCGAGTATCGTATTTCTAAAACTACGGCCATCTATCTAAGCTTCTATACAGGTTGTAACAGAAAGGCATGGTCATAATTAAAAACAAAAACTTTACTTTGTGTAAATTATTTCATCACCACTGCTCTCAAAACGATGAAGGATAACATCGTGAGGAATCCGGTATGTCCTAAAACCAAAAATTCGAAGACATGTGACATTCACCAACCCGCGCTGGGCCCGCGTGGAGTTTACGGCCCATTCCCTCTCACAGAGAGGAAGCCTGTGTCCCAGCAGTGGGAACATTAATAGGCTGATGATGATGATTTAAATTTTTCAATTTTCTACAAGGAAGTCCTCAACAATTCCTAAAAAACTCGTATTTTCAATACAAAGTTGTCATCAGCTTACCAAAATTCTAAATTTAAAAAAACTAATTTTGTTTATAATTAGGTCTTTAATTAAGTTTGCCGTATGAATTTAGTTTCCAGAATTTAATCCTTATTAATCCTAATTTTTTATTTGTAATTATTGAAATTATAAATCTAATTATTATTTTTACTTATAGACCATAAAACTGTAATCTGTGTATCTGTAAATTTTTAGTACAAATAAATTTTATTATTTATTTATTGGTGACACTACCATATAGAGTACTAACAATACACCGTGTGTTTTTTTCCAGAATCAATTGCTGGCTAAGAATTTTGAAAAATCCAATAATGCACTTTAATTTTTTATCAAAATCGGCGCCGTGACTCCTTTGAGTGTTTTTCGCTATTCCCCATAGTTTCTGATTTATCATTCAAGCCTACTTGGAAACCTCACGCTGTATACTATAGATTTCTAGGAAACTAACAAATCCAAGTACAAACTAACCAAACTTACCACCTTGACACTGCCTCCATTACCCTTCGACCTTCACTAGAAACTTAGCCATTATTTCCAATTCGTACGTCTTACTGAAACTACCCTCCTTTATGAAAATATACGATCGATGTCATCATGCAAACTATTGGAACTATGATTTCCCATGGGATGCCTTCAGGTATTCTTTTCATAGATTATTTTAGAAACAATGTGGTGTCTTTCGTGTAGTTTTTATGTGGTGAAGTTTCTGAGAAATTATGAGAAAAAGGGTTGAAAGATGACTTTGATGTGGGTATTAATATGAGAATATCTTTTTATTTTGTTTAGTGAAGTTTCAAATATATTGGGTGGGCAAAAAAACGAAATATGGTCGATAAATGGGATGATATTCAGTAAAATAAAATTGTACTTTAGGACCTACAAATAACCCCAAATATCGCCCTGTTTCGTTTAATCCACGATTTTTTGCGCACCCCGTATATTAAAAGCTTTTTTCATGAAACTGGGTAATAACGAAAATAACTAAAAATTTATAACGAAAATTGAAATATTAGAACCATTTACAATACAAATAGAATCATTTGAACATGTTTTTCTATTGTTTCGGGCAAAATTCTAAGCTTAATTGAGCCACAGCATAAGTTTAGTTTGTGCGTCTGATTGTTGCATGTGTGTGAACTACACATAAATGGACATCCTTGTCAAATATGAATTGGAATGGAGTTACTTGTGGTAGAGAAGACTGCACGTCAGACGTTACAAAGCCAATAAGTTGGCCTCCTATTCTATTGAAACTTCATCCTACGCTAGGTCAGCTCAAGGACAAAGTGTTACCATAGACGAGAGATCGAATGTATGTGCTGCTTCATTTACTTACTTACATAGTAAGGACAGGGTGGGTCGCGTTTTTATGACGCCACAATTTGGTCATATATAGGTAGACCGAAGCGAACTCACTACGCGGTCGACAATCTCCGACAGTAGTCATTTGCGCGAAACACAAAAAATTAGGTGTTTCTTGTATGGTGAACGCGTTTAAGCAAACATTCGGACATTCGTATCTTTACTATTTGAATCTAGATAATTACAGTCAAGGGTCAAAAATGCACTCGCTTTCTACGAAAACTAAAGTGTCTAAAGCCTATTTGTAGAAGTAGGTTAATGACACCCGAATTAAGTATTCGTATGCATTCCACATCCTTCTTCGACAAATCTTTTACAGTTCAAGCAGCTCGTTTGTGGAATGCATTACCTATTGAAATGAGGCGTGCTCAATCCTTACCAACAATAAAAAAATGGTGAAAGAGCATTTCCTTTCACTATAATTAGTGTTCTCATTCCTCTGTGATATTTTTGTTATTTATTAGTATATTATGTATTATTATTTAAGATATATTGTACACTGAAAACCCTAAATTCCTCTCCTCTCGATCAGTCCATCCAAAGGTTGTCTGTAAGAGATTGCCCTGTGCGATAAGACCACCCATTGTACACTTATCTTTATAAATGTTTTGTCCTGTATATATTTTCTTGTGGTGTTCATTATAGAATATATAATAATAATAATACCCGACTGGTATAATCGATATTTTAGATTATATGCTCTATATTAAATCCCGTCCCTATGAATTTTGATCCTGACCTCCAACTGACCTTAACTTTAATCCCGGAGAGCAGCAGTAGTTTGATGAGCTCGATGTTCTCGTTCTCGATGGCGGCAATCAGAGCTGACCTGTTGAGTGGGTCCACGCAGTTGATGTCCAGGATATCTGGCTGAGGTGTGAACTGTTCTATTAATCTGAGAACAATAAAAAATGTTTTTAGTTATCGCCGTTTAGAGTAACTAATTAACGTCACTGCACTGTAACGTGGTGGACCCAGAGTAACATTGGAACATGGGGAAGATTATGGTGATAATGATCCGCCATCATCTTACTCATGGTTGTCTCATGATAGTCCGGTCAAATTAGACCAAAAAATAGGGGTAGGCTTACAGTAATTCGCATAGAGCTGAAAATTTAACGAATGTTCGGAACACCATTATAAATGAAATGTAAAAAGTCCCCATCGATCCCACACTTGCAAACATTTTTATTCAAGGTAAAAGGTCACAAATATGGGTTTTATTGCGTTTTTTAGCCGAACAGACAAAAATTGTAGATTATGCAATTATCTATAATAATTGTCTCTACAATTTTTCTCTTAAATGTCACCGTTTCTGAGATATAATTGGTTTAAAAAGTTGTATTCTTTATAATATGCACATGTTTCCACGCCATCTGGGAGGTAGTGTACTTGTCGCGTTTTTTTAACGTGGTTTCTCTGATATGCCTATTTCACAATCTACTGTGATCTTGTTGAATTCAATACTATTCAAAATTATGTAAAAACTGGTACTATTGGAAATTATGAAAGCCATGTAAATTCTAAAAAGTTAGGTAAACTTATCAGTCTCATTTATAATCTTTTCATAATTCTGCTTCCCCTTTTTCCTGTTCGTCTTCTTGTAGTATGGCTTGGTAATCAATTGGACCCAAAAGACGGGTTGGAAGATAATCAACAATACTTTGGAACCAATTCAGACTTTACTTCCACCTGCACCGGAAAAACCCCTCAACACAATTTTTTGCAATTGTAGAAAAGCATATAATGCTAAATGCGGCTGCAAAAAAGTAGGATCGTTTTACTTATTAGCATGTCCCAGTAGTCAAGGTCAGTCGTGCTCCAATGTTGAATCGCCATGAGAAGAGCATTCGTACGATATCAGTGAGGAGACATCTGATACATCGCTGTTAGAGCAATTTACTTCCACCCAGCAGGAAGAAGAAGAACAAGGAGAAGACGAAGCACAAGAAGACGAAGTGCTTGTGTGAGGTGATGAAAAAACCATGTACTTCTGACAGAAATATCGTTTCATTCAGTTTCGCGTTCGCAAAAACCCGCATTTAAAGGTCGTTCAAGCCAAAAATGACCTAGAGGAAATTCGAGGTGCCAGAGTATGTGAACTTATGGTACGAGGGAGTTGAAAGAAGCTGGTTTTGGCTTTTAAGTACTCGCAAAAGGTCCAAAACATGGGGTACACATCATAGAAAAATAATAACTTTTGCTCGGGAACATCGACTTTGGTCCACAGACTAGTGCCGTAATAGTAGTTTATGCAATGGTCATATAATAGGGGTTATTAAAACACGAGCGTAGGTTTATCACATGAGGCGAAGCCGAATGCGATAATAATATTACGCGAGTGTTTTAATACCTAATTATATGCTATTGCATACACTACTTTATCTTCACTCATACAGTTGAAATAAAACAAAAGTGGAAAGGGAAAAAATATGTGGTATGGTATGGCGCGCAATTTAGATTCTCATTGCGCAGCGCGCGCATCCACAGACAACTGACAATGACATGACATACGCGCCAGAAAATTAAAAAGTAAAAGTGTGCTATAAAAATTAAAAAGATATTTTATGATGCAGTTGTTTGAAAATCGAAGGAAAATGTTGAACTATAATGGTTTTTTTTTTTAAATTTTACCTATCCATGAATATCAAGTACGTGTTTATACAATATTTTTCGAATTTGTATTTGGAACATTACGTTGTGAGTGTAGATAAAATATTGTTTAGTGATGAGTATGGAATTAATTTAAATCGAGTTGACGAACTGTAATGAATGCGTAAACATGAACAAAACCAATATTATCAGTCAATATATAATATTGACTGATTATGACCTACAGTAGCATATGGTAGAAGACCAATATTGGATTCAGGTTGGATATGTTTCCAACAACCAACCAATGTTGGATATGTTGGTTATGGTTGGAGCTCGTACGGACTTGGTTGTGATAGATGGAAATAATCTTATTGCAGATCGCTATAGAAGAGTTATTTAAGATTAAAATGTAGTGCTATTTGCTCCTTTATCTATGGTCACTTCGTATTGATTCAGGTTAATGCTCGACCGAAAAATACTTTTTTAACTCCAGCCTCTCTTAATAATGTCAATATCGCAGTTTTGGAATCGTCAGCGAGGTCACTGGATATACGTCCGATAATAGAACTCGCCTAGGGCCTGTTAAATCAAATATAAAAAACCGGGCAAGTGCGAGTCGGACTCGCGCACGAAGGGTTCCGTATGGTATATCGCAAAAAAAACGGCACAAAAATCACGTTTTTTGTATGGGAGCCCCACTTAAATATTGATTTTATTCTGTTTTTAGTATTTGTTGTTATAGCGGCAATAGAGATACATCATGTGTGAAAATTTCAACTGTCTAGCTATCACGGTTCATGAGATACAGCCTGGTGACAGACAGACAGACAGACGGACCGCGGAGTCTTAGTAATAGGGTCCCGTTTTTACCCTTTGGGTACGGAACCCTAAAAATCATAATCCCTACACCTGTCAATGTGGGTGAAATGCGAAACGTAATTGTATAGAAATGGTTGAGACTACCACAGGAAACATAGAATAAAATTATTATCAACATGTCAAGGGCACGTAGAGGAAACACTCAATCTTATACAATATAATTTTTATTGTAAAATTGTTTTTTTTTTAACTTTCCTAAATAACCTTAAAAAAACAACAATGTGCTGTTTTGACATACAATCATATTACTCACAAAAAATATACTAAATGCGATCTCGTATTTGTTTTAATAGGTGTATTTTAAGTAAGGAAAAGTTTCTAAATATAAGTATTTAAAATAAAATCGAAGTTTAAAAAAAATCTTGATTTTTATTTTGTTCCGCTAATTTTGCCGGTGTGTGTATATTTTCTTTGGCTCCACTCTGTCGATACATCCAGCAGTGGGAACATTATGATGCTGATGATAAAGTCAGTCATAAATAAACACAGGTAATCTTAAAAAAAAACCGGCCAAATGCGAGTCGGACTCGCGCACGAAGGGTTCCGTACTTAGTAAATTGCGGTTTACGATTTATGACGTATTAAAAAAAACTACACACACATTTTACCACTTTGGAAGTGTCTCTCGCGCAAACTATTAAGTTTAGAAAAAAATGATGTTAGAAACCTCAATATCATTTTTGAAGACCTATCCATAGATACCCCACACGTATGGGTTTGATGATTTTTTTTTTTTTGAGTTTCAGCTCTAAATATGGGGATCCCCAAGAATTTATTGTTTTTTTTTCTATTTTTGTGCGAAAATCTTAATGCGGTTCACAGTATAAATCTACTTACCAAGTTTCAACAGCATAGTTCTTATAGTTTCGAAAAAAAGTGGCTGTGACATACGGACGGACAGACAGACAGACTGACATGACGAATCCATAAAGGGTTCTGTTTTTGTCATTTGGCTACGGAACCCTAAAAACGTTCCTTCTAAAAGAAAACAATGTGATTAAACCTTCAAAATTGCAGAAATCGCTGGTAGCCTCGCTGTGTATCCCATAAGTCTTCGATTATAGCGAAACAGTAGAAGTGCTTCGACTTCAGTAATCCTATTTATTAGAACGGCGCGAGGTGTCCTAAATATAGTGCAGATTGATACGTTTCGAGTTTTTTAGGTCGGCTCGGCGGTTAGTTTGGTGAGTACGATTTTTATGTGTGTTGGTATATACTTAAAACTATGTAAGGCTACTTTTAAATACGGCGTTGGATTTCCTGTATCACGTAACTAAACCAAGGATTGTTGATAACTCAAAAACAGTAAACAGTATTATGGAGTTTCTTGTGCATTCTTCTCCATAACAAGCTACTTTCCGAATGCACGGTAGAATAATTTTTATGTAACGTTCAAAAGTGCCGCTTGGTGGCCTAGTTGAAATAAAATATCTTTGTCTTGTCTTGTCTTGTCTTAGTAAAACATGGATGCAAGCAATTGCATCGTTAAGATTTTCGTATGTTTTGTAGATAGGTATGTACTTACGTAGCATTCTGCCTGTGCTGTGTACCAAATTTTTTCCGAAAAATCATTCTTAAAGTCTTCGCTGTATATAGAATGCAACGAAAAGTTTGAAACATTTTACGTTTCTGTCACCAAAATTTGTGCATGAATCAGAAACTCGAGAAAAGTTAATTTTTGGAAAGGTTCCAAAAAATTATTTTTCTAATATTATCTTTCTGCTGTTTGGTATTTTATAATATTTCTGTGTTGTTATATTTTTGATAAGCTAAAACAAAAAATTGTATCGTACTTCTTCTTAGTAGAAAATTAGAAAAACAAATCGATGATATCGTGTCATATGCTTGCCCCACTCCCCATGAGGGTCATAAATGGGGCTGCACAATCACATCAACTCGAAGGACAGAATCCTCATTTATACTAATTAAATGACATTTGGATAAAAAATTCAGCAACTAAGCATTGTTATTACAGTGTGGGGCAAGGTATTTTTAAAAAAAAAAACAAGGTATTTAAAAAAAAAAAATTACAATGATTTATGGGTTTACAATAGGTAAAATCTATAAGGGTCAAAAAATTAAGTACGAATTTTTATTAAAATCTATCAGCCATCCAAAATATAAATCCTATAGAAATCTATGTATGTATGTATTTATGTATTTATGTACAGTCAAGGGTCAAAAGTGCAGTCATACTCTCCCAAAACTCAAACGGCTAGTTTTTGTAGAAGAAGTTAAATTATCCACAACTGATTTAATATTTTGTATAGAAATTAAAGTATAGATTATTCTTACTAACGCGAAAAGATGAAATTCTGCTGCCTGCAAAAAAATTGCCTTTTCTGTTTTGGTAGATTGTGACTGCACTTTTGATCCTTATAGTACGTACTTAATAAGTATATTTATGTTTAAATTTAATTCGTCTTAAGTTATTTTAGTATTGTACACTGGATGCCTGCCCTCTATAATTGTCAACTTTCTCTGTCACTCTAGGTTTTCTTTAAGAGAACTCAGATAATATATATTTTTCACAAGGCTGGTATATGCCTCGAAAAATTATGTTTTCCAAGGAGGCCTATATTCCAGAAAGGTGGGAATTATAACACAGGCTACTATATGTGTAAACAAATTAAACCAAGCCACTAATAACGTGGAACGATTACACAGAAACACAGAATTGGTCTTGGAGAAGGCTTATTTCCAATAGTCATTCGGCTGAATCTAACTCTGTCTGTCTGATTGTTACGTTGTCGCATATAATTAGGTGAAACTTGGCACATTGGTAGACCATGTCCTGAATAGCACAATTTGCTATTGCTCCCTTGATATAATTTTCCACTTTCACGCGGCTGCTGACAAAAGCTAGTGATAATATAAATCAAATCAGTAAGATTCAGAACTTACCTCTTAACAGTAACATAGTCTCCTCTATCGGCGTGCAGAAGGAAGGTTTTCTCTTCCTTGGTGAGTGGCCTCTCGTAGACCTGCCGCAGGTCATTGTGGCTGTTCCGTAGCGCCTCCTGGGAACTGCCCAGCAGCTCCTCTCTGGAGCCTCGGTTCATGCCGGTCTGCAACAAGAATTAGGAGTTAAAAAATGGAGGGTTTTGGCGTGAGTCTTTGGCAAAAAGTTTTCTGTTGTCACCTTGCTGAATTCTACCATTGTATGAACTATTCGACCTGAGAAAGTGGACGGTAGATAACGGACGAAAAGATGGACGGTAGGACGTGGTAGAAAAAATATTCAATACATCGATCTATCTAGAACAGACTAGGCAGGTATACTGGCGGACGTTAGAAGAGGCCTATAATATGCAGCAGTGGATACCGAAAGGCTTAGCTGATTCATTTATTGACGAGCTAAGTATTTTCTAATGGATTTCGAAACGAGGAAGGAAGAAGACGCAAGTAGCGATTACGAAATCGGACGCCTTTTTACCTGACTGCCGAAGGAGGGTAATGTGTTTATCAGTTTATGTATGTATGTATGTAAGTTTATTCCTATGCGGCGTTCTAGAGACGTCAATCGATTCGTCTTAACATTGCGAGTGTCATTGGCTACATCATAATTGGAAAATAGAAAAATGGCGGGTTTTGGACGCCATGTTGTGGGGCACAACTTTTATTTGTCTTCCAGACCCGTCATGGGGGTATCAAAATATAGGGATACCAAATTCGAAAAAAAAAAGTTAACTAAAAAGTTATAAATTAAAATAAAAAACCCGAGTGCTTAAGAAGCGAACTAAAAAGACGTAACCATGAAGAAGCAGCCGACTGCACAGCATGATTTTCTTCATGTTTACGTCTTTTTAGTTCCCTCTTAAGCAGTAATAGAAAAAACATCGCAAAAGACGATACTTGAGTGAGTTCAGTAGCTACCTAAAAATGGGTACCAATTTTACTAACCAGTAATGTTTTCACCAAGAAATGAGTTATTGTCAAATGTGGCGATACGATAAAATATGCCTATGTAAACGGAAAACGTATTTAGCCGCCTGGTCACCAGTGGTGCCTATGTCCGGCACACCTTGAGCAGTTGACCCTGCTACCAACCTTGCTCACCAGGTAATGTTTTTACCCAGCTATAACCTATTTTCGTACAAGTAATAGGTAACTGGTGCTAGAAAAATGCCTAGTTCTAGTTACATTGTTTACATATTTTTTGTGTGGGAGTCAAAGCAGTAAATACAACATAGTGGTCGATATAGATAATGTTGGTACATAGAAGTAAACGTAAATGTTATAATAACGAGTATATTTCTAGAATTAGAGTAATTTGCAGATGATATTAATGGACTAAAAGAAATAGTTAACACAGTAGACTGAGGAGTCTTGTCCGTGTGTTAAGTTTTTAACTTCACTAAGTAATCGTTTCAAAGGAATATAAACCTTGGCGTGAGGGTAAATAATTATACATAGAGTTTGTTTTGTTTTGTAGGATGATGACTCACACATATGTATTATGAATGAAAACTGATAAATGCAATCAAATGTGGTTATTTAAAAAACTTTTGGAAAAAGAGGGGCGTTATAAGTTGGACGGCTATGTGTTTGTGTATCTGTCTGTGGCATCATAGCTCCTAAACGGATGAACCGATTTTGATTTCGTTTTTTTGTTTGAAAGTTGATTTCATCAAGAGTGTTTTTAGCTATGTTTGATGGAAATTGGTGTAGCCGTTCTAAAGTTATGGGCGTTTTACTGTTTGAATCGGGGTGTTTTTGCAAGATATCGTGTTCAACAGATTGTCTATCGAAGCGTGATTGTCTATGAAATAAAGATGTGCCCGGCGTTTTTAAAATTTTACTTGTTATTATCATTTTTTACCATGAATTACTTGCAAAACATAAAGTCCTACTTCTAACTTCTAAACCATTCTATTTAACTGCCAACAGATCATAACTCTGTTAGCACAAACTATTTTATTGATACCAAATAGTGGTTTCCGAAGCGTTTACTGAAACTGTTTATGTCTTCCGTTATTTAGTTTAACATTACTGATGGGTAACAGCTACCAGTTTTAGTGGTCTTAGAATACTCATCTAAAGCCACTTAAACGAGGTATTCGCCTAGAGGAAGGAAACCAGGCATTCCAAGATTGCATTGGGCTGTTAACGTCTTCAAAGCCACAGGACATCCAGACGCGGGATGGCACGAAACGGAGAAAAAAAAGTGAGAAAACCTTTATGATGGTCCCCAAAAATAAAGTATAAGGTTGAAAATAGCGTTTTCAGATGTGTGTTCGATGCCTGAATGGAATCATATCTTCGAAAAATATTGCTACGTTTTTAACCCCCGACGGATAAAGAGGGGTGTTATAAGTTTGACGTGTGTATCTGTCTGTGGCATCATAGCTCATAAATAGTTGAACCGATTTTGATTTAGTTTGTTTTTGTTTTTATCGAGAGTGTTTAGCTATGTTTGATAAATATCGATTAAGCCGTTTAAAAGTTATGCGCTTTTTACTCTATGAATCGGGGTATTTTCGCAATACATCGTGTTATAATTACGTGTTTCGATGGGTTGATAGTACTACATATATTATGTCGATTAAAAAGATATTTGAGCCGGGGTTTATTTTAAGGGTAATGTGTTTATCAGTCTGTATGTATGTATGTTTGTTCCTATGTGGCGTTCTAGAGACCAAACGCGTTGCCCAATTTTGATGATTCGTTCGATTTTCGATTCGTCTTAACTCTGCGAGTGTCACTGGCTACATTAAAATTCGAAAATAGAAAAAAAGAAATCCTATCCTAATCCAATCTTCCTTACCCATCGTGTGATGTATCAAAATAAAGGGTTATAAGAGGCGATTACAAATATATATAACACTTATATGTTTAAATATACCAAATTCTAAAAAAAAAAAACTAAAAAGTTGTAAATAAAAAAAATTAATAAAAATAACAATAAACCTGCTTAAACTTAGTTAAGTTAAAAGACGTAAACAAGAAGAAAATCATGCTGAGCAGTCGGGGGATACATCTGGTTTTGGTCCGCCAGCTCGCGAATATGTATCCTCCGACCGCACAGCATGATTTTCTTCTTGTTTACGTCTTTTTAGTTCGCTTTTTAAGCAGTCGGGTTTTTTGTTATCGTTAATTTTTTTTTTATAATCTTAAATTTTACTTGTTGATATCCCGGTAAATGGCATGCTCCAAATAACATAAAAATTTAATTCAACCAACCATACCAATACTAAAAAAAAAAATATCAATCTTTTCTCATATCTGCGATTCAGTAAATATTGTATGTGCTATTACTTCGGCAGAATTGTACTGCCATGAGCGTCTTTCCTAAGATACCTCACAAAAATGCTGTCTCCAAAGTCTTTTGGTTCTACCTAGGAAACTATTTTTGTGTGTCAGACATAAAAACACGTTTGCCACACTAGAGATATAGAGCTAATCGTATTTGCCACAGTAGAACATGTAGCCGTGAAAGTGGATTAGCCGCTTGAATGATTGACATTGGCGCGCATTCGAACACAGTGTCAAGTTCTTGTTAAACGATGTGCTATTTTGTTCCTGGTGGTGGACATTTACTAGTACTAGTATTTTGTAGTAGTTTTCGGTGAAGGAAAACATCGTGAGGAAACCATAGCACGGTGGTAGCGTACTTTGTAGTACCCGCCTGGCTGGCAACCACCCTCAAGTTGAAAATCTGTCGCCAAGCACCTTCCGGTGTGTTCCGACAGCAGCACTTGAGAGCCAGTTCCCTTCTAGGCTTTGTGTGCTTACCACCATCGGCCACATCATCACTGACCACGGTGAGATTGTGGTCAAACACAGGCCTATAAAGAGTAAAAAAAAAAAAAAAAAAAACGTGAGAGGTATTACATGGTCTGTGTCCAATCAGAAGGAACACAGCAAGGGTGGAACGTTAATGAAGCAAAAGGTGTATGTAAGGATCGTAGCAGGTGGCGTTCTATAGTTTCTACCTTACCCCATGGAAAAAAAAACCGGCCAAGTGCGAGTCGGACACGCGCACGTAGGGTTCCGTACCATTATCGCAAAAATCTCCAAAAATACGAAACTAAGTGTACGATATCGTATGCGCATCGCCACTGCGGGTAAGTGTGTATGAGCTGAGGGATACAATACAATACAATTAATAAACCGGCCAAGTGCGAGTCGGACTCGCGCCGTAGGGTTCCGTACCATTATCGCAAAAAACGGCAAAAAAATCACGTTTGTTGTATGGAAGCCCTACTTAAATATTTATTTTATTCTGTTTTTAGTATTTGTTGTTATAGCGGCAACAGAAATACATCATCTGTGAAAATTTCAACTGTGTAGCTATCACGGTTCATGAGATACAACCTGTTGACAGACAGACAGACGGACCGCGAAGTCTCAGTTATAGGGTCCCGTTTTTACCCTTTGGGTACGGAACCCTAAAAAGGCGTTTGTTTATGTATGTATGCAAATACTCTTGTAATAGCCTCTAGAAGAGGTTATTTACTCAATTATGTTTACTTTATGGTAAACCAAGATAAAACAATACAAAATAAAACCTTAAAATTAAAACAAACACAACAGGCGGCCTTATCGCGTTCTGCGATCTCTTCCTGGCATCCTTGAATAGAAAGATAAAACCTGGAAACGATGGGGGTTGCATTTGGTGCCATATCAAACAATTAGTTTTACTAAGTAGGTACTAAAAAGCAAACTACTAAAATATATACATAAATACACATAAAAATACAAACAAGAAAGCAACACAGGTTCACAGAAGCAAGTAATGTTCCTTTATGAGTTTTTAAAGATAGTCAACGACTGAGTACGTATTATTGGGTCAGGCAAAGCATTCCACAGACGAGCAGCCTGGACAGTAAATTATTAATCCAAGAATGTATTGGAATACATAGGCAGTTTAAGTCGCAAGTTTTCTGATGATCTAAGAGATTTCGTGTGGGAATTGCAAATAAACAAAGGTTATATACTACTGGTAGTGGTGGACATGTGTCCACCACTACCAGTGCACTGCACCAGTGCACTGTGCAGGACTAGAAGACCGAAAAAGATCTTCTGCTGCCCTGGACAGAGAATATACAGGATATCTGAAGATATCCACACAACAAATGTACTAGCGAGCGCGCGACAATTTATATACAAAAACCTTCCTACTTTATAGCTCTTAGTAAAAGCCATATAAACACTCGTTACGTGGTTTAAGAGAAGTTAGCAGAAAAACAGGAATAAAGTCCGGCCCTTCACCCTAGCACAGATAATATAATACTAGCATACAGATGCCTCATCCCATATAAAGAAACCGTGCCGACGTAACTCTCTGATTAATCTTGTTATTTTTGTAAGTATATCAATCGCGTTCGATCCCATTTCACGGCAATAGATGGTGTTAGCAGCGACTTGCAAGTAAAAGGGTTCACTCATCACTTGCCTAGCCTTTTTCGCAATTATTGTAGGGGTCGGTTTCCAGTCTTACCGGATTCAGCAGAGTACCAGTGTTTTACATGGAGCGACTGCCTATCTGACCTCCACAACCCAGTAACTGGGTAACACGATACCCCTTGGCAAGACTGGTGTCAGATCTCAGGCTTCTGACTACCCGTAACGACTGTCAAAGATCTTCAAATGACAGCCGGGACCAACGGCTTAACGTGCTTTCCGAGGCACGGAGGAAACTCGGTATGTTGAAATGGTTACCCATCCACGGACCAACCTCGTCAAGCGTTGCTTAACCTTGAAGATCGACCCGTGCGGCTGTTATTATTTAGCCACGAGCTCCTCTAGTAAAAGGGTTCACTAGGTTCGTAAATATTTTTTTCAATAAATACAGTAACGGTTCGTTTTATAGTATATTTTTGCACGTTTTTACAGTTTTTTTGCACCAAAATGTGTTACAATGACAATTTTAACAATCGAGTGGAATGCCTCAGAAATTTAAAAATGCGCCATCTATCGGCATCAATTTTAAATGATCCGTTCAAATAATCTTTGAAATGTGAATTAAGAGCCAAATATTAAATAATTTTGTACTTAAGAGAGTTGATTAAACAATAACATACTATTTTTATGTTCAATTCCAGAAAATGTTAATTTTACACACAGCTCTATTGAATTGTGTGTACATGTCGCGCCATCTAGTGAGATTTATTTGAACCAAATTTTCTTTCTTAGCAATGAGACCCCGTGACCCTAGGCATGTTGCAGCAAAGTAGGATCTACCGGCGCAGATGTAAGGATCATTGGAACGCGCAAGCCCCACTACGACGTCAACTTAGAGATACTGCGGCTCTACTTTGGTTACGGCTCGCTAGTGAGTAACCGGCTTAAGAATAGTCCTGCACCAACCGGGGATAGTCCTTGGGTGCACTTACGTAGCACATATAGGGATAATTGTTGGTTGGTGTCACATATCATCATATACATCTAACAAGGTCTCTACGAGTTGGCTTCGGTCACTGGCACGCCTTTCATATGTCCGGTTCCCAGAGTCCCGAGAATGTTAGACACAAATAAAAATAAATCAGACCATAGTGCATAGTAAAATTACAGATAAGCAAATTTCATTCACACACACGTACAGTCAAGGGTCAAAAGTGCAGTCATACTCTCCAAAAACTCAAATGGCTAGTTTTTGTAGAAGAAGTTTAATTAATTAACCTCAAGTGATTTAATATTTTGTATAGAAATTAACGTATAGATTATTTCTACTAACCGCGCAAAGTTGAAATTCTGCTGCCTACAAAAAAAATGCCTTTTCTGTTTTGGTAGAGTGTGACTGCAATTTTGACCCTTAGTACATACAATGGCGAAATTACAGTATTAAAAAACTCATTTAATTTATTTGATGACGATGGATGTGTCGTCATCCAGTGCCACATCAATGGGCTGTCTAGTCTGTCAGCCACAACAGCTACAAGGCTGTTGGAACTATCGCGTACTCGCCGCATCAGTGATGCGACCAGACGCGGCCAGCAGCTTTGTTTTATACTATTAATGTTACACTAGTCGACGGTCGAACTATTTTTTTTGTGCGCGGGGTTAAAATGTATAAAATATATATATATATATAAATAAAAAAATAAATAAATATAAAAATAAAAAAAATACAAATTAATTAATTTATAAATATTAAAATCATGCTCATACGTGTTGAATTTATAAAACGAAATATATAATCACTCTCACTTTTCTTGTAAATTCACTTAAATTTGAATAAGTCTTTTTACTAAACTTTGATAAAAAAAGCAACATGGCGCGTAACCGAAAAACGTGACGATACGTACAAAATTTCTCCCATACGTCGATAAAGAAGTTTCACTTCAAAAATATATAAGAGTTTAACATAAAAATACATACTCTGCATCGTGTACTCGTCCATCCCTGCACGCGTAAGTCCATCTTCAATCACTGTTTGTACAATGAAGACACGCTATGTTCAGTTCAAAGTCAGAGACAGAAAGTTTGTCGTGAAAAACTGACGTCAAAAACTCGTTATCTTAAGAACCGAATTTGAACAGCCAATGACGACATCACTTTATAATTATAAAGCTTTAAACATGCATGCAACAAAAGTTTGTCAATAAAACTGATGGAAAAAATCTCAAACTACAGCAACCACGCAGTCAAACGGACTAAATTGTTCGGAAGTTCAAAGCTCACTAAAAGGCAAAGGTAACTCGAACTTCCTAGCCAGTGTCAACAGAGTGGACAGAACACAATGATATACAAATATTGTATAAACAAGGTTATTTTGGGCGTGTTTCTGATAGACTATATTTCTTTTTGTGGCTATATTTACCTGACTGCGATGGAAGTCTAAAGAGGGTTACTTTTTTTATACGACTGCCGAAGTAGGGTAATGTGTTTATCAGTCTATGTATGTATGTTTGTTCCTATATGGCGTTCTAGAGACTAAAGTCGTAAGCCGATTTCGATGCTTCGATTTTCGAAAAAAATTGACGTTTACGCGGGCGAAGCCACTGGCAGAAGCTAGTAATATTATAAAGGCGAAAATTTGTGAGGTGTGTGTGTGCGTTTGTATGTTAGTTACTTCTTCATGCTCAAACGGATGGACGGGTCTGGATGAAATTTAGCACCGAGATGGATTATAGTCAAGAATAGCACATATAATACTTTTTATCCCGGGAATATGTTCCCTCGGATCGATTTTCGATTTTCACGCGGGCAAAGCCGCTGGTAAAAGCTAGTTGATTTATAAGATCAGAAGAGAAAGTTGGCTTTTTTCTGTAGTTTTTGTATTTCTAGGTAGAACCAGAACTAACAATCTTCAAACCCGGCGAGCGCACAGTCTTGGGTCTATGTGACACGCGACATTTCGAAACACTTGCATTTTCTAGAAATATTATGTGACAATATAACACGGGAATTTAACGCGATGATTTACTTATCAAAACAAACATCATCAACATCATCATCAGCATCATTCATTTTTTAGGGTTCCGTACCCAAAGGGTAAAAACGGGACCCTATTACTGAGACTTCGCGGTCCGTCTGTCTGTCTGTCTGTCTGTCACCAGGCTGTATCTCATGAACCGTGATAGTTAGACAGTTGAAATTTTCACAGATGATGTATTTCTGTTGCCGCTATAACAACAAATACTAAAACAGAATAAAATAAATATATAAGTGGGGCTCCCATACAAGAAACGTGATTCTTTTGTCGTTTTTTGCGATAATGGTACGGAACCCTTCGTGCGCGAGTCCAACTCGCACCTGGCCGGTTTTTTTTTAAACATCTTTCGGGATGACGGTTACAAATTATCCGCGGCGTGGAATCCAGTGATTCAAAAAAATATTACCTCGCTTTGTGCAGTCGGTGAACGTA
This sequence comes from Anorthoa munda, assembly GCA_945859665.1. NCBI lineage: Eukaryota > Metazoa > Arthropoda > Insecta > Lepidoptera > Noctuidae > Anorthoa > Anorthoa munda. Next base: position 18,869,654 of record OX243899.1, on the reverse strand, counting down.
CACAATAAAGACACGGTCAGTGTTGTGTGTAGAAATGTGAGGGTAGAGGAAGAATTTTCTGCCCCAACGGAGCCAGTACACCGAGACACCAGTCTACCCGGGACCTCGGTCGTTGCAACACGGCCGAAACGTCGGGTTAGATAGGTAAATAAATAATCTAAATCATCGCGTTAAATTCTCGTGTTATATTGTTTCCATTATGAAACGCGAAAGTTTTAAAGTTAATAATATAGTGTGACGTTTCTGTACTTCTCAGTAGCTGGAGATAATAAACCCCTAATTTGGTTTCTTGACACTATTTAGTCGTATTGCGCCTGTACCGGTGAATAGACCAGGCCAAAGAACAAAATAGACGTATGAATATATATATGTACAGCTTGAAGGTGTTTTTTTTATTTTTTACTTATATTTTTTGTTTTTTTTTGTGATTATAACAAAATCTCATTAAAAAAAATATCTATTACTAAGTTATTTTTTAAAGTATATTTTATTTTGTTATTTTTTTTTCCATAAAACAGGTGTACTTTATAAGAATTTATTAAATTTTTTGTTGATTTTCAATATAAGCATATTTTGTGATAATTACAGTACCTCACACCTCAAAATGCCTCATTGAATAATAAATTATTCTAATCATAGTATAAAGTTTTTAATAATCCCTTTGGAAATAAGTAATACATTTTTGAATAGTGTGTCATCCTGACCCAACCGTGCACTCGAGGTTACAATTTTTCACTGTGCTGTCGCCGTGTTAAGAAAAAAATTATGAAAAGAGTAATCAAATATGAATATGATACTAAGACTCTCAGAAAATAAAAAATAAAAAAACCAGCTACTACCTACCTAGTACCTGAGTACTTGAGTACCTACCTAGTAAGGTAGGTACTCAAATCCATATTTCACAAAACAAAAAAACAAAGATAAAATATTAATATCAACGCCATTTCAGAAACGATATAGAACGTAAACATATCATAGTCGAGACCTAAATGTTTCGTAGAAATTGTAGATTTCAGTTTTTCTAGGAATTGGCAATAACATGCCAAATTGAAAAGGAATATCAGATATTCAGCTACAATTATTGGGAAAAACCCAAAAAGCCCAGACACGTATTATTTTTCGTAGAAACACTGGAGATGGTAAGGATTTTCATTACTGAAAAACAATATAATATCACGGGAATTTAACGCGATGATTTAGATTATTTATTTTAATTCCCGTGATATATTGTTTTTCAATTATGAAACGCGAATGTTGTAAAGTTAATATGGTTTCATTACTGTAACTAAACGTTTTGGATTCATTGAAGTTCAATGTTTTTAACCGATTTTTCTAAAAGGAGTAAGTTCTATGATTGACCTTATGTTTGTATTTTTTTTTGTGTATGTTCACCGATTTCGCCGTCAATTGTAGACCAATTTTGAAAATGCTTTTTGTCTTTTAAATAATATGTTACCAAATTGGTTCCATTTAAATTTGGTGAACATCTGATCAAGAACCGGACCATCAAAGTCAAAGTCAAATATATTTATTTCAATTAGGCCAATAAGCGGCACTTTTGAACGTCAAAAATTAAATGTAAATAAAAAATGTACAAGTTATAAAAATTGACTCTACCGTGCATTCGGAAAGTAGCATCTGAAGAACTGCACAGTACATGTGTGAGTACTTCTAATACTTTATGTCTGTAGGTGGTATAGTGGGTAGTGCTATTTTGGGTGCATTGTCCTCACATGTATGAATTTAATAATGTATGTACCTATGTTCTTAAATATTGTAAAAAAACTTTCTTTTTTTATAGAGTAAGTGTGGAGTTTCTTGTGCATTCTTCTCCATAACAAGCTACTTTCCGAATGCACGGTAGAATCAGTTTTGATGTAACGTTCAAAAGTGCCGCTTGGTGGCCTAGTTGAAATAAAATATCTTTGTCTTTGTTTTGGAACTTCGGCAATATACAACTTAACTCACACAAACCGTACAGATATGCGTACCCCTTTAGAGCATACTGGCGTGATATTATGTTATAAAATGGTATAAACAATAAACAGACACGCGATTGTAGCAGTCCCGAGAGATTTGCCGTAATTTATTGAAGAGTTCTGTTGTATATCTCCGAAATTCTTCATCAGGTCTTAATCATATTTAAATGGGACCACATGAAAAGCTATTAAATAAAAAAGAATCAACAAAATCGGTTCACCTAGTAAAAAGTTCATAGGTAACAAACATAAAAAAAATACAGCTGCATTGAGAACCTCCTCCTTTTTGAAGTCGGTTAAAAACGAATAAAAGAAAACAGGAACACCTACTCCCGAAAAAGAAGATAATTCACTTTGTAGTGTTTTTATTTGGAAATCGGTTGTATTTTCTGCAAAAAAAAAACACTTTTTTTTTAATAAGCACCTACAAATATTTATAAAAACAAAACGTTTTATTAAGTGATGGTAAATATCTTGCTTTAAAACTTCGATACGTAACCGTGAAAAGTTTAAAAGCGTGATCTCAAAAAATGCTAAACGGATTAAACTGTGGTTTTATATGTAGAGCGTTTTTAATATAAATAAAAAGCTACAAACGCACATAATATGTGGAGAAAATCGATCAGCTTTTCCCGCGTCTTTGCTCCCGTAGCACTGTGTTTTTCCGAGATTAGAACTAACCTATTATATTCATTGATATTGTGGCTTTTATCACACTGAATAAATTTTTTAGTTATCAGTATAAACAAAAGTTTTGGTTTCTGGTTTCAAAATTACAAAATGCTTTTTAAAGTTACAAAACTTGTTCGGTATTTTATTTTCCAGTTCATTGAATTTGTTGGGTTGGATCAAAAAAATATTCCTAAGTACTAAACAAAGTTACTCGTAGAATCCTCACAACAACTACGTTTTAATTTACCTACCCACACATATTTACATAGGTAAACTGTCTGGGCATAAAGTGCTTTGAGGCAAATTATTATTAAAAGGAAATGCATCAACTAGAACTGTCGGGTCTAAGACTTAAGGGTGTGTCTTAATGGAGTCGCTAGTTAGCTTTGTGGGTTATTAATTAGTGTATTGCCACTGTTCTATTATTGTTAACTAGTGACCCGCCCCGGCTTCGCACGGGACAATTATATTATAATATAATAATTATATACGCAAACCTTTCTCATTTATCTCTCTCTAGGGAAGACCGTATCAATCCGTACAGAGAGCAGTGGTGGCCCAGTGTTAACGGCTGCGACTTGCAAGTTGTAGGTCGTGGGTTTGAACCCAGGCAGGCGCTTTACTTTGTGTAAATTATTCTCTCACTCTCAATACGGTGAAGGTAAACATCGTGAGGAAACCGGCATGTCTTCGAACCAAAAATTCGAAGATATGTGACAGACGCCGTAAACCGCGTGGTGGATTACGACCCATTTCCTCTCACAGAGAGGAGGCCTGTGTCCCAGCAGTGGGATCATTAAAAGTCTGATATTGATGTATCCATCCGTTGCGTGGTTTGGAAGAAGTAAGTGGAGGTACATACAGACAGGTAGACATCGACTTTGACATATGTATTTAGAGAATGAGACTATGATTAATACAACATATAGTGGGTGTTAGCTTATTAAAGTGGGTGCTGAAGGAGTGAAGTCACCGTAGGCACTCTTTGATAGAATGTTAGTTTTTCTAGAACAACCTTAGATATAGTATGTACTATCGGAAACATACTAAATCTATGACAGCAACTAGCTGTTGCCCGCGACTTCGTCCGCGTCAAACTCGTAAAAAATATTTTTTTATTTTTTTAGTTTCCCGCCGGTACTATGAATTTTCTCGTTATCAAACGTAGCCTATGTTACTCGTTATTACATCAGCTATCTACCAGTGAAAGTCACGTCAAAATTGGTCCAGCCGTTTCGGAGATTACCCAGAACAAACAGACAGACAGACAAAAATCTTAAAAATTGCTTATTTGTTGTTAGTACCGTATATACGTTCACGTGCATTCAATAAAACGTTGTTATTTTGATATTACATACAGACACATCAATTTTATTTATTTGTATGTATAGACTGGCTACTTTGACGAACTGCGCAAATTTTACAGCAACCCAGTCAAAGGTTGATGAAGAACACGGGTTTTAGTCAGTAACCCCCGATTTGAAAAAAAGCATTTGCCGAACTGTCAAACTCTACTTTAGCCTGTCAAAATTTAACATTAAAGTAGTATCCCAAGAGCTATATTCCCTCGCGGAATAAAAAATTTTGTAGGTAATAAGCAGTACTTTAATCTCGTAGTACATAATTTTTATGTATTATCAATAGTTTTCTGAGCGCACGCTAAATAATGAATTTTATAGGCATAATTTTGCTGCTTTGGGTAACATTATTGCAATTTTCTTACGGATTTCAATTTTTTGTCTATAAAGTATAGCCTATGAGGGTTAATACATACATAAACTCACGCCTTTTTTCCCATGGGGTAGGCAGAAACTACAGAACGCCACCTGCTACGATCCTTACATACTTCTTTTGCTTTACTCACATTCATACATCTAATCATACACACGCGGGATAATGTAGTATTGTAATGGAGAAAGATTTTTTGAAATCGGGCTAGTCGTTTTTGAGTGTATTTGTTGCAAACATACAACAGTGTGTAGGTGTATTGTAGGCAGATAAAATTCAGCTTTTATACTTTGACAAAATTTTCATTATAATTTATCGTACTTTGAGGGTGTTTGACAAAGGGTTGCCGCCGTACTAAAAGTCTAACTGTAAACGACGTGATTCCTAATGTTATCCAAATAAAATTTATAAAAACTGAGCTTAATACTTTAATGAAAGTGAGTTGCAATTTTATACACCTTTGGTAGGTACCTCATATCTCCCAAAGCCACCATGATCAGAATTTCATATTCGGGGATCGTTCTTACCTGTATTGGGTACAAACACAGACTTCCAGCTTTTATAAAATATGGCTCCGTTTGGACCCTTCGGGACTAGTGAGCCCTAAAAATGATAGGTACCACACGTAAGAAAAAACCAAGGGAAACTGGCCTAATATCTTGGCATATTTATAACCGAAAACAAAAAATGGGGGAGCGATTTCAAAGGTCATGGGAAGACCTTTCTCAACAAATAAATCAATAACATGACATCTTAATAATGCACGTAACACCGAATACAACTAACAAAATAAATTGGCACGTAATAAATCTACCACCCCGATTTTATCGAATAACGGCGTCCATAGACGAGACCCCGTAAATTCACGCCGTTACTTTGTCCCATAGGGGTTGACAGAAGCCTATTGTCACGAAATGAGTATAAAAATAACTGTTTTGTACAATTAGTACACTGATAATTAGTAGAGAATGACTCGTTGGTTTAGTGGTTGACAATTGTGCATAGGGTTCTCTGTAGGTTCGATTTCCATGTCGAGGAAAAGGTATTTTTTATATTTAAAAAATTTAATATACCATCCAGGCTTAGTTTTAATCATATCAGAGATTTTTAAAATTTTTCACGGGGTCACGGGGTACGGTGTGCCAGACCGTACGTGAAGCGTGAATCTCAAGACCAGTTGCGTCCACAGGACTTCTGTGGACGCCTTCTGCCCCATAAGTAAGTAAGTCATGACATAGGATTTTGTGGCAACTACCATTCAGTTTTAATTGTTTATTTAATTTATCCGTTTTTACGACAACGATATCAGTTTTTCTAACTATTTAGTTTCGAATAGAACCTATACTCCTTACTTTGTTAATTTTTAAGCACCTGCGATGTTATCTCTCCACCACCCTTGGTTGATTGGTAGAGAATACATCAGGCATTATTAAGTCCGCATATGTACCTTTATGTTATATGTATTTTGGGGGCTGAGTCACCCTCGTCCGTAGGAGAGCACCCCATACGATTCCCTACACGTGGCCCCCGGGTGGTGCTAATCAGGTGACACAAACTGGTGGTAGGCTTCGGCCGAAGGCTTGCGACCACCCACCGGGCAAAGACGTACCGCCAAGCGGCCTAGCCGTGTTCCGGTACGATGCTCGGTGTAGCCAACTAGAGGAGTTGGGTCGAGATAGCTGTTCCACTGCAGGCGGACCGGTCTGACGCGCGCTGTTATGGGCGTATCGGGAGACTGGTCGCGGAGGGTAGCGGGATCCGAGGCACGGTGCGCCGCTGGCCGACCGCAGGTAGTTGGGGGCCCAAGTAGTATGCCAGCCACACACGAAAGGCTGCCCCGCCAACTGTCGAAAAATCCCGGAATGCACCATCGTGCTGGTTGGCGACCAGAAGACAGGGCCCGATGGACATTCCCGGGGGGGCTCGGGCGTCCCCGCAGTCTCCAGACCAGTACCCCATTGATGACGTCCTATCAGTGCGTGTCTGTGGGTTGCCAGCGTGGAACCTCTTCTCACTGCCTTCTCCTCCTCTTTTTCACACAACTATGCCAAGGAAAGGTAAAGGAAAAGCTGTACAGCGGCAGTACTCCCTGTCACACAAAGTGCACCTCAGCAACATAAGAGGGCTGCACTCAAATCTCGAAGCAGTCCATCACCACCTGGAGACTGATAGACCAGCTCTTCTTTTCCTTTCGGAGACGCAGATCGGATGTCCGTCAGACGTGTCGTACTTATTATACCCAGGGTTTACCCTGGAGCACAATTTTAAACCACGCGCGGGTGTATGCATGTACGCCCGAGACGACATCTGTTATCGGCGTCTCCGAAACCTTGAGGACTCAAGGTTTTCCGTGCTCTGGGCACTGGTGGACACAGGCCTGGATAAAATTATCTACGCCTGTGTCTACCGATCGCACAGTGGAGATCAGGAGACAACCAGGCTTACGGAGCATCTGTGTGAGGCGGCTGATGCGGCACAGCAGCGGTACCCTTCTGCCCAATTAGTGATACTGGGGGATTTCAATGCCCACCACCAGGAGTGGCTCTTCCCATACCAGTGCACTGATCATGCTGGGCGAGAGACGCGAAAGCTTGCGCTTGCGTTAAATCTCGCCCAGCTGGTCCAGGGAGCAACGAGGGTGCCGGATGTTGATTCGCACACTGCCAATTGCTTGGACCTTCTGCTGACAACAGATCCAGACCGCTACTCTGTGTCGGTATCTTCACCTTTGGGTAGCTCCGACCATTGTCTGGTGAAGTCTGTATCCGTCTACTCCCCACCCGATCCCAGCCCAAGAGGCACTCGGCGGGTTTGGCGGTACAGGTCAGCAGATTGGGATGGGATGCGTTCGTTTTTCGCTTCTTATCCTTGGCGGCCCACTTGCTTTTCTTCAGCTGATCCCTCGTCGTGTGCGGACGCCGTCACCGATGTGTTGCGTCGGGGAATGGAGTACTACATTCCATTCTCTGACGTAGCAATGTCTAGCGTTGACCTGCCATGGTTTGGCGCCGAGTGCAATCTCGCCAACACGCTTAAACATGAGGCGTACCTGGCATGGGTCAACGCTCGGAAGCGCAAGACCAGCGACGTGGGCCAGCGGAAAAGAGCCTTTAATAGGGCTGCCAAGTCCTGCAAGAGGGTATTGCGAAGGTCTCGGTTTGACCACATAAGCCGTATTGGGACCAAACTTGCTTCCTACCCAGCCGGTAGTAAAGCGTTCTGGTCCCTGGCTAAGTCGGTTGAATCGAATTTCTGCCGTCCCTCACTACCACCACTGCTGAAACCCGATGGAACACTGGCCCACTCCGCTGAGGAAAAGGCAAATTTATTTGCCTCTCTTTTTGCGGAGTCGTCACGTCTGAATCCTGGTGATGCGCGCCCCCCTCCTTCTCCTGATGGATGCGAGACGAGTATGTCGGACATTCGTATCCATCAAAAGGACGTCCGTAGGGTGCTGCGCAACCTCGACGTGAACAAGGCTAGCGGCCCTGACGGAATACCAGCAATTGTTCTTAGAACCTGTGCGCCTGAACTGTCTCCGATCTTGACACGCCTATTCCGCCTTTCGTATGAGGCTGGAAAAGTACCGAATGCTTGGAAGCAGGCTAACGTACAGCCCGTGCCCAAGAAGGGCAGTCGTGCTGACCCGGCCAACTACAGACCCATATCTGTAACCTCCATACTCTGTAAGAGTATGGAACGTGTACTCAATTCTAAGCTCCTGGCATACCTAGAAGCAAACGAAATCCTAGGTGACCGCCAATATGGCTTCCGCCGAAATCGGTCTACTGGGGATCTTCTAGCGTATGCCATTCACATCTGGAGTGAGGCCATCGAGAGGCACGGGGAAGCGCTTGCCGTCTCCCTCGACATCTCGAAGGCTTTTGATAGGGTCTGGCACGAAAGCCTTATTGGTAAGCTTCCTTCATTCGGTTTGCCCGGTGGTCTGTGTGATTGGATTGCTGACTTCCTGAGAGACCGGTCCATTCGAGTGGTTATCGATGGCTGCTCGTCGGACCACTTGGATATTAATGCCGGGGTCCCTCAGGGGTCGGTACTTTCAGCAACTTTATTCCTGCTGCACATTAACGATCTGCTAAAACCCGGCACCTTTGGGTATGCAGACGACAGCACTGTTGCAGAGAGATACGTGTCCAACGCTCGTGCTACCGGGCCTCAGATCCAGTCTCTCCGGGAGGCCATGGTGGAGCGCTTGAACCTGTCCTTGCAGGCAGTCTCCGAATGGGGCGATGCCAATCTGGTCAGGTTTAATGCTGCTAAAACCCAGGCGTGTCTTTTTTCCGCTAAAAAGAGCCAATTTCACCCGGCTCCAACTTTCCGAGATGTGACCGTGCCAATAACTGACCATCTTGAGCTTCTTGGCGTTACGTTGACATCGACTCTCAATTTTGGCCCATACATTGAGGCAAAGGCTCAGCTGGCTGCCAAAAAGTTGGGGATCCTTGCAAAGGTGAGAAGGTACTTCTCGCCAGAACAGCTGCTCAGCTTGTATAAAGCGCAAGTTCGATCATGCATGGAGTACTGTCCTCACCTCTGGGACGGATCTGCCAAATACCAGCTTGATGCACTAGAGTCGATCGAAAAGCGGGCCAAGAGGCTCATCGGTGATGAGGCACTGGTTAAGTCAAAGCTCCAGAGCCTTGAACATCGTCGCCGAGTTGCCAGCTTATCGGTTTTTTATCGATTACATTTCGGGGAGTGTGCGATAATAATAAAAATAATAAAAATGTTTATTTTATCTCCACAAATTACATCAAGTACATACATTATACAGCTGACATTAATTTTTACAAGTTTGTAATTTGTGGGAGATCTGGAGTCTAAACTAAGCCGAGGCCTGTACTATAGATCTCCAGGCCCCCCATTTCATAACTTAGTATAGATTGTCAACATGTGAGATGCGAACATGAGTGTACTGAATGAGTAAGCGGGAGCGGGTTTTAGTATCTCTGCATGTGGGAGTGTGCGTGTGTGTGTGTGCGTGTGTGTGTGTGTGTGTATGTGTGTGTAGTTAAGGGACATATAACTCTGTCAAATAATAATTTTGCATGTATTAGCATATTTATTAATAAGTATATATATGTTTCCTAAGTAATGTGGGCAATATGTAGATATATATATATATAATATAATGTAATGTATAACATAATAATTATGATTAAATGTGTTTTTTTTTTTTTTTTTTTGTGTATTTTACCTAATGTGGTATATATAACGAAATATTGTAGATAAATGTATATTAGTACACATCAATTTATATTGTTACCTCTAGGATCTTTTCTGTTTCGGAGTAATTAAGTGTTTGTAACCATTTGTAAATTATATTTTTGCATTCTTTTTTACAATGGTCCGAGAAGGGAACTATTTTGTTTACTTTGTTGAGCAGCATACTGCCTCGGTATGGAAAAAATCTTTGTGCAAAAGAGGTGTTTACGGCAGTCGACTCACAAACCGCGTACTTCCTTCTAGTTTGAGCTATACGCTTTCTTCTGTCCTCTGTTACGTCACTCATCTTATGAAGTATGGATAGCATTATGTAAAGCTGGCGTACAGTGAGGACTTGAGCTTCTTCGTAAAGTTTAGAAGTAGGAAAAAGTCGAGGTTTTGATAGGCTTACTTTTAGTATCATTCTTTGAGCTCTTTCAAGGGTTATCATTTTTGATTTACAAGCTCCTCCCCAGGTAGTGATGCAGTAGGATATAATTGATTGCGCCAAGGCCTCATATACTAACCTTACAGTCTGTTTGTCTGCTACGTCACGTAGTGTTTTAAAAATGTATGTTAATTTTCGAATTCTATTGGATATGTTTTGTATATGATTTTCAAAATTTAGATTGGCGTCAATTTCGATTCCAAGATATTTAATACACTTTGTGGGGGTAATTTTGGGACATGTGCAGTTAGGAGTAGGAGGAAAATTACACTTATGCGCATATATGTTATTTGTAAGGTTATCTATTTCTGTTCGATTTTGGATAGAGAACACAATGAACTTGGTCTTGTCGTCGTTTAAAGTGAGAGAGTGTGACGTTAGCCAATGACATATTTTGTTAAAGCCCTGCTGCGCAAGATTAAAAAGTTCATCCCACGAATCAGCATAAAAGGTTAAAGCTGTATCATCTGCATAAGCTGAGATGCGGCAGTTCTTACTACTAAGAGTGCAGAGCTCATTTATGTAGCAAAGAAAGAGTGTTGGGCCAAGTATACTGCCTTGTGGCACCCCGAATGTAATTGGTAACTCATCACTGATGTTGTCACCGACTTTAACACATTGTGTTCTATTGTGCAGATAATCTGATAACAATGCCAGCGGGATGCCTCTTATACCAAGGTCTTCCAGTGTGCGATGGAATTGCATGATCTAATTCCGCCCAGCCCGTTTCATCATCGGACTACCAGACGTACGGCGATGCGCCATCGGTACATGGTGGACATCCCACCCATACGCACTAAACGTTTTGAGAATACTTTTATTATGCATACAGCTAAGGAGTGGAACTCCCTGCCGGAGTCTGTGTTTCCAGATAGCTACAACCTCGGAGTCTTTAAGTCAAGAGTGAATAGGTTACTTCTAGGCAAGCGCGATCTATCGTCGACCACATCATCGCTTACCATCAGGTGAGATGGTGGTCAAGCGCGAACCTATATCAAATAAAAAAAATAAAAAAAAAATGTTGCATGAAGTTTTAATAAATAAATATACTCGAATAACTAATTAATTTTTTGTCAAAACAAGTTCTTCACCCATGGAGCGTCTAATTACAGACACAACAGAAAAAAAAGCGTACGCACACGTGGTGTGCGAACGACGAGTCATGGGTATAAGTTTACGAGAAGACTACAAATTTCATAACAAAATTAGTCTAATTTTCCACCTGGAAATTCTCAGTATCAGCCCGAAGGACTTGTACCCGTTTGTGGCAATAGCATCGCCCCCTTGTACATAAGAATTATTTTATGTGCACTTCTGACCAACCGACGTGGTGTTATTTAAGTATGTATTATGCTTATGTACCCATTACCTACAACATCGGGATTTCAGAAGCTTTGCCGGACTTATATACAAAGTAAAACAGACTTATATGGCTTTCAATTTACTATAGGAAACTTTTCAAACCGTGACGTAAAATGTTGCCACATCACTTCACTATCCCGGAAATATGTTGCCTCGGGATAATTTGCTACATTTACGCAGGCGAAGCTGCTGGCAGAAGCTAGTCACACTTATTAAGGCGCTATATACGCCCCAATGTTAACGCAGTACTGGCCGTGCGCCCGCTCGATGCCTAAATATATATTGAACCTCCTTTTAAACAAAATCAAATGTTTTTTATTTCACATAGGCCTACATGGGCACTTATAAAACGTCGGCAAAAGGTGCACGGTTCGGGTTGGTCGTTTCCTATGGAGAAGAACCGGCAAGAAACTCCACGGTTACTCTTTTAAAATAAATTGGTTTGTTTTTACAATATTTCCATGTTACAGCGTTAGTGCTTAGATATGGGGGGACAACGTAGGCCCGACAATAAGTCGTAAGAAACTAAAAAAAAATAAGTTTGTATAAACGAGATAAGAGTTAACAAATGTTAACAAGCTTCTAGAAATCTAGAAGGCCTACAATGTTCACACATTCACAAATCAATCGGTAAAAGAATCTATACAAAGCTAAAAAAAATATATATATATATATATATATCTATATAACAAGACTAAATTTAACATGTGGCACAAATGTTGTTATCAGTGCTGTAACTATTCTTAGCAAATTGCTATAAAGATTATTGAAATCATTGTAAAAACTCTAATTGAAAGAAGGGCAACCGTTTTGTTTGCAAAATATTATTTGATTTACATAGCTATTTTAGTTATGAAGAAATTCCAGCCATCAATTTTTCTGTGTAAAAATATTTTTAAACATCCAAGTCGTTTTGGAGGAGTTTCCGAAAGTTGTGAAAAAATATCGTGTTGTTAATTATTTTTTAAAGCAAAACTATTACTTTCACGATAAAACCTTGTTTCAAAAATAATGTACATGAATCAATAATAAATATATATTTTTTTCAAACCTTTTAGCCTAGCCGCTACTAAGGAGTATGCTTTACAAAGTAACCGATTTACGGCACTAAAGCGGTTTTAGGCCCTTAATATTATAATGCCGAAAGTTTTTGATTGTGTGTGTATGTTTGTTACTTCTTTACGGTCAAACGGTAGAGCGGATCTGGATGAAATTTGCCACAGATATAGATTATAATCAGTAATAGTACATAGGATACTTTTTAACTCGGGAATATGTAGACGGACGTGCTGCATTTAAACTGGATGCCAGCTGCAAAACTGCAGTTTTTGTGCAGTTGACATACATAACACATCTGAACAACTGCATTGAAACTGCAAACCGACTGTGCAGTCCACTCAAATGCAAATGGATTGTAGTCCAAATGCAGCCCGTCTGTTTAGAGCCATACTGAAAAATTCCAGATGGATAAACCTAATATAAATTTGGTCGAACCGAATCCAGAACCTCATTATCTGCAGTACCTACCCTAACGCTTGCGTCTACTAAACCACGGAGATCCAACGCTAACAAAGAAAATTTGTTTCAAGTAAATTGCACTAGATGGCGTGGTAACCATCGATTTGCTATTGAATTTTGTGTAATACTTTTAGGTTTTCTAGAAATGATCATAAAAAAAAATATTTTCTTGTTTAATTAACTCTCTTAAACACAAAATTAAGGAAATATGGGGATCTTAATTCACATTTCAAAAATTATATGAACCGATCATTTAAAACTCATCTCAATAGATGACGCTGTATTAAACTTCTTGGGCTTCCTACTCGATCCAACGCTAAGAACAAAAAATTGGTTGTAATAAATTGCACTAGATGGCGTGATAAGCATCAATTTGTTATTGAATATAGTGTAATATTAAGATTTTCTAGAAATAATCATAAAAATATTTGTTCTTGTTTATTAACTCTCCTAAGCACAAAATTTTAGAATATGGGGCTCTTAATTCACATTTCAAAAATTATATGAACGGATTTAAAACTCATCTCAATAGATGGCGCTGTATTAACCTTCTAGGGTTTCCTACTCGATTTATTAAATTTGTATTGTAACACATTTTGGTACAATGAAACTGTAAAAACATTAAAAAAATACTATAAAACAAATCGTCACTGTATTTTCAAGAAAAAATATTCACGAAACGACCTTCCGAGAGCTTTGGTCAGAACCGACCGCGTTCAATGTGTTTTTAGTAAAGTTATCGGTTTAGTCCGTCGTAAAACTAGTTACGTCGGCACAGTTTCTGCCTATGACATGAGGCATCTGTATGCTAGTATTATATTATCTGAGACTAAACCAACTTTGCAATAATAAACAGAATAACCATATCTTTTCAAAGCAGATTATTATCGTACATTTGCAGATTTCATTGGAAACGGTAGCCCACTATTCTAATTGAATATCCTGTAACCTAATAAAAATTATCATTCATGGTAAGATAACGATACGATATCTGATATAGGCACCGGCTACTGCTACTGTTACACCAATTAATATTATCTGGGTCTGGCTTTCTAATTTTTATAATGACTAGCTTCTGCCAGCGGCTTCGCCCGCGTGAATGTCGAAAATTATCCCAAGGGAACATATTTTCGGAATAAAAAGTATCATATGTGCTATGCCAGACTATAATCTATCTGCGGGCTAAATTTCATCCAGTTCCGTCCAGCCGTTTGAGCGTGAAGAAGTAACAAACATACAAACACTCTCACAAACTTTCGCCTTTATAATATTAATGTGATTCCGATCAAAAAACAAAAATTTCATACAATTGGTTCTTCCTTATCAGGATACATAATTTTGATTTCGTAAAATTGGTTAAAAATCAAAATTTTGCATATATTTTTTTCGTCAACTTAAACTAAAGAGTTCGGTGTTTCCGATTTGACTACTCTGAGAAGAAACACCGAAACCAACTCAGAGGTCAGTTTATTTTACAAGTCATCATCATCATTTCAGCGGAAAGATGTCCACTGCTGGACATAGGTGTGCCCCAAGCGTCACCACACTGATCGGTCCTGTGCGTTTCGTATCCAGCGGACTCCCGCAGCCTTGACCAGGTCGTCGCTCCACCTAAAGGAAGGCCTTCCAACGCTGCATCTGCCAGTACGCGGTCGCCACTCCAGAACTTTTCAGCCCCAACGGCCATCCGTTCTGCGTGCTCTGTGCCCCGCCCTCTGCCACTTAAGTTTGGCAATTCTTCGGACTATTTCGGTAACCTTGGTTCTCTTACGGATCTCTTAATTTCTGATTCGATCATGCAAGGAAATTCCGAGCATGGCTCTCTCTATTGCCATTTCCATTTTACTAGTACCTACTCTTACTTAAGGATATAGTCAGGTCAGATGAGAAACATGTAGTTTAGTCCTTGTTTTCTTATTTTTTTAGCGTAGAGTGCTAAATGCTCATGTATACTGCGCCACCACGGGGAAATAGCGTAGTTATGTGGGACTCCAACCCACTAAAACTCCACGGTGTCTTCCTGTCCCGCTTATGGCGGGAACACGAGCATGCGTTAGCTCTCACCGAAAACCCGCCGCAGAAGCGCAGATATCCCTCAATAGCTGATTTTAAAATGAGAATCACGCCTAAACGCCTTGTTGTATTTTTTTGGAAAAATATGTTACAATAAACCATTTTCTTATTAATTTGATCTAAGAAAATCTTGCATTTAATTCATATAACATAGTGTGATTAATTTGTAAAGAAATGTCTAACAAGGACAAATAAACGACAATCGCACCAAAACCGCCGGGAGTGTTTTCATAAAATTGACACCATCTCAAAGACAATTTAATTATCAACATTTTGATGTGAGGTTTTTTTTTAAAGCCATAGATATAAGGTTAGTACAAAAATCTACTGAATTTTGGGTTGCACGGGTGTGAAACGAGAACGCGTTTTGTTCCCTAAAGGCCGTTGGCGACTCTCGTCTTCAAGGTGGTGTACTACAGGATAGCACAAAACAAACCTTGAGAGGACCTATCCAAACAGTGCAAGTATACAGTCAGTTACCCCACCCAGAACTATAATTATCAAAATTCAATTAAAACCTTTTTATTTATTCACCAACTTCAATTGACAGATTACACCACACATACAAGCTATTGCTAAGCCAGTCGTTATTTATTATTGTAAAATACATAAAAAAACCTTTATTTATTTCTTCCTAGAATTAAGAGTCCAATAATATAGTTCAAGGCTTTCTAAAAAATAGAACGATGGATTACTTCTCTTGTCAGTTCAGATAAATCTTTCAATAAAATTTGTTTCAATCTCATATGATTCATTGGGGATATTATTTGTACTAGTGATCCGTGCCTATGATGATGCTGTGTGATGTTCTTGAATATAAAAATGACGCATCAAGCTCGTAAAGTATCGTTATGATAACAAGACATGTATAGGTACACAAATATGAAACAGTTCGTAGAATGTATGACTAAAGACGATCGAAATCAAGATACTCCTAAGAACTTTAAGGCGACAGTGCCTGAGTAACTTGCGAAATGCACAACAGTACCTGGGCGGTTTGAAAATAGAGAAAACATCGTTTTCTACAAATGAAACCTAGCTAGATCGATTTTTCGCCCCCGAAAGGCACTGCATACAAAATTTCATGAGAATCGTTGGAGCCGTTTCCGAGATTCAGATTTTACAAATATATATACCTACATATATACAAGAATTGCTTGTTAAAAGGTACTAGATAAAACCATTTCATACCGAAAACAAGAAAGAAAAAGAGAAAAAGAAAAGTTTAGATATATTTTACTGATATACTGACAAATATCATCACCATCAGCCTTTTAATATTGCAACTGGGACACCGGCCTCCTCTCAGTGAGAGGGAATGGGCCGTAATCCAACACGCGGGCCCAGTGCGGGTCCAGAAATATGCAAAAGGCTATATACCGGGTAAAGATTTTTTTTATCTTACACACTGGAAATGGGACTGTAGACCAAATTCATACCAGTCAATTCTTGGGGTAGACCAGTTATAGTGGAAATCTTCCGGATAAATAAAATTTGTTTATTGACACAAAATACAGGTGTAACATACTTATTTGAAGCCCTGGCTCCTGTGCTACAGGAGCCAATGGATGAAATGTTGATGTTGATATTCACACTCAATGCACAATGAAAATTATTTTGTTGGGTAGTTTTACATTTCAACACTGCAAGTAACCTAAATTCACTTATTTATCAATTGCCTCACAAAAAGTCTTCCATTTCATTCACTTATTTAAACCAGGTTTTTTTAACAAGCTATGAAACACCAAGTAACCACCACGGTTACAAAACCACGACTGCACTGCTAACCACATTTTCACACCACAATAATAAAGTTAATAGTCATCAACAGTCTTCCACTGAATACAATTTATTGCACTCCGGCAACACTGTTTGTTTTCATAGGTTTTATTTAATTCAACCCACGAGATTCGGAAGCTGGAAGTAAGAAATACCTCGAATTTCTGAAGAAGATTGAGAGATATACAGCGGGCAGAATGAATGTTTATGGATGATAGAAAACGGATTCCTGGAAACGAATAGATAAGTTTCTATCTTTCAGCAAAAGATACAGTTACAGACAAAATACAATTTTCTGTAACTTTCAGAATTATTCAACTCTCGTTGTCGCCGCGACATTGGACATACATTTTTTGCGGATGTAATTGATTATTTTGAGTAATTTATTAATTGATGTAAGATGTAGGTAGCCGTTGATTTATTTGTCAAGAAACGTGCTTTTGTATTTAAATTTAAATATGTAATTTATTTAGGTTGGTAACACTGGTAGTCCGTTGTCATTGTTCCGTTGAGAATTCCCGGAGAATGGTGGGGCGGCACGTATATATTCGTTAATGGTTATTCTTATTCAATGTTGAGGAAACCTGGACTTATATAGTTAATGTAAGTCTGAAATAGCCAAGTCAGAGGCCTGTGGGGTTCCCAGAGGCGGAAGAAGAGATTCAATGTTGTGCCATTTTTCGTTGGCGAACACCGAGCATATATCACCTCAGTTTAATTTGAACAGTGTGTTGCCGAGTATAATTTTAGTATTTTTATAATTATATTCTACTGTTGTTTCTTAATTGATTAAAAATTGGCAAGCATTAGGTGTTTATCCGCAACGATCTCAATTCTCTAAGACTCTGCTCACTAGTAGTCGAAAGCCTTGCTACTACTGAGCGTGAAAATCTGGCTTCGAATCCCGAGCAAAGTTTAGTAGGTTTGTCCATATTAAAAAATTTCAGAACTTCTTTGATTTTCCCGGAATCTGGATTTGTGCTGGGGTAGATGGCAAAAGGCCAGAATTATATGGGACTTAAATATTAGTGGCGAAATGCGGGTGTTCTATCTCACACAGAGTTGTTCTATCTCACGATGGCGGGTTGGTCTTAGTCGTATGTGTACACATGCACATTGTATCTGTGTGCGTAAGCTCGGGAGCGCTCAGTATCGTCTCAGCACACAGACACAATGTGCATGTGCATCTACACACACGACCAACCCATAAGCTCTTAGACCAAGGTTAATTTGAGTGTGAGTAAGGGACTGATGTATATGACTTGTTTACACCTGTCCCTTTTTTACAGTCGAACCATGATAATTTAGACACGTCAGGGTACGGGGGCTGTACATTTAGAAAATACAGGAGAGGTGTTTGTGTTATATTAGTAGAAGTAAACTTACTGGTGAAGTGACGATTTTATTTTGTTCTCTGGAGTCTCAAAAAAAACTAACTTTTGTAGATGCAAAATAACTAAATTATTAATGATTACATAATTTAAATGTTTTCAAAAAGTAATTTTCCCATGTCTTCAGTTTCTGATTTTTGATCTAACGTGTATGTATAAATAAATATTTGTGATTTTCTTATGCACCTACAATAGTTAGTTTTTTCTGAGACATCCTGTATATTCTGCCAATAATCTAGTCTTAAAATTTTGTATTCAGAGACTTACTACCAATTCAGTGCAATTTATTTGTACAGTCAGGCAAAGTGATATTTTAATTCAAAAAAACTTATTAAATTATTATACATAGAATATTTAATATTTTGTTATTATTATAATTATACATAGAATATTTAATATTTTGTACTGAAAATCTTTTAAGTATTCTGTTCTTACTTGAATTTTGATTATTTATGGAAATTTGTTTATTTTTTAATTGTTGATTTTGTATTACTAATCTTTTAATTGTGTTGTTTCTACCTTCTTCTGTATTGTTTTAAGATACCTTATGTTATTTTTTAAAGATAAGTTAGTCTATCATGCTTTTCTATATGTCAGAAGTGAGTAACTACTTGTTAACCTAGGTCCGTGGCTTGGACCCCTAGAGGTCGAGGCACCAGTGGCCGACGCCCCCGATTCGTCAGTACGGTCAGGCACAAAAATGTTGTACAAAAATAATAAATGTATATTGATTGTAAGTAGGTATATGTATAATATTAAATCATAATTATATTTATAACAAAGAAATGCTTTTATATTGGTTGTGACTTTTGAAAACTGAAAGTCTTAGTTATTTTTCAGTATTTATTTATTTATCTCAATAAGAAATCTAGTAAAAAAATGTATATAAATCACAGTTATCATCATCTATAATCAAGAGAACTATTTAACTTAATTATAATGATCAGTCTCATTTGTAATAAAATAAGATAGTGATTTTAAATAGTTAGTCTTAAAAATTACTGCAGAGCAACTAACTTTTTACAAAGTGAAATGTTCTTTTTATCTTTGTAACAATAATAATTAAACATAATTAACTATGAAGCCTTAAACAAATGAGAATAATTTTAACTAATTATAACAGTCAGTTTCAATAGCAATAACAAAACAAAATAATCAGGCTTAAAAAACAAAAGTACTCGTAGAGTAACATTTTTTTTAAATGTAAAATGTTTTAAAATTTTCAAGCATAAAAATAATTAAGTGTAAAAACTTTTGTACATAATAAATATGCTTTTAATGGGGAAAAAGGTGTGTAAGGATAAGGTTAAGTGGCGATCTATTCTCTATCTTGCTATACAAAAGTTATCTAACTTTTGTATAGCAAGGAAAAATACTTTATTATGGTGAAATACTTTTCTCACAATTTTTTTTTTTAAGTGAAAATGCACAAAAAAATATAAATATTATATTTATCGACCCGGAGGCCTCGGCCACAGGTGCCTCGACCACTGGGTGCCTAAGCCAAAATTATTACCCATAATTATAATCACATGATAATCACGTATAAAGACTGATTCAATAAATACCATCAAGCTACTAGCTATAAGATTCTTATGATAATTAACAACAATCTATGATAAGTACTTACTTGTTTAATTACCGATTTATTTATTTATCCAAACAATATTTAAATGTTACACACACACTCTCTATGGTGCAAGCGTTAAATCAACACTTTTCTGTCTCACTTTAGATACATCGACGTTTTTACGCCTAACAAAAATAAAGGAAATATCCAGGTCGATATATTTTCGGGTCGAGTATAAGCGGGTCGAGTGGGCGTGGACCCACCACAGTTAGGATTTACTCGACCCAAAAGGCAGTCCAACAACAACAAAAATCATTACAAAAGAATATGTTGTTTCTCAACTTACCACATTTGTAATGTTGAACCTGACACGAACCTTGCTGTCTTTTTTTCGTCTTTTTATTTTGCTCATTGTTCATTCACTTAGATTACGTTCACTTAACCCATTTCTTTACTCACTCATTCGTTATTATAAGTTATCACTTTTTAAAGTCATTGCAAAACTTTTAGGCATCTTTTCGTTTTTCTTAAAATTCTACTAGTAAGCATAATTTTGGTTAGAAAACTTATTTATTAGCACACAAAAGAAAAAGTATAATATTATTTTAATTATTAACAAAACAGTTCAGTGAATATGTTTTTAACTGGTCAATTAAGATTGAAAATTAGTTTTCATAAAAAAGCTATCAACGTTCTCTTTGTTGAAACTTAATATTATTAGAATACTACTTTGTCTTGTAGTCAATATATAATTAAAAACATAATAATTTAATAAATACTGGCAACAAAGAAAATAATCTCCAACTAAAAAAAACTAAAATCGAACACAACTTTTTAAATTTAAATTATTTTTCTTTTTCAAAACAAGAACGCGGGATGCCAAACAGCCGATTTAGATTCTCGCATAAATCGATTAAATCACCAATGAATCGTTCACTCAATCACATCACTAATTATTGACATTTTGTTTATATGTACTGAAATAGTGTTGTGCACTTTCGAGCGCTGCAAAGCGCTTCACGGATGCTATCCAACTAAATGGCGGGTAAAGTTTCGATGCGATCAGGAAGCTATTTTTAGATAAAACTGGATTTGTGAATGAATGTTTGTTAGCTTTGATATAACTGCTGTAATGCAATGGATCTTGATTTGTTTCGTATGTTGGGTGTTCTAGAAAAGTTACGAAAGAAAAGAAAATTACTTTGCTGAAGAGTTTTAAAAAGCTTTTTGCTTTGCCTATATTCAAAGTAAAAAATGGTAATTTGTTTTGCTAATAGCTATGGCAAATCCCTTAACCACTAAGCCGTTAGTATACCATGTAAAATTTCGCATGTTATGCCACCATTAATCACAATATTTTACCCATCACACAGCTCATCAAAATCCCTTTAAACGTTATTATACAATCACACACACAAATTAATTTATCAACCTAACTAAAACCATTAATTTGACTACTATCTTACATATATATCAGCTATATATCATCATCCAAAGTAGATATCTAAATCTATAAATTATTTCTATCGCAGCCAAGTCCGGGGCCATCCGTTTTTAAAGTATAAACAAATGCGCATCGCCAAATGTCTGGATCAAAGGAGACTTAAATTGTTGGACGCAATCGAAAGACAGGGATACTCAGTCACTAGAAGTGCTTTAGCCTTAGAGTTTCCAGGTCGAAAGAAGTCGTTCTACTCAGCATTGTCTCTTTCTGTCAGTAAGCAGTGACGCTGTGTTCCATTTTGAAATATGTAATTATAGGAGTAGCATACATTTCAGTTTTGGCTCTAGCATGGTAACACATATGCTATACAAGTTCTATAGTCATAAGCTTCTGTTTGAGTGACGCTTGTCTAAGGAAAGAGCTACTATTACGCCTCTTTCTGTCGACAAAGATCGTTGATGTGTTTAAAATTTGGAAAAATCCAGTGGCGGATTTACGCATTTGTCGCCAGTTGGCTATTCAAATATTGCCGCCCCCATTGATCTCTACAATTCGATATCATAGTTCATAATCATTTTTATTATAAAATAGAAATGACGATAAATTCAACTTTATGATTTGTGCACTACCCTCCACATTACATCAGTTTTTGGCCGTTATTAGTATGTTTGTATAGTGAACTAGGGGAATGATGTGTCATTTGCTAGATTATTTTTACAAATCACGATTTAGTGAAGATTACACAAGAAATAGTTACTGGGTATATTTCTGACCTAAGAAAGCTCAATCGTGTACTACTTATGGGGTAAGGTATGCCTTAAAACTATTTACACAATATGAACATAACTTACACAACATAATGTACATTCGTTGTTAAATATTTTAATTTAACGATAATCTGTAAGTGCAATAACACTTACAGATTGAAAACATGGACCAATACCCTATTAAATTATCTGCCGGTCCATTCTGTAAACATTTTAATGGAAAACTAATAACACATCTACTACTATATGCTAAATATTATTTTTGTTGTATCTCATGTACCTAAGTAACTATTGCTTAATGAGAATAAAGATATTTAAACCGAAGTGCTATATCCAAGTTTAGATAAATGTTTTCCAATTGCCCAGATTTGCCGCCTCCTAAAATCTGCCGCCCTAGGCTCCAGCTTACTTAGCCTGCTAGTAAATCCGCAACTGGAAAAATCTAAAAATTCAAATCAAAATCAAATTGTTTATTTAAAATAAACGTTAGAGGTACTTTTGAATTGAAAAAAAAGAAAAAAGATGACTCTAGTTGCAAATTCGTAAGCGTCAGTAGGTCTCAATGGAGAAGAATTTGCAAGAAACTCCACGGACACTCTTTTCCATCAGTTTTAATCACAATTTTTTGGTTACATCATTCTTGTTGTAAAAATACATATATGTGAGAACAATGTAAAAAGAAGTGCACGTAAAAGCGTAAGAGTAACAAACAATTTAAAAAAATACAATAACTGGCCGAGGCAGCAAAGTTATGTCCAATCCCAACTGATGGCGCCCGTTCACGAACATGACGCATGGTCAAGGTCTAGGTTTAGGCACATTACCCATTTCAATTTTGGCTTTGTTTCTAAGAAGGCAACGCTTGTGCCTCTGGTATTACAGATGTTGAAAGGTGATGGTGACCATTTACCCACCAGCACGTGACGTACATAAAATATTACTACTGAACAAAATGAGCGTGCATTATCTTTCGTAGTAGGTTCTGGATTGTTGCCAGGTGTTTAAGTGATTAGTCCTGCATCGCGCTTTGTTATAACCACGCAGGTTGCCAGTATGCTACGCTTTATGCTTCTTAATGGTAATCATGTAATCGGTGGAAACAAAATAGCTCTTTTCTTATTTAAATAGCAATGTGGTGATTACCAATTTTGGGAAGACTTTTCAAAAAGACTGCAATAGCCAACAAACAGTTCAATTATTTCACGCATAAAAGGTTAATAAATATTTCTCTTTTTCCTTTATTTGTGTAATACCTAATAAAAATACACAAGTTTTTAATTAACCATCTTCTTACTTTCGAAGTGTCAGGTTGCCAATTTCGACCATCTTTCTAGAACATCTGATGTACTTTCCAGTACTCAATTTTTTTTTACATCCATGTCATCAATTTTAGGCAAAACAGCTGTACGTTGGCAGAGTCTTTGTAGTTCTTTTGTTCTCACAACACCGTTAGGATTACGTGATAAACCTAAATTGTATGTATCTTTTCGTCAAATTCAGAGAATCGTCTAAAATGAGGCAATATGTGCTCGAGATAAAAGTGTGACTTTACTATGTAAATAGCGATTGCTTTGCAGTCGCACTTAGCAAAATCAGCTTATAATGTTCTCACTGCTGGGACACAATCTTCCTATGAGCGGTGTTGGCCCATCATCTACCATGCAGGCCTAGTGCGGGTTGGTAGGGATTAAAGTTATTGTAATTTCATCACATTAAATTTACTTCGTACAATGGAATTAAAACGCTATTTTGTGAGCATGTGAGTGCGAGATTGGTTTGTGAGTGTGAGCAAGAATGTGAGTGTAAGAGTGAAGGTGTGAATGAGTGGCATAATTGTTTGTATGAGTATGAATGCAAGTGTAAGAGTGAATGTTTTAGTGAGTGGCAGATTTGTTTAATCTTTACTTTAACTCATTAATTGCTTTTTAGCTTCGTCATATGCTAGGATCAGCAACCAGGAATTTAATCTTTTTTTGTTTTAATTTGTTTTCTAGTGAGATTTTTTTAATTTCACTTTTTAATCACTTCATTATATAAACTAAACCAAACCCAAAAAACTCGCGTTTGGCCTGTAAGATACTTAAGTCACTCCTACTTAAGGGCCTTCCAACGCTTTAGTGCCTTATAACGGTTACTTTCTAAAGCATACTCCTTAGTAACGGCTCGGTTAAAAGGTTTGAAAATAATATATATTTATTTATGATTCATGTACATTATTTTTGAAACAAGGTTTTGTCGTTTAACTAATAGTTTTGATTTTAAAAAATAATTAACAACACGATATTTTTTCGCAACTTTTGGATACTCCTCCAAAACGTCTTGGATGTTTAAAAATATTTTTATACAGAAAAAATGATGGCTGGAATTTCTTCATAATTGAAATAGCATATGTAAATCAAATAATATTTTGCAAACAAAACTGTTCAATCTTGAAATTTTGGCTACAAGCGGGCGCATGGCCAGTACTGCGTTAACATTGGGGCGTCTGATGTGGGTCTTTGTTGTAACATAGTATATATACGTTTTTAAGAAAGAAAGAAATTTTTTTTTTTTTTTCTTTATTTGTTTTGTTTACGTTTTTATTTTTTTCTAACGCTTAGCCAGGAAATTTATCAGCTATTAGCGTTTCCCGAGTCTATACTGCCGTGGTATATCCTACAGAAACTGTGCATCTCACCGAGATAAAAATAGCCAATGCCACTCAGCGACTGTAGTTTTATATCAACGTAAGAGTTTTTCGTAATCAGATTAGTAGGTATATTTGCCTACTGATCCAATTCCGTGTGTGTTTTGGTTCGTTGCTAGCTGCTGGTCATAACACTGCTTAGAGCCATATACTGGCTGTAACGGGAAGGTGTGGTCATATTTTAAAAACTGCTTCTGTTCATGTAATTGAACAAGTTTATTCAACGAAGTCATAAACAATAGGGTTGTTGACAAAAAATATCTATGTAGTCCGTCCAAGTCCGTCAGTTAGTTAACCTTAAAATATTGGAGTTTATATTATTTTTAAAGCAAAAGTATTATTCGTACGAAAAAACCATGTTTCACAAATTATTTACATGCATAAATAATAAATATTTTATTTTTTTCAACCCTTTTAACATAGCCGTTACTAAGGAGTATGCATTACTATGAAAGTAACCGTTTTACGGCACTACAGCGGAGAAAGGGCCTTAATATGAGATTAATTACTGCGCAGCCATTTGTAGCCAAATTCGCCAATAACCCGCCAAAAAATGGGGATTACTGAACCTTATTTTAGTTAGGGCAATAACCTAACAGTCGCACAACTATCGTGCAATCACAACTCGATCCAAATCCACGATAAGCCACGAGTCTGACGTATCAGAATCTAAATAATATCTATATTTAACCTCTTTTCGTAGTTTACGCGATTTCGTTGTAGTTACATCTCGTGTGGGCAACCAGAGAGTAATAAATATTCAATGATTTATCATTTAAATACATCGTCAGTTCCCCCGTACTATGATGTGCCAATTCTATCATGATTCTGTTGTGAGAGAGAGAGAGAGGCGGAGCTATACAGGACGTATGGCACCATTCTTTTTTACAATGGATTCATGATGACAATGTGACGTCATAGTATAGGGTGGGCGTTATTCCAAATGTGGGTTATTTGTTGTTTGTTGGGAGAGATCTCAAGTGGTCGAGTTTGGATTACAAATTACGCGTTTTGTCCGTTTTGCTCGTTATCCGACAGCGGAAGTGAAAGGCGGGTAATGTTTTTCCTTCGTTTTTTTTTTCTTGAACGTTAACCTTGCACTAGCCATGTATCTATGAACCACTGTTTAGGTTAATAGATGTTTAGTATCTAACTATCCACAGACATACAGATATCTAAGGATTGGCCAGATGTGCCCTGCAGTTGGATACAACTGGCTCTTAATAATAAATAAACATCAATGTTTTCTTTTCAGTGCAAAACGCAGCCATGTATTTTTTTTATACAAACATATTAGTTCCACCTTGATATTCAGCCTTATTGCGCAATTAATTCGGTAAGGTAAAGAGTATGAAAAATCGACCAATCACATAGACGGAAATCCACATCGAATTTTTCGCATGTGTTTGGTCTATGTTTCATACTCTTTGCTCTTTGTCTTGCCAAATTCATTACGCAATACTGACGGATTGCCTACCTTAGCATACGGCCTTTGACGCTAAGGGATTCGCGAGCTGGCTGACCAAAACCAGATGTATCCTCAGACTGCACAGCATGATTTTCTTCTTGTTTACGTCTTTTTATTTCGCTACGCAGTCGGGTTTTTGATTTTTTCATTATCTTTTTTTATTTAAAAAGATCGCCACATAGGAACAAACAAACATACATACATACTTACATACATACATAGACTGATAAATACATTACCCTCCTTCGGCAGTCGGGTAATTAGGTTAACCTCAGTTATCTAACACCATGTAATAAAACATAACCATTGAAAATTGTTACTAATATGTAATAAAAACCATGATTAGTTTTTATAATAATTAATATCTAATGTAGGTATAATATCCACTGTGCATGAAAATAATGACGCAAGACGAAACCCCGGGGAATGTAATCCATATTTATAACAAAATAAATAATCTTCCCGTAATAAAAAGATGATGACGTTTTGTAAACAAACAGATCATTTATGGGTTTAGACTAATTTTATCATCTTTTTTACATTATTATATAATGCTATATCTATAAGTCTGCTGTCTGTGTGTATACACACATAAGGTTGTTTACGCACACTTAAGACGACGATAGTTGCCAACGACCTTGAGGGAACAAAACGCGCACTCGTTTCACACCCGCGCGACCCAAAATTCAGTAATTTTTTATACTTACAAAAATAGCCTCAGATCAAAATGTAGATAATTAAATTGGCTTTGAGATGGTGACAATTTCACTAAAATGCGCCCGGCGGTTTTCGTGCAATTGTCGTTTTTAGAGTTCCGTACCCAAAGGGTAAAAACGGGACCCTATTACTAAGACTTCGCGATCCGTCTGTCTGTCCCCAGGCTGTTGTATCTCATAACCGTGACAGTTGTAATTTTCACAGATGATGTATTTCTTTTGCTGCTATAACAAAAAATACTAAAAACAGTATAAAATAAATATTTAAGGGGGGCTCCCATACAACAAACGTGATATTTTTGCCGTTTTTTGCTCGATATTAATAACGGCAACAGTTAGACGCTTGAAATATTCACAGAAAGTTTAGTTGTATATTCTCTTCAAAAATTAAGGGGGGCTCCCATACAACAAACCTGATTTTTTTGCAGTGTTTTGCGATAATGGTACGGAACCCTTCGTGTGCGAGTCCGACTCGCACTTGGCCGGTTTTTTGTCCGTGTTAGATATAACTTTACAAATTAATTACATCATGTTATCCAAATAAAACTCAAAATTTTCTTAGATCAAATTATTAAGAAAATGTAATATATATTTTGTCCAAAAAATATACGACAAGCCGTTTAGACGTGATTCTCATTTTAAAATCAGCTACTGAGAGCTATCTGCGCCTTAAACCCGCGCGGGGACTGCGAGTTGACCACGCACTCGCCTCGGGACAAGCTCACGAACCTCTGCTTAAGGCGATGCTTTTACGATGCTGATTAGAGTGCGTTCCATTAGATAATTTTATCCAAAAAAATACCGAACTGCTAGAGCTGATGTGATACGGTGGTGATCGGTTTACAAGTTGATATGTGAGCGACAACTTTAGGCCAATATTTCATCACTAACCTCGAATTAAAATTCAATTCAATTCCCACAAGACCGGCTAGGCAATAATCAATCAACAAATTGAGCTGTTTGTTCACTGCAAAAATAACATCATTTGCAAAAAACAAATGCTACGAAATACCCTCGGGGTTGCTTCATAACCAGACTATAAACGAATGAATGAATAATCACAAGGGTTACATAAATTGTCAGAGGGGAATATGGTCGTTACTAGATATTACTTAAATTGATGTAAAGTATGTCTGCACGATATTGCTAATATTAGGGGCCCATGGCTAAACAAATCTGGTAGTAGGTATTATGGCCTCATGTAAATATGGCACATCCATCAGTTTTTGAAAATCGGGAACGCAGAATTAAAAGGTAAAGTTATACCTACAGGCGAAGATTTGCATTTCTGTTTCCTTCTACAGATAATAGAAATGGAATGGACATTCGGAGAGTAAGTAAGAAATGGACATAACAAAAAAAATAATGTGCTCCCGCTTTTTAGGGTTCTGCACCCGAACGGTCCAAACGGAGCCCTATTGCTGTCACTCACGTGTCCGTCTGTCACACACACAATTTTTTCCGAAGAATTTTTTAACTTTCCATTCACCTATGAACTTCAAATATGGTGGTAATGTTTATTATTACCTAGTGTTGTAAGAAACTCGAGTCTTATAAATAAAACTTAGAGCTCAAGTCCTTTAGAATTTGGAGTCTTTTGTAAAAAGACTTGAGTTCTGCCAAAAAGAACTCATGACTGAATCCTCTAAATCCAAAGCTGTAGTTTGAAGTAAATAAAATAGCTATTAACAAATTATTGTATTACCTATTATATACATCAACTCAAGTTCATGACTAAGTCTAGCTCAAGTAACTTAAAAGACTCGAAAGGACTCAGAAGACTCAAAGAACTCGGACTCATGTGACTAACGAGTCCTAGTCTTGAAAATTTACTCAAGTTCGAAATGAAAACTAAAAGATTCGAGTTTCTTACAACACTATTATTACGAATATTTTACTAACAAATACCAATATATTGATAGATCAAACTTTTTCTTTAGTACGGAACTAAATGTTCGAAGTCCGACACGCACTTGGCTGGTTTTACTATCTACGAGTACCTTTGACTACTGGACTACTAGACTTTGGTCTCGTGGTCGCAAATACTATTCCTGTGCGTAAGGTCCCGGATTCGATTCCTAGGTCGGTCAAAGAGTTATTGGGTTTTCCATCAGAAAGTTAGGCAGCCCGGAGAATAGAAGTTGGCGGTGTCAAACCCCCGTGCCTTGGAAAGCAATTTAAGCCATCGGTCCTACGATTAATTTTCCTCCAGTCGTATGAGATTGCCTACCAAACGGACTCTGAGTGAGGGAAAAGAGAGTGCACCTGTGTTTGCTCACACACTTCTGCACTATTATATCTCCCACGCCGATGGCTAGTCTACGCTGAAATTGGCTTGCATCGCTGAAATGTTTCACAACAGATTCCTGATGCCAATGAAATGTCATAGTAGCAGGCGTCTTTTGGGTAGTCACGTTCTGTAGTAAGGCGCGACCGCGGGTCCGTGGCTAAGGCCCCCGGGCGTGGTCGAGGCACCTGTGGCCTGAACTCGTTCATACCCGTGCACGGACGTGTGTGAACGAGTTCATATAAAATGTACCCAACGATATTTTTTTGAGCTCCTCACGGGCCACGTCCCGTGCACGTCCCGGGCACGGCCCTGATATGTGTGGATAGACCTTAAACGGTACAAATATTATGTAAATAGATACAAGGTAAGTAAAATAAGTAGGATTGGGTCATCCGGGCAAGTACCAATGTGATTTATTGAATTCATTTGTACTTTCTAAGTTTTTCTTGGACATCAAAGACAAGGAAAAAATCGTGCAGTAACCTGGTCTTATAGTTATAGTAATCACAGCGGATATTTGTGTCTCTGAAGTTAGGCTCTGCGAACCTTTGCGCAAGAAACAGTTTGTCATCGACTATACTGCATGAGTAAGCGAGATAAGACGATGCGACAAACGTAAGCGAGTGAAAGAGGCAGTCATAGAATGATATCTTCTACTTCAACATTGACACAAAAATAGCAACTGCGCAGGGACTTGCAGACAACTTCAAAGACACAAAGATCCACTGTGACTACAATACCTAGTATTGTATAAGTTTGTGCTCCATTCAAAGGCGCTCCATTGCGAGGATAAACGACTAAACGACGACTGTCCATGTGACGCCAGAAAGGAGGCTCAGGGATATAGTCCTTAGTCCTTAATTCTCCCCAGGGATATTTATTTATTTATTTTAGTACATGGAAAAACCCACAGCTAATAAATACAGACTAAAATGGAAACTATAGTTAACAGAAAACCAATTACAAATCCTCACGTATAGACTTATAATAATAATTTATGGTGTGAGCACAAAAACAAAAATCTCTCCGCTTTAATTAAAGTAATAAGCAATATGATAAAGAAAATAATAAATTAATAAAAACAGAAACATACAATATAACCTACTGCTACTTGAAAAATTTGAGGCTTAAGCACCTTCTGGCTGAATTTACACTGATTGTGAATGGATCCAAATCATATGCCTTGCATATATCATTGAAGTCTCTGCTTGCGCGCGCAATATAACTGTACTGCCTATAATTCGAAGAAGTATGAGGTACACGTTTCCCTCTCACAGAGAGGAGGCCTGTGTCCCAGCAGTGGGAACATTAATAGGCTGATGATGTGATGTGATGTGAGGTACACGTATGGGTGGATTAAACCGAAAAGTTTTACATGGCACATTGAAATAAAATTGTGACAATAACTCGGGGTTATCAATGTTGTTATTGAGGATTTTCAACAACAATAAACAGTCGGCAATCTTACGTCGATCTACCAGTGGTAGCAGATGATACTTCTTACAGAGTCCAAGATAATTGGTTGGCTGATATGGAATCTTTTGCTGAAAGCAAAGATATTTTATGAAACGTCTTTGGATGTTTTCATATATCGTCTTTTTACACCTTACCAGGCGTTGCATAAATAGGGTTCCGGAGTGATCTTTTTAGTGGTCACGCACTGGGGTTGATGGTGATCACCGGGGTGGTTTTAGTGAGGTAAAAATCCCACATACCCTGGGTTTTTCTGCAAAGTATTTTGAAGGTTGCCTACCAACATCAAAAAAATATATAAGGTAAGAAAAAAGTAATCTAATCAGAGTCAGCATTGTCCCACAGCGCTCTCTCACAAAATTCCCCGATTCCAAGCTCGTTGCTTGAATATTTCGCCGTTTCTTGTATTATTAAATTAGCATAAATTCGTAAGAAATATAAATAAATAAAACGATGAAACGTTAAAGATTCAAAAATATTTGGTAGGGATTTACACTTACAGATAGGTATAAACATTTACAAAAAGAAAAAAATATATAATTGCTAGTATCTGCTGAACACTATAGGATAGATTTACAGATTCTAAAGGGTCTTTCAACAAGGACGGGTCGATGTTAAAATTGAATAAAACAAGATGTGTGTAAGATATTAACGAAATTTATTTTTTATTTCAAAGGCCCATGTATGCCATTATGGATGGAATATGACATCGTTCAAATGTCCGCCGCGGCTTCGTATGGTGGCACGAATCCGAGAGGTCCAATTTTTAATGACTCTGCTGCATAGATCGAGCGAGCGCTACAGATCAATGATAAACAATTTCTTTTGGCTTGAATTGAACAATATGGACGTGAACGACATGTGGTTCCAGCAAGATGGCGCTACTTGCCACACAGCGAACGACACAATCGACATTCTGCATGAACGGTTTGAGGGTAGAGTTAGAGTTCCGCTAGACTTTTTCTTGTGGGGTTTTCTGAAATCGCAGGTCTATGCCAATAAACCACATTCAACCGTTGCCCTGAAAGCCAACATAACGCAGGCCATCGCTCGGATTCAGCCGGATCTATGCAGCAGAGTCATTAAAAATTGGACCTCTCGGATTCGTGCCACCATACGAAGCCGCGGCGGACATTTGAACGATGTCATATTCCATCCATAATGGCATAAATGGGCCTTTTAAATAAAAAATAAATTTAGTTAATATCTCACACACATCATGTTTTATTCAATTTTAACATCGACCTGTCCTTTTTGAAAGACCCTTTAGTTTTGATATCTTGTAATTTCGTAACTAGAGTAAATAGTAGGAGATTGAGAAGCAAAGAGAAAGAGAAAAGTGGTCATTGTAAACATAATTTGATTTAGAAAAAAAGGGAAAACGGTAAACGTGAGGTTGGGTGAATTTCACCCAAGGCGATTTCTTTTGCTAGATTATTTTAATTTGTTGCGCTAACTATCTCTGTGCTGTTCAGTAGCTGCGCGAGGGGATGTAAGAAAGCTACGAGTGACAGGATTTGTTTATCAATTGCTCGGCGAGCTACTTAGATGACATCAAAGTGATCGGCGAGTCTCCCCAGCTAGCGCTTGATGTTAGTTTCAATGGAATAAATTAAGGTTAATCATATAAAACTGAATCTATTATAATTAGTTTTGTTTGAATGTAAAATCTAAAGAATATGAATGTTTTTAATAAAAATTAAATTAATTTCTTTCAATAAACGAGAATGCTTACGTTAAAATTGGTTCGGAAAATGTATGTTTACAAAAAATGGTAATTATAAGAAACATGACAGTTTGTGAAAATATATGAAATAAATATACTATAGAAGTAAATAAAAAAAAAAAAAAAAATTTATCTAAGAAAGAATTTCGGGTGAAAATAACCCGACCTTACGCTCGTTGTCGCCGGGTTAAACTGTGCTTATGTCCCTCTTGTATCTACAGGTACAGTTATTTAAAAATGTTTGTATCTGATGGCAAGCGATAATGTAGTCGACGGTGAAGCACGCTCGCCTAGAAGTACCTACCACTATTGACAAAACGGATACTTAAAGGTTATAGTTGAAGACCCAAATCATCTCTCTTCTTCTTTCTTCTTCTTTTTTTTTTCTCTTCTTTTAATTGGACTTTTTACAATGGTTTTCAATCATCTTAATAACCCTTTGCTAAGAATAGTTACAGCACTGATAACTACATTTGTGCCACATGTTTAATTTAGTCTTGTTATACATTTTTTTTTTTTACCTTTGTATCTTAGATGCTTTTACCGATTGTTTTGTGAATGTGTGAACATTGTAGGCCTTCTAGATTCCTAGATGATTGATAACATTTGATAACTTTATATCACGTTTTACTTTTTATTTTTAGTTTCTAACGTTTTTTTGTCGGGCCTACGTTATTCTCCCATATTTAAGTAATGCTGTAACATGGAAATATTGTAAAAACAAACCATATTTTTAAAAGAGTAACCATGGAGTTTCTTGCCGGTTATTCTCCATAGGAAACGACCAACCCGAACCGTGTGCCCTTTGTCGACATTTTATAAGTGCCCATGTAGGCCTATGTAAATTAAAAAAATTGATTTTGTTTTTTTTTTTTGATTTGTTATAATCACACTGTGATTGCAAAAGTTATCCATTTGACATTAAAAATAATGTTATACATAGTATTACTTAAACTACAGTTGAAGGCAATTTCAAGGCCACGCTGTAAAAGTTCTAGACCAGCAAACTGCGCTACAAATTCTCCGTCCATCGAAGCGGCTGTGGGATTAATTGCATTACTGATATGCGGCGTTACTTTCTGCACTCGCCCTGTTAACATAACTTCGTGATCAAAGCCTTATTTACAAGCTCGTCGTCGTGGGAAGTGCGACTGCTCAGCGTGAGATCCCGGGTATAAGGTTAATAATTAAAAAAAAAATATATATATTATAATTCGCTTAGTAATAGTAGAATCATTGAAATAGCTTAGTTTAATTTAAAAATTATTGTCGAAGTCAAAGAAATGTTCGTAGAACATCGTCCTACCCTTATTTTAGTACATGCTTTTCAAAGCTATGCGTTTTTCTTTTCGAGGAGACAATCCAAGCGACTCGTACGCGGATATTTTGACAGTATTTATAGTTGATGGCCAAATTTTTCTAACAAATGCGTGATATGCATTAAATTTAGAAAAATTGTGAAGAAAGAATAATATTTATTACTATACGTGGTGGGTTATATTGTTAAATTCATTTTAATTATTCGTTTTGTTTTTAGGAATTGCCCAGAGTTTGGCAGTTGGAGGTGTTACGCCGTCGTATCTTAGAAAGTATGTTAAGCCGTTGGTACTACGCCTCATCTCTTTCCAGTTGTGTCGGAATTATTTTACAACTATGGCGAACTCAAGTCTATCTCAATACGAGAGAGATATGTATTGCCGCGATATGGTAAACAGAAATCTTGGTGAAAACAGAAAACATTAACAAAAATTGTCAATGAGACTAACCAGCCCTGATAAACTTGCTCCGTAAGGTCACCTGTTGTTCTAAAACTCTGCATGCCTTTGACTGTAATCACTGGCGGACTAAATGCATTTTAATTTTTTTGGGAAAAGTTCTTGCAAGATCCTTTTCTGAAGTTCTTGCAAGTTTTATTTCTTTCTTTGCTGATAGGCTCGCGTTTGACCAAATTCTCTAATGATAGTATGCGATGATGTGGTCGAAGGTGGAACACGTTTGCCTAGAAGTAACCTCTTCACTTTTTAATTAAATACCCCCAGGTTATAGCTACCAGAAAAGACATACTCCGGTAGGGCACTCCACTCCTTAGCTGTACGCACAATGAAAGCATTCCCGAAACATAAATATAAAACCGTAGTAACTTTTCGTGTTAAACGTAATAAATAAAATACTTTGTCACTAAACTAGGTTACGTTTATAATCGCATTTACTTTAATTAATTTCAGGATTTACAGTAATGTGAAGCCAATTTGGTGATAAAGTCAAGGCCATGTCCAAATCCGTACTTTTCACAGTCACACTCCGTATTTTCATGCTGTTATTAGAACTATTAAAAAAAAAAAATTCATTGATGATCACAAATATTGCGTAGGTACTTATTTAGTCTCAGGATACATAAAATACCGCACACTAGATTTGGGCAAAACATTTTTAAATTGGCACAAAAATCCTGCTTTTTAAGCAAAACTTCACCTAAGTCCAAACCTAAAAATATCGATAGAAAAACTCACCTGTTATCTTCGAACTTCAGTTTACAAATTCATGATGAATTTATTCACTCACAGACCAAGTTTATACGGTTGTCCATGTGTCGCTTAGTCCAACGGGACACTGGGCCGACAATAATGTAAGTGTACACCACGTTAATCGAATTTTCAAAGAGGGCTCGCCGGTAGTGATGGGACAAGATATCGATAAAAAGTCGATGCAATTTTTTAGGCCTTTTAATGGTCATTTAATGGTTTGTTTAAATTTGCACATAATTATTATTATTCATTAAAATTTATCTTATAATAAAATGACGTAATAATACTATCGATTAAGGTAACGCTAAATTATATGTTAAAATCCAATTTTTTTTTTACTAGAAACAAAAGAGCAAAACTGCAAAGAAATAAACATAAGAATTTCGATAAGATTTTTGGCAAAAACACCGATACAATAATTCTATATTGAATCTCAATCCTCAAATCGATCATTTACAAGAAAAACTATAGTGTAAATCTTTATTTTACCGTCGATTCAATCCAAACAAATGGAAAGTCGGAAACGTTATAAATGAAACGTTGCATGTGTTTAAAATAACACATTTAAAATGAATCGTAAACATTTTAAAATCATCAAAACCATTGGTGGATGTCGAAAGCATTTATTTTTAGTTTTGCATTTTTTAAATTATATAAACAGATTTTCGACGGCTATCACTATTTGCCGAGAACAGAACATTTCAAACATGATTTTGCATACAATTTGTATTTTAAAACATTGGAGCAACAGTTCCATCTGCGTTTCATTTCGTATTAAAATATGCATGTATTGGTCTACAATATGCATGTTTAAGTCACATAACTGAAATGGAATTCCGATACAAAGCTAGATTTACATTTGCAGTATTTTTTTTAATAACGTTGCCCCGCACTAAGAATTTCTTCTGTATTTACAAACATTTAAACTCACATACACAAATTCCTAGACCCGGAACAACTATCAGTAGGCTATATACTCGTAAATATTTTGTTCCGAGCGGGCATCAAACCCAATGCTGCAAATGGCAGCCCATCGCTCAACCACTGCGCCAACTGTGCCTTCATAATCCATCACCATTTAGAATTTAATAATGACTGTTCTGAATTGAGCTCGGAACTCCAATCTACTTTTTTTAACAAAGATGTTTATTTTTGTTTTTTATCGACAATGCCACCACCTTGGTCCATCCCTACAGAAAGTTAATGTCATTACTGTAAGTCCGCATGCCGCCACATCACTTGTTTAAGTTGTACGAATCGCTATCAAGCACACCATCACTTATTAATTGATATATTAACTAACATTAACTTGTTTGTTTTCCTTTTCGACAATAATACTGACATTTAGATGTTATTAAATGAAAACATGCGATGATGCGTGCGATTTTGGAATTATCATCCGCCTTAAATTGGGTCTGCCAAAATTTTGCAGTGAAAGAACACATCCTTTCCATTCCGTCATAGTTGCATATAATTATGTATTATTATCTTTTATATATATAGGTATTAGTATTTATTGCTATAATATTTATTTTATAAATATGTATGTATATATGACAGTATATTTTATTTGTAATCAGTATTGTTTATTACTTAGTTATTATGAATCGTTTTGTGTTTATTATTTTTCCACTCTACATACTATGTCTACATCTCTTTTTTTTTGCATCTTTCCTTTCGCAGGTATGCTGGAAGAGATTTCGATAGAAATAAGCATCAGCTATGTACCTATTTTTCCTTGTCTGTATTTTATGTGTGTGTGCATACATGGTTAAATAAATAAATAATAAACATAAAATAACATCACAGCTATTGTTAGCTCGTAGATGAAATGAGTGGACTGTATACTTTGGCAAATGGTTTAATGCCGTTTCGTTACAAATATAAACTGTCCCGGACAAAAAAATAAGATTTAGGAAGAGGTGTCGATTTGTGCGGTGGAGTCCGTGGTAGCGAGAGTCCGCCGAGCCGCGCTGCGAACTCACACACCGGTGCTGTGTGGGTCAGCACCATAGACTACTATTATATTGGTCAGCACACAGTGTGACGCAGATGTGTGTGCAGCGTAGACGACGCTCCGGCCAGCCGAAGTGTTGGGTTTAATTGCCAACAGCTAGATTCACAGAAGAGTTGGGCAGAGTTTCCTTTATATAGTATATCCAGTATCCACATTTCGCTAGTTATATTTAAGTCGTATGAAATAGGAGATGAGCTATAAACCGGGCACAAATCCAGACTGCAAGATCTCACAGTGAATACATAATTATATCAAACTCACTTCATCTACACACACACCGAAACAGAAGTACACACAGTACAGAAGAGCAAATTTTCTCGCTTAAAAGGAAACATCGTCAAGAAACTGGAACGTAAATCACCATCTCGTAATGAGCAATAAAGCAAGCAAAAAAGGAGTTGAAAAACTCCAAAAGACAACAAGGCTTGGTTATCTTTTTGAGTATTTTCTCTTTTGATGTTTATTGTGCTCAACTTACCGCCTGGTGTACCTACTCTGCCTTAATTTTCAGGGTATACCTATATGCGGATGTTATGTATAAACTTATCTTTCAAATTTCAATCATTATACCAAAGTATTCAAGCCGTGCATAGACAGGGTAAAACCGGGATAGTTGCCTCAGGGATTTAGTTGCCCCCGTTGTAATTACTCTAGTTTCACGGATGAATCGCATGCTATTTTATTAATCTATCGAAAGATTCTCCAACTACCACTAAGTTGACTGTATCTCATGTCTGTGTGCGATTGCATGGGTAGGCAAAATGCCGTCAAAGTTTTTGCAGGATTGGTTTCTCGGCGTAGCATCTATCGTAAACGTAATTTACATGGATTAGGTAACTATCCCCAATGTGGGATAGATGTCCCAAAATATAGAGATCCGCAAGAATCGCTAATACTCTGGAAATATTAAAGATAATGTTTATTACTTTTGGGGAGAGCAGTGGTGGCCCAGTGATATCGGCCGTGACTTACAAGTTGTAGGTCGTGGGTTCGAGCCCAGGCAGGCGCTTTACTTTGTGTAAATTATTTCATCACCAATGCTCTCAAAACGGTGAAGGAAAACATCGTGAGGAAACCGGCATGTCCTAGAACCAAAAATTCGAAGACATGTGACATCCACCAACCCGCACTGGGCCCGCGTGGTGGATAACGGGCCATTCCCTCTCACAGAGAGGAGGCCTGTGTCCCAGCAGTGGGAACATTAATAGGCTGATGATGACTTTTCATAAATTTGTAGATAAAAACCAAAGTACCGGCCAGTACAAATAAAGTATTTTGCATTTTGTACTGAGAGATATAGAGTAATTAAAAAAGTATGGCAACTATCCGGCTTTTACCCTAGATCGTAACATTAATACATTTCCTGAACGAATTCGCAAACTGCAAAAATATTCTCAAGGTTCGATCTATCAAAACATTGACACTGTATTCAAAGAAGTGACTTTTAAATTTGGAATAACACGAATTCTGTTTGAATAGGATCGGAACATTTTGTAAGACAAAAAACGTTTTTCCTAAAGGGTTTGTAAAAGTCAAGTAGTCGAGAAGAGACACTTTTTGTTTCTGTAAGATTTTTGTATAATTTTATAAATTATCAAAATTAATTTCGGGTACGAAATGGAGTGTGGGTGGAATTTGTTTCTTTGGTATGTTCTTGTTTTAGACAAATTTAATTGGATGAAATTAAAGCTGGAGGATTGATGTCTTGTTGGGTTTTATATCTATCCTAGATTGTTTTAGATGTTATGAACTTCAGTACTTCAACAAATGAGAGAAATTAAACAGGTGGACTAAAGTCCTGGGTATTGAAATAAAATGTTATAGTAAAATACCTATGAACCTACCTATGAATATAAGGGACAAATTATTAAAACGAAATACGGGCTTTAAATTTTTGGCGAGAGTAGGAGAATACGCTCACGCTAAAGAAATACAAAAATAATAAAAATATAAATCGAAAAAAATATTTCTAATTTCTAATCATAAAGAACTAATATAACTGATTCGGTTATAATTAAACACAAACATATTAATTACGTAATATATGTACTAGGCAAACTTTAAATATATTTTTTTTACTTTTTGAAACGTAAATAAAATCCTGATACAAACTGCAACTTACATTAAAAGTTTATATATATATATTATTTTTGTTTCATTTATAAACGTTTATTTTTCTCTTCACAAAGTTTCTTACATTCTATGCCTTGCAGTTTAAACCAGGGTATAACTTTGTGAGAGACTGGTGCCTGAGATAGGTTTCAATAAGAACCTGTATTACAGGTCACCAGGTCCCCCCCGCGGCCAAAAGCCCATCATGACATACTGATTGACAGCTTGGATACAAA
The DNA here is from genome assembly GCA_945859665.1 of Anorthoa munda. NCBI lineage: Eukaryota > Metazoa > Arthropoda > Insecta > Lepidoptera > Noctuidae > Anorthoa > Anorthoa munda. The sequence goes on along the minus strand of OX243899.1, from coordinate 18,830,448 downwards.
AAAATAAAAGTGCAAGAAAGTTTAGCTTTGTAGACATGGATGATAGAGAAATATGATAAAAGTTTAAAATACTAATTACCCACATTAAGGAAATACAAGGAAAAGACAATAAAAAAATTAAAATATTATGCAATAGGTGCTAAGGGTTTAGTTATTAGTATGCTAGTATTATATTATCTGTGGTTATTAGATTTTTAGTAATTAACAGAGTGAGCATGAAGAAAGTAAATTTGTGTTTGTGTGTGATGTTGTTTAAGAGCTTGAATTATTATTTAAATTATTCTTTTTTATATTAATAACTTATGAAATGAAAACTAAAAAAACTGAAATTACTGCAATTTTATATCAAACAGAACGAGTAGTCGCATATTTACGAGTATGATGAAAAAAGAAAAATAAAAAATGTATATAACATCTATCCAATGTTTTTTAAGTAAAATGGATTAGAAGATAATACAAATTGGATTAGAAATATAGCAATAGCTTGCTTCTACTCCGCAGAACGTAATTAAAAATATCCCTCTAGATAGACAATATTTTTTTGATTGCCAAAAAAAAAAAAAAGAAACATAATACTAATATATTAATCTTTGATAACGTTAAATGCCATCACAAGATATCTTATTAGGCTTAAAAATAGTGCTGAGTTATTAAATTTAAATGAATAAGAGCCGATTTTTCAATAGCCTAACTGGGGAATAAAAATTGCCGCTTGACATATTTTCTTTACAAAAGCTGTCAAACCGCCATTTTTATTCCTCAGTTAAAAGTTATCAGACTATTGAAAAATCGACCCTAAACCAGATAAAAGCATAGTCAACAAAAACAAGAAAATTTAAAACACAGATATAAGCCACTAACATGTGACTTAACCGAAAATACTGACTTAATTATGTAATTATTAGTCAAACTGTTAATATAATTTTATCTAGTGACTTGAATGGAAACTCCTGCAACAAACTGCTACTTAAATTACAAGAAAATAACTTCTGTCAAATCAACACTAAAATACTATAATTTTTCATTGAACTAAAATAATAATAAAGTTATATCAATTAAATTTATTAAATATAAAATAAAGAAACGTAAAGAAATATTGTCAAACATTCTTTTAAAACAGTATTTAAAAATAATAAGTATCCTTTAAGATGGACAATATTTTTTTGATTGCCAAAAACAAGGCGTATTAGAATTATGTAGAAAGTGGAAAATTTCAATATTAGAGTGAAAACCAGAACAAAGTCAGCAAAACGTACTTATCTAAATTATCGTCGTGGTAACATTCATTCAATTCGAGTTTATTTGAATTTTCCCGCGTGAATCGGTGAACAATAAATTAGATACTGTTTACCGACGTTAAGTATACTAGAGAATGTATACTATAAGTTACCTTCAAGTTGTATTTAGAAAAAAAAACAAACATATGGCTGCTACAAACACAACAAATCTCTCTCGCGTCTAACCGAAAAAAAAATATTATTATTAAACGGAACGCTATCAAGCTACAATTTGTATTCCTTGTGGTCGCAAATAAATACTGAATTGATTAGAAAATAAAAAGGATATATAAAAAGATTTTTATTAAAGTTATAGTGATTACCCCTTCACGAACTTTATTAAGAGCTACGCTACGTGCAATTAAAATTCCTTTTTAGGGTTCCGAAGTCAACAAGGAACCCTTATAGTTTCGCTCTGTCCGTCTGTCCGTCCGCCGCCTAGCTCAGAGAATCTAAGTACTAGGAAGCTATAATTTGGCATGTATATACATATTAATAATTCCGACAAAGTGGTAACATAAAATCATGAAATATAATTTTTTTTCGGGTACCTCCCATAGACGTAAAGTGGGAATGTATTTTTTTTATCTCATCTCTCCCATGGTGTGGAGTATCGTTGGATAGGCCATTCAAAAATATTATGGGTTTGTTAAAACCATTTTTCGATTCAGAGATTCGTTTGCGTAAAATTAAGCTTTAAGTTGCAAATTTATGTTAGAGTCAAGTGTCCCCCCCCTGCCAGCGAAATGGTTGCTTTTGGCTATGTGAAAAAAATTAAGGCAGTAGTAAATATAATGAAATTAAAAGGAAAATTATCATGGATAACAAGGCTTTACAAGTTTACGAGTAATAGTCGACCAACTTATAAAATGTACTTGGAACAGTAAAAATTTTGTACAAATGCCATTAAAAAATTACTAAAATAAAGTTGATAGCTGTGTAAAACAGGGTAAATATATGCTTATGAAGCATGTAAAAATATACAAAAATAAAACCATAACATCCTTAATAATAATGATTTCTAAATTAATAATGTTTAAGCTCGAATAACGCATTGTAGTGGCCGGAGTCGTTAGCAGTACCAGAACGTAGTCCATACGGCGCATGCGCGCGGTGGAGTCTATTTTGTGTTAGTGCAGAAATATTTTCGACGTTTTGTAATTAAAACGTATAAGTAAAGTCAAATTAGATTCGATTTCCAAGCAAATTACTTATTTTCTTTTGTCGATATCCTTCTATAAAGTCAATATTCGACCCGACTTCATCACTAATTGAGTAGCGTAAAACGTTCCAGAATTAAATATTGAATACCGCAGATTAGAGGATTCACCTCTAATCTGCGGTATTAGAGGAGATTAGAGGTGAATACCTACGATTCTTTTCTAGTTCCGAATGAGAAATAAACAAGGAGCGTGCACGCAAGGATCCAGGAATGAACTATACCATTCCCTGTGGCTCTAACGCGCGTTCGTATCGGCTCCTTTCCCAATTCGCACCCGCGCTGGTACTCAAATAGATAATATTTTTGTAACTTCAGTTGCGAAGTTGGATTTTATAACTCCTTCTTCAGTTACCAGTTAGTCCTTATTTAGTTAAAGTCAAGAGTGAATAGATTACATCTAGGCAAGCGTGCTTCACCGTAGACCACATCATCGCTTACCTAGATAGTGGTCAAACGCGACAATATAGATTAAAAAAACCTATGTGGGCCCGTTTTTAGACTTTGTGAGCCGCTGAAACCATTCTAATGTTCATGTAACAACAAAAATACCCTCTTTTTAGTCCGCATTATTATGCAACCTATTCGGAACCCTATTACTGCGCGTGGCCCGACACGCACTTGACCGGTTTTTTATGTAAAAATGGTTATTAAAAATCTAAAAGAATATTTTAAGAGGGTCGGTGATTAATTTTTCATCTAATAGTATACTTTTCATAGCATTAATATGTGATATTATGTCTGTCAGGTACTAATTTTGTGACGAAACACGGGATCAAAATTTTTAGGCGAGAGTAGAGCATACCTACGCTCGCGCTTAAGTCATGCAATATTATATAAAATGGTTAAATAAAAAGAAGCTTTATCTTAAGTAATATCGGGATAAATTTACTAGTCAACTATTGAAAATTCTATTAATAAATCCAAAATAATATAGTTTTATTACCAATATATACATTTTAATAGTATAAAATACTTAATTAACAATAACTACCTATATATACACTTAAATAAATATGTGTTCTGTGCGATCGAACCCGCGACATGCAGCGTAGCAGTCGATCGCTCAACCACTACGCTAACCGTGCCGTCAAAAAAATTAAATTTACAGTATGTATTTTTGTTAACCACAAAAACTGAACAGATTTGCATAGAAACTCTGGATTAACACGTTCGCTGGCAGTACGGCGTTAGGTGGGAAATTAAAATAGTGCCCTATGACAGTACGTCGAAGGACGGGCCACTTAATTTTAGGAGTATTGGCAGTACGTCGTCCGACGATATATTTTTCATATAAGTATTATGAAGAGCAGTAAGAACTGTCATATTGTGAGCAATTTCATAATTCTTACTGTCGTAACCCGAGTGTTTTGTGGGTAGTTTCATATTACTATCAGAAAGGATCAGGATCATTTTGAGGACAATGACGGGGATTACGGCTCTGATATGAACTATGAACCACAGTATATAGCGCTAACTTCTTTGGCGCGTCTAGTTCATCGGAAGAAATATTAGAGGAGACATTTTTAGAGAGATATTTCACAATGTCGAGAAACGTTCACGTCCATCGACGGTAGTATCGAATTTCGGCAGGCAAACATATGGCCAACATGACAATTCGTCGTGAAACGTTTGTCATTTGTGGTTGCGGTTGTCAACCGTGGAGTTTCTTGCCGGTTCTTCTCCATAGGAAACGATCAACCCAAAACGTGCAACTTTTGTCGACGTTTTATGAGAGCCCATGTAGGCCTACGTGTTTTTATTTTTGTTTTTTTTTTTATGGAAAATTCTAATGCCGTAAAGTGGTGCCACGGTCTGTCAGCGAACGTGTTAAGACATAGGATATTTCTATCCAGGTAAACGCTCCAGTTGGATAATTTTCGACATTCACGTGGACGAGGCCGCAGGCAAATGCTATTAGGGTCATATTCAGCGTTAGCTTATCCTTCTGATTGTATAAACCTTTTACTCCGAGAATATCCGCTGATATCACACTAATCACACTACATATTTTTTTTAATATTATAAAGGCGAAAGTCTGTGAGTACGTATGTTTGTTACTTCTTCACGCTCAAACGGCTGGACGGATCTGGATGAAATTTGGCACAGAGATAGATTATAGTCTGAAATTGCACATAGGATACTTTTTATTCCGGGAATATGTTCGCTTGGGATAATTTTCGGCTTTCACGGATCTGGATGAAATTTGGTATGCAAATAGGCTTAGTAGGCGTTACGGCCGAAGAGTTTCGCCATATCCGGAATTTTATTTTTATTAATATTTTTGAGTGGTGTTTCGGACGAATCTTTTTTTAGAGGCAACGTAACGTCAGAAACATAAAATCGGTAAAAATCTTAATAACATGATAATTTTTTATCATCTGATTAAAATCTCTACCGATTTACGATAACTTCCTCTTTTGCTTTTTTAGTTAGATGTTGAACATTATAAGCATTTATAACCAAACTACCAGGAGCCCAGAATCATGAAGAAGTCTTAATATTTGCGGGGCTGGAATCAATACCGGTAAAGACTTACTTAAGTACCAGGAGATTATAATCATGAGGAAGTATTACCGAGGCCCTGAATCATGAAATGTAAAAAGAGTACCAGGCGATTTTAGATTCTGATCTCCTGGTACTCCGTTAGTCTCTACCGCTTATGATACTAGGCCCGCAAATACTTCTTCATGATTCTGGCCTCCTGGTAGTTTGTGTATAAATGTTCAACATGTACATAAAAAATCAAAAGAGGCAGTTACATTTTTATCATGTTATTAAACTCTCAACTGATTTTAATCAAAATTTGGATTTAGACATCCTAAAAAAATAAATGTCCCAACACTAGTAACTACTGATCCGTAGGTGCCAAATGTGAAATTAAAATTTTAAACAATAAATTATTCCACTTATGGCACCTGGGAAATATCGATAGGCGGCACCTATGTGGAATGCCTCTGGTGCCATTTTGAAAGCTTTTTAATTTATTTATAAGACTGATTATTGTGATTTATCATGTTTACTGTTGATTGTTGTAATGGTATTAAGCTTTATCTTTTCCAAAAAATTGCATGTTTTTACTCAAGTAATATAACCCTACCTAAGGTTTATCATTCTGACTCAAATTTGCTTAAAAAAAGCATAGTCCGAAACACCACTCAAAAATATTAATAATAATGAAATTCCTGTTTCGGCCGGATCGGGCGAAACTCATCGGCCGAAACGCCTACTAAGCCTGGAAATACCTAACAGGCCGGATTAACACAATATACTACTTTAAAAAAAAATTGTGTACCCGTGGGATGATCTAGGAATTACAACAATTATTACATCACACTATCACACTAATATTATAAAAGCGAAACTCTGTGAGTATGTAAGTTTATTACTTCTTCACGCTCAAATGGCTGGACGGATCTGGAAGAAATTTAGCACTAAGATAGATTGTAGCCTGGAATAGCACATGTGATACTTTTATCTCGGGAATATGTTCCCTTGGGATCATTATCGACATTCACGCGGGCGAAGCCGCTGGCAGAAGCTAGTTGCATATAAATGCAACATGGCTTCACTTCGAAGAACGTGACATTCACATGTCAAAGTCATTGCCAGGTCTCACGTAAGATAGAACTACCCTACTTACAAGCTAGATGTGGATATGTCAATGTCAGTATCGGTAATAACCTCGGATACCACCGCATCCCCTTAAACAAATGTAAAAAATCTTATAAAATATTATTTGATTAAACTTTATAAAATTTGAATTTCTGAGAAAATTTTAATTTTTGGTTTCTTACTTTTAATAAAATTGCATAAATGCATATAACATATCACACTAATTTTTGCAACTAAGGCAGCTGCTTCACTCTTGACGGCGTTGTAAATACCTTAACTTAGCCAACGCGCATTCCTATATTTAATATCTTAATTAACGCGTAATTGGACATTAACACTAACGTTAACGCAGGTGGAGCAGTAGCATTACAGAAACCTAGGAAAGCATTTTTTCAAGATTCTTCGCATGAATGTGTATATTCCTAACCCTTTCATCTAAGCTAAGATGCTTATGCTACTAGTGCTAGTACTTCGTTCACACAAATAGCGTGTAGGTGGTTCATACTTTCAACGGCTGAGCTGCCATTCTTAGGTCAAAGGTTGACCTTTTAAATAAACGCTGTTTAAAGGAAGTTTATTAGATCAAAACCTCTTTTAGTACCTAACTGCTTCAAAAAACTAATTGATACTTAATATTTTTAACCGACTTCAGGAGGAAGTTCTCAATTCGTCAGAAAGTTTTTATGTTTTAATTGTGTTCCCCCATTACTCAAAGTCACCTGGTACTTCCCAGGTGGTCATATGGTCATCAGCTCAGGATCTGTAGATGGAATCATGGAGAAATCGAGGGCACTTTTCAAATATTATAGGCATACATATAGCGTTTAAGTATTTTCGTCAACAATGCAATCATTTGCACTCAGAAAGTATAATTTGGTGAAGTGGAACTGATGAAGAAGACCTCAGATGACCACTGGAACTCCTTCTAAAAAGTATGTCACGGGTATATCTCGAATAGATAACTGACTATGATGAAGCAAATACTTATAAATAAATGGTACCTACTGATGAAAATGGTACCATCGAACTGATCTGATGATGAAGCCGGCAGGTAGGCACTGACAATAAAACAATTTATATTAGTCTTTTTTGGGGTTATTGGAATCGTCATGAGATGTACTTTCGCTATAAATATTTTTTATGGTAATAGGAGGTATCTACTAAAACTAAAAAGAAATAAATAAAAAACTTTTTAACAATAAAATCAAACCGAATGCCAAAACAAAATAGTACAAAGCAAAAAATTACTTTCTTTTCCGAAGTCGGTGTCGAAAAACGGGAAAAATTTGTACCAAGGACACCGACTTCGAAAAAAACCCTATTTTTCGCTTTGTAATGTTATGTTTTGGAAGTCGGTTATATTGTTAAAAAGTTTATTTTTTAAATTGATTCAATCTCTACTTCGGCCATTTCTGCTGCCATTGCCACCGATTTTAAATAGAAATTGAACAATGACACGTTAATTATTGGTATATTCGTCGAGGCCAGCTCAAAACCAGATGGTGAGATGACTTAGATGCCTTCCACGAAGGTTTGTTCGAAATAAACACAACAAAAATAAACAAACAAATAAAAACAAACAAAAAAAATAAAGAAACAAACAAATAAATAAACATTTTTTCTTTCTTTCAAATAAGGAAAAATGTTCCTACCTGGAAGTGCTTGCGACCTTTGACTGACAGTGGGCAGCAACTCAATTAGTAAAAGAATATTTTCTGAATTTCTATTGTATCCATTTTAAGAAGGAAAAGTCTAATAGGTCAACTGAAATTTACAAGATTTTTTTTGCTTTTAAAAATATTTATTTGAGATTTCAAAAACATCTTTTGCGAAGAACAATGTCTCCGTAGCCCGGAGTCACAAAAAGGAATTGTTAAAATATTTTCGGGACGCAAGCCGTATATTTTAAAAATATATTCCTACAAGTATTTTACGCCTGATTCCTTAAAATTGAGGCTTAAAATGAAAGTAATACTTTTTGTTTTGGGTTTACAAAAGTGTAGCTAAAATGAGTCCTAGATTTTAATGTTTGCTGTTGGTATAACATTACGCAATCAGTCTGCAATGTTCCCACTGTTGGGACATAGGACTCCTGACTTTGAAAGAGAGTGTGCTTGGGTCCCATGTGTGATGGTGTATGATTCTATAATATTAGCAAAAAATCTATGTTAGCATTTCAAGATATCACTACCCTGGCTCTAGGCTCCAGACGTCGATGGTCGAAATGCCAAAATATAAAGGATTGGTGATGTGACATTTCGATAGCGTTTGACATTCCCATAAATTTTTGTCATTTTTTAGGTTCCGTAGTCGAACTGTCCATACGGAGCCATATTGCTGTCACTCACGAGTCTATCTGTCCGTCGTCTGTCACACAATTTTGTTACGACTAATTTTTCAAATGTCCATTGACCTACCAACTTGAAATTTGGTGAATAATGTATATTATTACGAATACTTTACTAACAAATACCAATATATTTATAAATTGGATTTTTTCTTCAGTACAAAACCCCAAATGTGTGAATTTCGACTATTGCTTATAAGTATTTACAATTTGTTAGGGTTCCATACCCAAAGGGTAAAAACGGGACTCTATTAATAAGACTCCGCGATCCGTCTGTCTGTCTGTCTGTCTGTCGGTCTGTCACCAGGCTGTATCTCATGAACCGTGATAGCTAGACAGTTGAAATTTTTTAAAATGATGTATTTCAGTTGCCGCCATAATAAATAATACTAAAAACATAATAAAATAAATATTAAAGTGGGGCTCCCATACAACAAACGTGATTTTTATGCCATTTTTTGCGATAATGATACGGAACCCATCGTGCGCGAGTCGGACTCACATTTGGCCGGTTTTTTTACTAATGTTCTTTATATCGCAATTTTGTCCTAAACCTTTAAACCTCTTCAAACAAAATTAGATAAATAATTTAACGCTCTAAAGTATAAATTATATTAAAGATCTTCATTTCCAATCAACTTGACTTATAATGAATGCTCACATTAACTTTTAAGAAGTTTAAACATTTTCCTAACACTATTAGTAATTGAATATGACTGTTTTTTAGTTTCGTGTCTGGGACCAAAGTACCAAAACTTTTCAAAAGTTTTCTTACCAAGAATAGCGTAAATTGCATGAAAAAGTTTCAGCAACCCAAGCAAATTAGATCGCTGAGCGTGAGAAAAACTAAAATTCGTTCACTATTTTCTATTTTACGTAGGATTTTATTGATACTTTTATAATGAGGGAATCCATATGGTAATGGAAGCCAACTTGGCTTTGAAGGAAAACGTCGTGAATAAACCATAAATTTGAAGATAATCATCATCATCATCATATCAGCCGAAAGACGTCCACTGCTGGACATAGGCCTCCCCCAAGCGTCGCCACATTGACCGGTCCCGTGCGTCTCGCATCCAGCGGATCCCCGCTACCTTCACCAGGTCATCGGTCCACCTGGTGGAAGGCCTTCCTGGTGAAGATAATAATTTATTGTAATTAGTACTGAGACCGGATTATATGCATTTGCATATGAAATTGCATATTTACGCCATTCTCAACAAAAATTGCACATTATATCTAAATATCTAGTGATGATGCATATTTTCGCTATATTTATTATATTTTTCGGTAGGTTACCCTATTGATAAGTGTACCTAATAATAAACTCTAAAACCAAAATTTCGCCCATATACACAAACAATTTTCATTTATAAAAATATTTTAATTGATTGAAGTATTTAGAACACCTACCAACCTGATTTTTTAAGTTTACAAAAATGTTAAATAATTTTTTTCATTATTAAAATCTAAAAAGTTGTTACATTTTGCTATTGATAATTTATGATTGAATATTTCTGGCGGGTTTTAATTAATTTCTGGCGGGGCTCTATCAATTGTTCATCTTCCGCACGAAAACTTGACATTTTTGAAATAATTTACCACACATCAAAAAATATTTTTTCACGCACCAAATGCAAGGTGAGTGAACATACAGCCTACTTCAAAATTATAATTTTGAAGTAGGCTGTTTAAATGTTTGTTTGATTTAATTAAGGATGTATCTAATCCGGTTTGTAGCAGTACATCCCCGTCAAGTTTGCTTCGTATAATTTCGCTAATTAAATTCATTAGAACCTATATTTTTACCCTAGAAGAAGGTCAATTGGTCCTCAATCCCTTAAACCTATGTTGGGGTTGGCTTCTAATCATACTACATTTGACTGAGTAGTACTTCACTTGGAGCGACTGCCTGTCTGACCTCCACACCCCAATAACTAGTAAAGTCTGGTCAGATTCTATGGCCTCCAACTACCATAACAACTATCAAAGATCTTAAAATGACAGCCGGGATAGAATACGGTGCTCGGTATGTATATTTGTATCAAAATAAAGGGTTTTAAGAGGTGCTTTCAAAAATATATAGCACTTATGTTTAAATGTACCTCATTCCAAAAAAAAAATGTTATCTAAAAAGAAATAAAAAAAAAGTTAATTCAAAAAATCAAAAAAACCCGACTACTTAAAAAGCGAACTAAAATGAAAATCATGCTGTGCAGTCGGAGGATATATCTGGTTTTGGTCAGCCAGCTCGCGAATATGTATTCTCCGACTGCACAGCATGATTTTCTTCTTGTTTACGTCTTTTTAGATCGCTTTTTAAGCAATCGGGTTTTTATGACATTTAATTAAGATAATAAATTGCCAATCTATTGTGTTTTTGTATAATTAAACACCGGTACCCGGAAACCTAATCCTCATCAGACAGATACCAAATCCACACAGGAAACTGGGCCCGCGTGGTGGATTATAGCCCACTCCCTCTTTGAGAGGATGCCTGTGTCCCAGCAGTGGGGACATTACATGACTGTTGATGATGATGATAATTATATCCGACATTGCTATATTTTAGTAAGTTAATTAATTTGTAAAACACGTATTTGTATGCCTTGTTAGGCAAAACATGTTTGTAAGCGCTAATTAAGAAGTGAACATCTTGCATGCCTATTGTATATTCGCCTCTCACAGAGAGGAGGCCTGTGTCCCAGCAGTGGGAAAATTAAAAGGCTAATGATGTCGATGACATGTTTTGACAAATAAATCATCTTTATCTTTATCAACTGCTCCTGTGACCCCAAAAGTAATAAGGCAATCATTGGTATTTCTTTCCCTTTCAAGATAGCCCTTAAATGCAAATGTCTCTACGTGACCAAATTTCTAAAAAAGCAGAAGATGGTCAATTCATTTAAAGTATTTCATTTCCTTTCTCACTTATAATTATTGGCTAAACTTTTTTAATTTAGTGAAAGCAACCATCTTGTTATTAAAATCTATTATGTATTCCGCATATTGCGAAGCTGCAAGTTAAAAAAAATTGCCACTATGATATTTTTTCAGGCGTCTAAGCTTTGCCGCCGGGGTTAGCAGTCAGGAAGATTCGTCCATGAACAGTTTTTATAAAGTTGTTATCTCTCTTATAGTGAGTTACTTAGGAAATATAATCTGCTTTCCTTGAGTTCGAGGCGTACTTTTCTTGAAACTACATTTTTGTATGATTTATGCAATAACTCGTATGATTGTTTAGAAATTGGTAACAAGTTGTGTTTTATAGTTCCCAGAACATGCCAGGGACGAAAAGTGCGCGCACGACCAGTATTCGCCACTACTTCCTGTCGCACTAATGCCGGCTTGCGTGCGCCTCTTCGTCGCCTTACGAGCAATTTTAATAAGAATTTCTGCAGTTTGGATCTGTTTGCTTTACCACATGGAAAGTTTAGACTCATGTTACTTAACATATTGAGGAACTAATGTGACAGTATTGTTCCACTTATGCGGCACTATTGTTGGCTTTATGTTTTGTTTTGTTTATACTCTACTATTAATATTCCTCTTTTTTATTTATTGTTTACAACGCTAATCTTAAAATTTACCAAATTGTCTCATTGTTATCTGTGGAGAACGTGGTTGATTTCACATTTGTATAATTTCTGTATACTATATTTTTGTAATTCTTAATGTGTAATTGTTTATTTTCTCGAATAAATAAAATAAAATAAAATGAATGACGATTTTTATTTGTTGGTTGTTTCTTCCGGGGGGAGGGGGGGGGGGGGGTTGGGGCAAGTACTCGTTTATATTAACAAATATTCGCCATCGGATCAATATTGAAACTGGAAAAAAAACTGTTTCCTACTTTTTTTTCGATTTAGTGAACATAATTAAGATAGTACTTTCGGAAAAACTATTTTTTTCATTCTTCCGAGTTTGTCCCCTCAAACCGCAAGGTACTCAATATCCATAAATATTTCCTAAAAGATTACCAATAAATGAAAAAGCACCCTGCATAACTGAACCAGAGACTCAAGTGAAATACGAATAAAAACGTGAAACTGTGCGTACATCTAAGAAGTGGAATTCCCCGCCGGAGTCTGTATTTCCTGAAAGCTACAACCTGGGTGTCTTTAAGTCAAGAGCGAATAGGTTACTTTAACTTTAACATCATCGCTTACCATCAAGTAAGAAAGAGGTAAAATTTGAGCCTATCATGATAAAAAAATAACGTCAAAATGTATGTATGGGATTTCCAAGCGAATGCTCACGTGATTTTGGCATTAGGGCCACTTTGGCACTGTTATAATGACACTTTATCTAAAGTCTCAGATCAAAACTTCTCAAAACTACAAGCGATAAATAACTTTATTTTTGGAAGTCAGTGTATTTCGTGCCAACTGTGTTTTGTTTTGGAAGTCAGTTTAATTTTTAGTTATTTTTTTTTTTTTCCTTTTTAGTTTTGGTACCTTATATTACCATGAAAATACGCATTATCTTATTTTATCACACTATTATCTCAGTAATAATATAAAGGCGAAAGTTTGTGAGTGCATGTGTGTGTTTTTGTATGTTTGTTACTTCTTCATGCCTAAACGGCTGAACGGATCCAGATGAAATTTGGCACAGCGATAGATTATAGTCAGATACTTTTTATCCCGGGAACATGTTCCCTCGACTTTCACGCGGGCGAAGCCTCTGGCAGAAGCTAGTAATATTATAAATGTGAAATTTGGGACGGATGTATGATTGTTACTCAATCACGCCAGAACGGCCGAATGGATCTGGATAAAATTTGGCACAGAGATAGATTATAGTCTGCAACAGCACATAGGCTACTTTAACATAGGATAATGTTCCCTTGGGATAAACAAAACACTTTTTACGTGGGCGAAGTCACTGGCAGAAGCTACTTTAGGATATCATAAAAACTACTCGTCAGAATGTCAGATCTTAATCAAAGGTCATTGGGCATCTTAGTATAGAAACCATAACCATGGTGAACACAAAGGAAATATAGTAGAATGTATTGATATATGGTTCTGATTTACTATGGCATTAATCACATTAATGTGAGTCACGGGAATGTCGAAAAAAAAAACATATGGAATGATTTTTTAAGTAGACCGTATTCGAAACTATGAGGAAAAGCTATAAACACTTAAAGGAGTCTCGGGGCCGTTTTGATGAAAACTAAAACTGTATTATGGATTTTTTAATAACTCAATATTCTTAGCCAGGATCCGAACCTGTTGATTTTGACTTTATATGACTTTTAAACATTCAAGTGATATATGCTTTTGTAATCACCTCTAAAAAACATACATTTTGATACCCCACTGGATGGGTTAAGAAGAAAAAGAAATTGCAAACAAAATCCGCCATTTTTTTGTTTTTTTTTTGTTATGTGTTTGCTCTTGACTCTAGTCTAGGTCAGAGGTGACAGAGACAGAGTCGACGATGGAGTGAGCTTACCCAGAAGAAGCCTGTTCACTCTTACTTTGAAGAGATTCGGGTTGAAGGCGTTCGGAAACACGGACGCAGGTAGTGAGTTCCATTCATTCGCTGTGCGCATTATGAAGGATGTCTGGAAGCGCTTGGTGCGAATTGGTGGAATGGCAACAAGGTAAGGATGGTAACTTGCAGTGCGTTTAGATGTCCGATGGTAGAAAGGGGCTGGTGGGATGAGGTCGTGGAGTTCTTGAGCACACTCACCGAAGTACAGTCTGTAGAAGACCGACAAGCAGGCAACTTTGCGGCGATGAGCCAAGCTATGTAGCTTGGCATCCGCCAGTTCAACGTCGCCAATGAGCCTCTTGGCTCTGCGTTCCACCGAGTCAAGCGCGGCAAGCTGATACTTAGCTGAGCCATCCTAAAAGTGGCTGCAATACTCCATGCAGGATCGGACTTGCGCTTTGTAAAGGGTTAAAAGTTGTCCAGGCGTAAAGTATCGCTTCACTCTATTCAGGATGCCCAGTTTTTTGGCCTCAATTTGGGCTTTGTTCTCTATGGAGGCGCCGAAGTTGAGAGTGGATGTCAACTCCATGCCTAGGAGCTCGAGCCGATCAGTCACAGGAACAGACGTACCCCGAAAAGTAGGAGTATGATCGAAAATACTCCTTTTAGCGGTAAAAAGACACGCCTGTGTTTACATACACAATGTGTGCGTGACATACACAAGAAGATCGCCAGTTGACCGTCCCCGGCGAAAGCCATACTGACGGTCACTGAGGAGATTATTGTCTTCAAGGTAGGTCAGCAACTTACTGTTGAGTACCCTTTCCATAACTTTGGACAAAATGGAGGTAATGGCGATCGGAATAATGGTAATGGGCAGGGTCTACACGGTTGCCTTTTTTGGGCACTGGTTGCACATTTGCAAGCTTCCAGGATTTCAGCACCATTCTTTCACAAGAGAGAGGCGGAACAAGCGTGTCAATACAGGAGACAGTTCAGGCGCACACTGCCTCAGCACTCTCGCTGGAATGCCGTCAGGCCCGCTGGTCTTGTTCTAATGGCACTTATCTAAGAACACCTGGGCGGCCAAGACCTATCTAACAATGCATTAATTATAAAAATCCGTCAAGTGGTTTAAAAGATACGAGGTAATAAAGAATATTACATACATACAAACATTACCTACAAGACACGCGCGAAAAACATAACCTTGCAGCCGGGTAAAAAGACCCATCATAATTGCGTAACAAATATACAAAACCTCCTCCTTTTTGAAGCTGGTTGAAAATACGTGTTCGATGTCGTCTATCGACTCAATTTAAATTGGAAGCTATAAAGAAGGTCCCTTTCACTCTCTCTTACAAAAGAAACCTACACCTTAACATCGCGATCGACATAGACTAAATAAACAGTGTGTAGGAACTAACCAGATTGTGAGCAGTCCACACACAGTTAACAGATTACATAAGACCAAGTTCCCGCTGGTGTGCCTTAAGCTAATTATAAAGGACGCTGGTGCTCAAATTTGTCAATATTACTGCAGACCTTTTTAAAAAAGTTAGAGTGCTTTCAAAAAAGTTCAAAGCTAAATCTTGGGTCATAGAAGATGACGATGGCACTGTGCTACACGAGCTCGACCGCATTGCCGAAAGATGGCGTGACTACTGTGAGCAGTTGTACACGGATCCACATTCAACGCCAGGGGCTATCCCGGACTGGAGGGATCTAGAACTGGAACCCATGATTCTTCACTCCGAAATATCTGCTGCTCTAAAGGCTCTTAAGATAAAGAAGGCGCCAGGAAGCGACCAAATAACAGCAGAGGTGCTTAAAGCTATGGGTGACATGGGTGTAGTAACGCTATTCAAGATTTGCTCACACGTCTGGCAAAACGGTGACTGGCCGCAGGACTGGTCAGAGTCCGTAATTCTTCCGCTGCACAAGAAAGGGTCAACCAAGAACTGCGGCAATTATCGAACCGTGTCCCTCATCTCACATGCCAGCAAAGTCTTGCTCCATATTCTTAACAATCGCATCCGCTACTACCTGGATTGGCAAATTCCACAGGAGCAAGCAGGTTTCGTAAAGGGCAAGGGCACTCGAGAGCAGATTCTCAATGTCAGGCAGCTCATTGAGAAGGCATACGAGTTCGATACGCCGGTGATAATGTGTTTCGTCGACTATAGCAAGGCTTTCGACTGTGTCAATTGGGGTTGCTTGTGGAGAGTCCTGCAGGAGCTCGGAGTACCAGAACATCTCATCGCCCTTCTTCGCACCCTGTATGGCTCAAGTCAGGGAGTCGTAAGAGTCGATAAAACAACCTCAAAACCCTTTAAATTCTACCAAGGAGTGCGCCAGGGATGCATTTTGTCGCCCATTCTGTTCAACGCCTATGGAGAGTACATTATGAGACGTACCTGCGAGAATTGGGAGGGAGGCGTCACAGTTGGTGGTGTGAAAATCACCAACCTGCGCTACGCCGATGACACTACTCTTCTTGCAGCAAATGAGTCGGAAATGGCTGCACTTCTGGAGCGAATGGAGCGGATTAGCGAAGAGATGGGACTCTCCATAAACAGGGCCAAAACCAAGGTCATGGTGGTGGATAGGTCTGGGCGGTTGGAGCTCACTGGCGCGTTGGGCCTAGAAACAGTAGTCAACTTTACCTACCTGGGGTCCAGCATAAGTAATGATGGTTCATGCGAGAAGGAGGTGCGCAGGAGAATCGGCATGGCTAAGAGCACCATGTCTCAGCTTGAAAAAATCTGGAGAGATCGTAACATTTCTGTAAAAACCAAAACCAAACTGGTACGGACTTTGGTCTTCTCGATCTTTTCGTATGGCGCTGAGACTTGGACACTGAAAGCTGCAGACCGCAAACGCATCGACGCCTTCGAGATGTGGTGCTGGAGAAAGATGCTCCGTATCCCCTGGACAGCATTTCGGACTAACGTCTCCATATTGCGAGAACTCAAAATCTCCTCGCGGCTGTCATCCGAGTGTCTGCGCAGAGTTTTAGAGTACTTCGGCCACATTGCAAGGAAAGACGGTGGCAACCTCGAGAGGCTCATCGTGACCGGCAAAGTGGACGGGAAAAGGCCTCGTGGACGCAGCCCAATACGTTGGTCTGACCAGATCCGGACCGCTCTTGACTCTACAGTTTACAACGCCCTCCACACCGCCAGAGACAGAAACAGATGGAGAAAGATCGTTCGAGAGAAGGTGATGCAGAAGGGTGGTCACGACCCTCAATACTGAGGAATACGACGCAAGGAGGAAACATATAAGTATTAATATTTTTGAAATCACCGCTTAAAACCCTTTATTTTGATATCCCACACGATGGGTATGGAATTAATTTTTTTTCCCACAAAACGGCGCCCAAAATCTGCTATTTTTTCTTTTCCAATTTTAATGTAGCTAGTGACACTCGCAGGGTTAATACGAATTGATTGACGTAAGAATCATCAAAATCGGCCAACGCGTTTGGTCCACAAAGGAACAAACATACAAACATATATACATACTTACATACATACAAACATAGACCGATAACCACATTACCCTCCTTCGGCAGTCGGTTAAAAGGAAATATGTATCTATATTTTATTTACTTTTCCAGAAATTTAATGAATCACGGGAATGAAAGAATTAATAAATTTTGTACTTATTGGATCTTTCCTAGGTTGTTTAAACACGAAGTACGAAGCTGGTAGTCTTTTTACTACCGATGAAGACACGAAGTGGGTTATATCTCTATCCTAGTTGAAGGTGTTGCTAAAAAACAACACCTTCTGAATTGAGAAGTGTAAGTCGAGAATTATTGGAATAGAATAGAATAGGTACAATTAAACTTTTCTAATCTTAGAACTTGTCAAATTATGCACTTATTTTATAACTAAACAAAATTGTTGCTTAATCGTTAAACAGAGATTATTTTTTTTCTATAAAACTTTGAGCACCTCATCGCCGGTGTCCAAGGGAGTGATACCGACGCTCCGTCCGTCGATGTTTCCTCACAATATCCGTATATTGCCCGCCCGACTTATTATTAGATTATTGTCACTTTGGTTATAGAAACTCTGCTAAAATTCTACAGTGATATACGGTTTGAGGTTTATCTAATAGATCATTTATTGATGGTGTGTTATTAAAATTAAAAGTTTATGTGCTAAGATTTTTGGATTTTAACATAATTTTCACCATCCTTTGATGATTGAGTTTGAGTCGGATGAGTTTGATGATTGAGTTTTCTGTTGGAGAGTTCGCATGCCCAGTGTGGCATCGATCCTCTCACGCTAGAGAAGTCGACATAGTACTAAATGACACCTGCCGCATCTTGACTGGGTGTTTAAAACCAACCCCACGTGTAATGATGTACCCACTGGCGGGTATAGCTCCACCAGAAAATCGTCCCGAAATAGCCAGGCGAATCTAGAAGGACAAACAGGAACGGGACAGTCGGCACCCCCTATATGAGCATCAACTCCAATCTGCGCGCCTGAAGAGTCGTTATAGCTTCGTGAGACATACGACCTCCTCGAAAGCCAGCGCAACTAACGAGAGATGTGACTTATGGAAACATACACACCCTACTCCTCCACACTTCATCACTCCGGCAGAGAATCTGCCCCCTGGAAACGAACTGCAGTGGCCAATCTGGAAATCCCTAAACCGATTGCGGACCCAGGTTGGCCGATTTAAAAGCAAACTGGCCAAATCGAATATCATAGACACATACAAAACATAGTGTCAGTGTGGGGCCCCTTCGCAAGATATGGCCCACCTCCTTGTCTGCCCTTCATGCCCGACCACCTGCACCTTGCGGGATTTGAACGTAGCAAATGAAAGAGCTGTCCGAGTAGCTACATACTGGTCGGACAAAATCAGAGACAATCGGCACGAAAGAAGAAGAAGACCATCCTTTGATAGAGCAGCCAGACCATTCTATGAACATATCACCGTGAGAACTTAGGTCTTTTGAAGTGTGCTTTTATTCCACCTTGATTGTACCGAATCATTAAAACCGCTAACTACAAGTTCACTTCACATAAGTTTCACGGTGAAATTTTTACAGAACAGCATTTTTTGGTAAGGACACTATCAGCCGCTACCAGTAGTCTCGTTTACAATTAACGACACTACCAAGCCTATTTTGGATTAAATTGTACAGTCAACACAGCAAAGTTTTGAAATATACACTAACGAGCAATGAAAAAGTTCCAGTGACATAGCACCAAATTACTGCTAAACGGGAAAGGCTAGCTTAATGACGCCATCTGCAATATTGAAGTACATTTAACAGCGCATCAGAATATTACCAACTAAAAACGTAAATATTGTGTTCAAATTTTAAATTAAATGTGAAAAAATTAAATTGTGGTATTTGTCGGCATTTTGTGGGTGGAACTTTTTCATTGCTCGGCAGTTTAATTTCTAAGGTTATCTCATTGCATATGAGTTGCATTTGCACATGTAACATATAATTATCGTTAGGGATAACTCATTTAATTCTTTTTGTGTTATTAGTTCCACTTTGAAGTTTAATTTTTGTCTTTTTCTGAAACTTTTGTAGAACTTAACTGCTGTGATTGGCTGTTGAAAATTCATTCAACCATGATGCCAGCCCCGCAAATAATTCTTCATGTTTCTGGCACCCTGGTAGGTACTTTGGGTAAAAATGCTGTTTAACATGTAAAAATAGATAAAATGTCAAAGATTTTCGAATATCTGACCTTCCAGTTCTCATAATTTCGTTTAGGTCTCACAATACAATTTTTTTAATATGGTTTACCATGAACGATGTCCTAAACAAATTAGGCAGTGTTATATTTATAACCTACTCTTCAAGGTAACTTGTCCAAAAATGTCCTTATATTTTATAACCGTACTATAACTATACATAACTAATATCTAGTGTCGTTTGTCCGTAAATATCTCTGACGAATAGTTGCTTATCACCGCATTGATTGATGACTCCAAATTGCTTCTTAAATACTTGGATAAGGGTTCAGATTGAAGGTTTTTCCTTTAATCTAAAATATAGCTGTTAAATTTCCCTATCCTGTTGATAAGAACATTTGTCTTTACGCCGATTTATTTTCTTAGCACAAAGTTAGCTTATCACCTCCTGTGAGAAAACTATTCTAGAACTGAACATTTGAAGACATGACCGACATGAGACATTTACCAATACGCACTGGGCCCGCGTGGTAGAATATGAAAAGCCCCACTCTCCCCCCAGAGAGGAGGGCCTGTGTTCCAGCAGTGGCAGCATTATAGGCTGATTATGTTACCACTTCCTAAGCAATAACCTGATATTATTTTGTATTCTATCTTTTGAACCGACTTCCAAAAGGAGGAGGTTCTCAATTCGACTGTATGTTTTTGTATATTTGTTACAAAATTACGCCGCCAATTATGAACCGATATTGATGATTCTTTTTTTTATTTGCAAGCTGGTGCTTGTCATGTGGTCTCATTTTAATTTGATCAAGATCAAACTTACCACATTTGACCACACCAGTAATTTTTAAGTTATCCTTAATAATGCGTATTTTCATGCTAATATAAGGTACCAAAACTAAAAAGAGAAAAATATTCTAACATCAAAATTAAACCGACTTCCAAAACAAAACGCTACAAAGGGAAAAATAAGTTTATTTTCTGAAATCTATTTCAAAAACGAAAAAGATAGGTACCAAAAACACCAACTGCGGAAAAAAAAGACGGTTTACTTTTTTTGTTAAAAAGTTCATATGTAATATATGATGCCTTTGTTGTTCCGGTCTGATCCCCTCGATCTGATCCCCTGGGGGATCAGTTTTTTTTATAATATTTTCTATTCCAGTCTGATCCACCGTGCAGGGTATCACAAATAAATTTCAATATTTTATACCGGTCGGATCCCCTAGTTATCTATTAACAGATTTTTGGACAGTCAGCCACAAAATATAGGTATAGGGTTTAAAATTGTTAAATAAATAATTATGTTCGTAATTCTTATTGTAATGAAAACGTGTATTGAGGAACAACGACTCTACATTTTCGTCTTAGCCAAGTCACAGCAGCCGGTTTGAACCCTTTTTAATAATGTTTACTGTTTTATGCAAGCAGAAAAATTATGATTATTCCTAAGTTATTTGCAAATAATGTTATTAAGTTACCATGTTATTGTGTTAAAAGTTAGAGATATTATCAGTTTAATAAATTCATATTGTTATAAACTTTGAAAGGCGAAAGTGGCCTCATAAAGTGCTTTCTGTGTATAATGTGTAAATGTGTCTTAGGTAAGTGCATTTTTGTTTAAGCTTATGTATAATAAAGATCTTTGCAAATGAAAATGAAATGAAAAATGTTTACCTGCAAAAATAAAGGTGTGCATTGTGCTACATTGGTACCGGATAGAAGAAAAAAAAAATACTCCGGGCCTAATTGTGAACAATATATGGCAAATAATGTGAAATTGTGAAGAAATACATAGGTCTGACGTTGTGATGATATTCAACGCAAAACAAATAAAAACAAATATTATTTACATAAACAACTGTTTTCCCTTGACTGTACTTACCTGTCAAAAAGAGTAAGGGGATCAGACCGGAATGTCAAAGTTTCTAGTGGATCAGAAAGGAAATAATAAAAAAAAAACCAGCAGGAGATCAGATCGAGGGGATCCGACCGCAACAAATCGTTAAACAGTGAGCATTAAAATGCA
The DNA here is from genome assembly GCA_945859665.1 of Anorthoa munda. Classification (NCBI taxonomy): domain Eukaryota; kingdom Metazoa; phylum Arthropoda; class Insecta; order Lepidoptera; family Noctuidae; genus Anorthoa; species Anorthoa munda. The sequence goes on along the minus strand of OX243899.1, from coordinate 18,808,831 downwards.
CCTGCCATCTCCACCACCCTTGGTGGACGAGCAGTAAATTCCTAAGGTATTTATACTTTTTATGTACACTAGCTTTTTACTCCAATGACATATCCCACGGGAACTTTACATTTTGTACACACAGTGACAGTTTAGTTTTATATTATCAATGAAAACAATGTCGTAATCGAATCTAGGTTTCCAGATATTACCATCATGAAGATATAGACAAACATTTTATTATAGAATAGACTATATTGTAGACCAAAAAAATAAATACCAATAAATATTAATGATATATTATACCTATGTTAGTAAATTAATAATTACGACTGGAGTAAGTCTCACGCGACCACCTTGTTCCGCAGCTATGCTCTAGATATGTATTATCCTAAAAGACATTTGCGTGCCTTGGACTTAGCTAGTGTTGTGCACGAAAACTTGAGATAGACTGTCGATAAACAACAATAAAGTGACTTTAAAGTAAATGTTACTTAATTGTTGAAAACAAAAGTCGCCGAAGGTGAAATTGAATACTTTTTTACCCGACTGCTGAAGGAGGGTAATGTATTTATCAGTCTATGTATGTATGTTTGTTCCTATGTGGCGTTCTAGAGACCAAACGCGTTGGCCGATTTTGATGATTCTTACGTCAATCGATTCGTCTTAACCCTGCGAGTGTCACTGACTACAATAAAATTGGAAAAGATAAAAATGGCGGATTTTGGGCGCCATTTTGTGGGGCAAATATATATTTTTTTTCTTACTAACCCATCGTGTGGGGTATCAAAATAAAAATAACTAAAAAGTTGTAATAAAAAAAAAATTAATTAAAAAAATCATAAAACCCGCCTGCTTATAAAGCATTAGCGAACTAAAAAGACGTAAACAAGAAGAAAATCATGCTGTGCAGTCGGAGGATACATAATCGCGAGCTGGCTGACCAAAACCAGATGTATCCTTTATAAGTAGTAGGGTTTTTTTTTTTTTTTTTTTTTATCTTTTATTTCGAAGCCAAAAGGCGAGTAATGATTAAATTATAAACTGTTATACTAAAAGTTATAAGATCAGTTTTCCCTATTTTCTGACATCCAGTCTGTTCCCACAGCCAGCTCCAGAGAATCTTCTTTATAAATATCTATCCATATCATTATAGAATTCAGGAAGCATCTTACCCATCCCTATCTGTTACAGGATCTCTGATATAAATCTCTGCTGGCCGCGTCGAGTAAACGGACGGCTTTATATTAAACAGTATATATATATTGTTAGTTCCAGACCAGAGGAGGCAAAGTTCACTACCTTATGTTTTAGTACCTAGTTGGTATAAATGGTTGCAATAAAATGGTCTTAGGCTAATATACTGAACTAAGGAGGTAAATTAATTTATAAAAAAAAAATATCTAAATCATAACATACATATATACAAACGCGTACGAAAAGGGGAAGGCTCATTGGGCGTCAAAAATATGGATCAGTTTTTGTAACTCTTTATGGATCTAAGTCTTTATTTATGGGATCACGAACGAGATGATTATAATCTACACTATCTATACTATAATAATATTATAAAGAGGAAAGATTTGTTTGTTTGTTTGTACCGAATAGGCTCTGAAACTACTGGACCGATTTAAAAATTTATTTCATGAATAGAATGCTACATTATTCCTGAGTGACATAGGCTATTTTTTTATACCGAAAACGGATCCCGTGGGGTGGCCCACGAGACCGAAGCCGCGGGGAACAGCTAGTATATCTATAAGCGTTTATGAAGCCCTTACTTGAGTTTCTTTTTTTGTCAAATGTTTAAATATAGTCTGAGCAAACATGTAGCAGCTTACTTGAACTGGAAAATTTTAAAAAATCCGTCCTTGTTTTTCACAAATGTGATTAACATAAAACTGTCTATTCAGCAGTTTACCAGGTCTAATGTAGTTCCACCTGGACCTATAGTGTAGATTAACGTAGACAAATACACAGTTACGCTTTTTTTTCTTCTTTTTTTTATCACTTATAGGCTTGCCGCTTGACCACTATCTCACCTGATGGTAAGTGATGATGTGGTCGACGATGGGGCACGCTTGCCTAGAAGTAACCTATTCACTCTTGACTTAAAGACCCCTAGATTGCAGCTATCGGGAAACACAGACTCCGGCAGGGAATTCCACTCCTTAGCTGTACGCACAATAAAAGTATTCTCAAAACGTTTAGTGCGTATGGGTGGAATGTCCACTGTGCACGCTTATGTGTACATTAACTGTTGACTGGGATTGGTGGAGAGAGTGAAACACTTTGTTTTCTTGGCTTACTGTATCTTGAAGCTTATATATTGTTGAGAGCTCTGTTGCCGATTGCCAACTGTCTCGTTTCAGAGCCGCACGGACCTTTTTATAGGAGCCGTCGGCTTCGGTTCATATTCAATGGAATATTCTTTTACTTACTACACTATTCATAATCTACAGAATGGTACGCAATTACTTTTGGGTCCAGGAAATGCTTGCTATAAAAACATAACCATTAGCAGGGTACGGTCAACAATGCTCGCTATAATATCGACCATTCCGACAACTATAAAACATTAACTAAACTTATTTTTACAATATTGAATACAATAGATCTTAATTACGGTCGAATCATAAACCCATCCGACTCATTAAGGTCCTAAACACATGGCTAAAACCATTAACAAACTTTCCCGTGGGAACGAATCGATATTCTAGAAAAGTACCATGAATGTAAAGTAATAAAGTGAATAAGTAATACAAACGTAATTATAACTAACAACGAAATGAATCTGGCACTGGCTCAAACTAAAGACTAAAATATCTATGTAAATACTAAACAAGTAACACCTCAAAGTTACTTAAATCTAACTTATTGACCTACGTCGTCCTGCACATTACTCCCGCCGTGTGACTTTGTCACAGCTTGTCCCGGTGCTGGAGTGACGTCTTCCAAGGGCAGAACCACCAGCTTCCTCACCGGCCTTCGTAGCACACCTCCTTTGGTCTTGATGTCGACAGTGCGCACGATGCCATCCGGACCAGGATACGTTGCAGTGACGATACCGCGGATCCACACGTTTCGGGGCAGATTGCTGTCTGTGAGCTGGACCAAGTCTCCTTTTGCTACTCTAGCTCCTCTTCCATTGGGCTGCCGCCGGTTTTGGAGATCAGGCAGATATTCCCGCAACCATCTCGTCCAAAAGATGTCGGCTAGCCTCTGGGCAGCGCGCCAGCTAGTCTTCGTGATCGTGTCCTTGTCGTTAAAGGTTCCTGGTCTGGGCACTCTTCCTGGTCCACCGAGTAGGAAGTGGTTTGGAGTGAGTGCCTCCGGGTCCTCTGCGTTCACTGATACGTGTGTGAGTGGCCTGCTGTTGACTGTGTACTCCGCTTCTGTCAGCAAGGTTGATAGGACCTCTTCCGTAGGGTGCCGCTCGTGCAGGGTGGCTGCCAGCGCCGTCTTTACAGATCGCACCATCCTCTCCCAGGCTCCTCCCATAAATGGTGCACCAGGAGGGATAAAACGCCACGAGATGGTCTTCTTAGCCGCTTCGTCTGCTGTCGCGATATCAACGGCTTGCCTCAGCTCCTTGTCCGCTCCTCTCAGGTTCGTCCCATTGTCTGACCAGATCTCAGTGGGGCAACCACGTCGAGCGATCATGCGTCTGAGCGCCATAATTGCAGAGTCTGTGCTGAGTGAAGCTGCTATCTCGAGGTGAATCGCTCTTGTCGTTAGGCATGTGAAGATTGCTACGTATCTTTTCTGATTCGTGCGGCCAACTGTTACGGTGAGAGGGCCGAAATAATCTACCCCAGTGTAAGTAAACGGTCGCTTGTGATGGGCGAGGCGACACGAGGGTAGATCTCCCGTTCTTGGATGCGGTGGCGCTTGAGTCTTCATTCTGCAGTGCAGACATTGTCTGAGGATTGTGCGCGTCACTGTTTGTACGCGTAGAATCCAGTACTGTTGGCGACATTCGTTCACTGTGGCTTCTATTCCGGCATGATGCATGAGGCGATGAATGCTTTTAATCCACAACTTCACTATCGGGTGATTGCCGTTCAAGACCATGGGTCTTCTGACGTTCTCCTTTATTTGCTCTGCTGCTTCGATTCGACTTCTCAACCTCAAAACGCCTGCAGTGTACTCGATGCTCAGTTGATGCAGACGACTTTCTTTGCTGATTTGCTTTTCCCTTTTGATATCTTCTATTTCTTGTGAGAAGCTATCTTCTTGTGAAGAACGCATTAGGAGTTCTTCTGCTGTTTTGAGGAGTTCAGCGGGGACTGGAAGGTACTTATTTCCTCCCCTCTTTTCTGTTTTCTTTATTGCTTGTCTTAACTGCGTATTTGAAAAGGCTCCCGCCGGTGCCGACTGGTTATTCGTAGTGTTCTCCTGGCTGCGGCAGTGAGCTTCAGGATCTTCTGTTCCTTCTTGGGTTGCTGCTATTTTGGATGGCAACGCTGCGGGCGGCGGTTGATGCGGGTTGTCTATGATGGGTGGAGGGACTTGGTTGTCTACCCGTGCTTCTACCTCTGTTGCCGAGTATACGCAGACATCATCTTCTTCTTCCTCTGTATCTTCTGTTTCTAGTATAGCTAGGCGTGCTGCGGCTAATTCAACTTGAAGGCGCAGCAATTCTTCCTTAGCCTTGGCTATCTTGTATGCTTTAGATTTGCTGGAATTGGATCCCTCTCCTTTACCCCTCTTGCTGGGGCTGCGAGGATTCTGTGGTCCGCACGGCTCTGGCAGACCAGCGATGCCTCCTTTTACTGTAGAGGTTCCCATTTTACCGTCGGTGACAGCGGCAGGCGGCTTCATCGATTGCTTCCGAGTCACAGCAGTGACAGAGGGTGCTTTGGCGGAGGTCGCGGCGGTCGCGGAGGAGGGCACGGTGGAGGTAGCTAGCGGGGTGGCTGTATGTTCGGTCGTCTCTGCGGCGATAGTCCCTGTGACTGTACAGGCCGTGCCTGTTTCCGGAGTCTGTTCTGTAGGTTGCTTGCGGCCTTTTTCCTCTGAGCGTGTAACCGGCATTCTTGCAACCGATTTCTTCTATCTTCTCAATAATACGTTCTTCACGATCTACGTTCGCTCTATCCACAGCATCCGGCTCGAAGGACCATTAAATGTGCACGCTTATGTGTACATTAACTGTTGACTGGGATTGGTGGAGAGAGTGAAACACTTTGTTTTCTTGGCTTACTGTATCTTGAAGCTTATATATTGTTGAGAGCTCTGTTGCCGATTGCCAACTGTCTCGTTTCAGAGCCGCACGGACCTTTTTATAGGAGCCGTCGGCTTCGGTTCATATTCAATGGAATATTCTTTTACTTACTACACTATTCATAATCTACAGAATGGTACGCAATTACTTTTGGGTCCAGGAAATGCCTGCTATAAAAACATAACCATTAGCAGGGTACGGTCAACAATGCTCGCTATAATATCGACCATTCCGACAACTATAAAACATTAACTAAACTTATTTTTACAATATTGAATACAATAGATCTTAATTACGGTCGAATCATAAACCCGTCCGACTCATTAAGGTCCTAAACACATGGCTAAAACCATTAACAAACTTTCCCGTGGGAACGAATCGATATTCTAGAAAAGTACCATGAATGTAAAGTAATAAAGTGAATAAGCAGTACAAACATAATTATAACTAACAACGAAATGAATCTGGCACTGGCTCAAACTAAAGACTAAAATATCTATGTAAATACTAAACAAGTAACACCTCAAAGTTACTTAAATCTAACTTATTGACCTACGTCGTCCTGCACATCCACCATGTATAAATGGCGCATCGCCGTACGTCTAGTAGAGTCCGATGATGAATCGACCCTTTCGAGAACTTACATATTTTGAGTCGTGCCTAAACATATAGCCAAAAATTCATAGCTGGCTATTCAAATCACATCAAACACATCCCAATTTCACTGACCAGAACAGTACCAACACCTACCATACAATGATCCGTCCTTCCTAGCGACTAGATGATTAGCTCACCTCCATAACGCGTCATTAGATGATCAAAGGCTGTAGAAATCAACTCCGTTCATTAATCAGTGCCTGTTGATGTTTCACAATGGAGACTCATAGTCATAGGGAAGTTTGTAGAGTTATGTGGGGCATTTACTACATACACTCACACGTTTTAGCCTAGGGTTAGGCATAACTGGGCAAAATACATGCTTTGCTTTAATTAGAAATATTATCTCGCATGTATTTAAAACACGAAATACAAAATATATGTATTATCATCTGCCTAGCCTTTTTCCCAATTATTGTTGGGGTCGGCTTCCAGTCTTACCGGATTCAGCTGAGTACCAGTGTTTTACATGGAGCGACTGCCTATCTGACCTCCACAACCTAGTAACTGGGTAACACGATACCCCTTGGCAAGACTGGTGTCAGATCTCAGGCTTCTGACTACCCGTAACGACTGTCAAAGATCTTCAAATGACAGCCGGGACCAACGGCTTAACGTGCTTGCACGGAGGAAACTCGGTATGTTGAAATGGTCACCCATCCACGGACCGACCTCGTCAAGCGTTGCTTAACCTTGAAGATCGACCCGTGCGGCTGTTATTATTTAGCCACGAACTCCTCAAATACAAAAAAAAACATACAAAATATATGTATATGAAATATAAAATACAAAATACAGAATTTCAAAACTTTTTATTTAAAATACACATTACAAAAATATAGTCGATGATACATCGTGACCATCATCCAGAAGTTTCGTGGAAAAACAGTATAAATGAAAATGACAATTGGCAAGATACTTGACAATTTAACCTACGCAGTCGCCATTTTGCTTAAGGAAGAACATGTATGTGCTATATTATTGGGTCAACATCTTGCATGCATAAGGTATGTATGTATACACATGTTATGGCAAATAAATTATCTTTATCTTTATCTTTATCTTTATCTTTATCTTTAAAGCTATTGAGCGCTATTTTTGCAGAATGCACCCATTAATCTAAATGTATTTTGAGGCCATAAGTATTTCAAATACTAACTACAAAATACCTCAGCGTCAGATATTTGAAATACGAATTACAAATTAGATTTACAAATATCAAATACGTAGGTGAGTATTTGTATTTCAATTAAGTATTATAATTACAAGTAATTCAAATGCAGCTCAACCCAGTAGGCAGAAACTATAGAACGCCACCAGCTAAGATCTTTACATTCTCCTTTTGCTTCGTTCATCTAGTATATACGCATGCTGGTTATGTGTCACACATGTCCATTTATGTAATGATTTTATTTGATTTACTATAATGAAAAACCGGCCAAGTGCGTGTCGGACTCTTGACATTTAGGTTACCGTACCAAACCGCAAAATTGAGTTGGTTGTAATAGGAAAAAACTGGCCAAGTGCGAGTCGGACTCGCGCACGAAGGGTTCCGTTCGATTATCGCAAAAAACAGCAAAAATATAATGTTTGTTGTATGGGAGCCCTACTTAAATATTTATTTTATTCTGTTTTTAGTATTTGTTGCTATAGCGGCAACAGAAATACATCATCTGTGAAAATTTCAATTATCTAGCTATCACGGTTCATGAGATACAGCCTGGTGACAGACAGACAGACAGACGGACCGCGGAGTCTCAGTAATAGGGTCCCGTTTTTACCCTTTGGGTGCGGAACCCTAAAAATGAGGGAATTTCAAATAATAAACCCGATTTATCAATATATTGATATTTGTCGGTAAAATATACGTAATTATAAACATTATTATCAAATTTCAAGTTCATAGGTCAATGGGAAGATAAACAATTCTTCGGAACAAAATTTTAAAACAAAAATACAGTATTTATCTAATCAACGAGCTCTAAACAACAAAACCCCATTCGATAGGGCAAGTAAAAAAAAAACACATTGCCTCCTTTAGCTGTGTGGGTCCCCCCCCTTAATAAAATATCAAAATTGACATTTGCATTGGGTCAACAAGATGCTTATACTACGATAATTTTAAAAATGCAGGTCCAACTGTTTGGCACGATATAGTGACAGCAATAGGGTCCCGTTTGGACCCTTCGGGACCCTAAAAATTACGAACTTCCTTACAAACTTTCATCCCCTATGCTTTGTATAAATTCCAACACCTTAGCATTAGGTATAATAATTTTATACATTTATCACTTCAACTTGAATTATGCAACCATTATTTTGCAACTATTTATTTATTTAAAAGAGTGTCCGTGAAGCTTCTTGCACGGTCTTATCTAAAGCGATCACGCTTTGGAATGTTCCATCTTGCTAGCTTCATCTTGATCGATTTTCACATTTTGAAAGTTCCTGTAAATGGATTAATTAAAATAAATGCTTTGAGTTTGACCCCTTTTCAACTCTGACCTTTTTCCATAATTCCTAGCTTAATGTTCAACTTTGTTTATAAAGAAGTCTTGTATATGCTTCTAGGCTCAGAGGTTATTGGCTGTCTTTTACTATTTAAGGCGATGATAGCTCAGTGGTAGTGACGTCGGATACCGAGACGAAGGTCGCGGGTTCGAATCCTACAATGAGCTTGAGCTTTCGGTGAAGGAAAACATCGTGAGGAAACCATAGCACGGTGGTAGGGTACTTTGTAGTACCCGCCTGGCTGGCAACCACCCTCAAGTTGAAAATCTGTCGCCAAGCACCTTCCGGTGTGTTCCGACAGCAGCTCTTGAGAGCCAGTTCCCTTCTAGGCTTTGTGTGCTTACCACCATCGGCCACATCATCACTGACCACGGTGAGATTGTGGTCAAAACACAGGCCTATACATAGTAAAAAAAAAAAAAAAAAAAATGGTCTCTCGATAGCCCAGCTCCTACTTAAAATTCAATACTTTTCATTTCAGGAAAATGCCGTCACCAGGCTGCTATTGTCTCCAGCTGAAGAAAAACAATAGTAAATTTTGAGTGTGGAAGATCTCGGGGCCACCTTTTATGACAAGTCATTCAAAATGATTTTTTTAAAACTACCGTGCAACCTCGTTCAATGACTGGTTTTTTAACCGATTTACCAAAAAGGAGGAGGTTCTATGTTCGACATTATGTTTGTTTTTTTTTTTTTTTTGTATGTTCACACATATCTCCGTCAATTTTGGACCGATTTTGAAAATTCTTTTTTTGTTTCTAAGAGTATGTTTTGAAATTGGTCCCATTTTAATTTGGTGACGATCTGACGAAGGTCTTCGAAGATATACAACAGAACTCTTCAATAAATTACGGCAAATTTCTCGGAATTGCTGCAATCGCATGTCTGTTTATTGTTTACGCCATTTCATAACATAAAATCACGCCAGTACGTCTAAAGGGGTACGCAGATCTCTCATTTCACCGGTAATACTCTAGTTTCATGATATTCGGGTAATCTATTCTGGCGTTATAGGTACCTTACTAAACAACATGTACAACTAAAAAGTGAAAAATAAAAAGCTTTTTACAAAAAAATACTACCGACCTCCAAATAAAAAGACTACAAAGTGAAAAATAACTTTATTTTTGGAAGTCGGTGTCTATAACGCAAAAAAATGGTACCTACCAAAGACACCGACTTCCAAAAATAAAGTTATTTTTCACTTTGTAGTCTTTTTATTTGGAGGTCGGTAGTATTTTTTTGTAAAAAGTTTTTTATTTAATACTTAAACACGATTTTCATTTACCTACTTTCTCAAATAACAAGGGTTTAAAATGAGACTACAGAGAGTGCCACGATATTAAAATTTTCGTAAACATTAATCAACAAAATTGTCAAATTATCAAAAGGATCAATAAGCTAAAATCTCCCAATTATAGAGGTATAAATATAAAAATGTAATCTCAATTCTAAAGGTTTATTAGTAGAGACCGGATTATATGCATTTGCGTGTTTGCATATTCATTTGCTTGTTTGACCGCTTTTTATTGGTTATTGCATATATTAACTAAAAGCTAGTGATGATGCATATTTTCGTACAAATATCGACGTAGAGTCAACCATTATTTTCATTTTTCTTCTTATAATAATGTTTTGAGCGATCGAAGACACAATCTTACTACCGAATATTTGGAACAGTCCCTGTCGTTTATGTTTACAATACTTAGTAGCAAATCTTTGGATAACTACTTTTGTATTTTCTATTTATAATTTAGATTTATGAAATAAATAATAAAATGCACAGATTGTATCTGGATTTTAATTAAATCTTACTTTAATTAATTAATTTATTTATTTATTAATATTCAAACTGTAGCGTTACGTACAGTTCTGACGAGCTATACGTAAGCCACGTTAATAAAAATAAAAGTAATTATAAATTAAAATTAATTAAAAGGATATTGAATATAAAACTATGGGCCGGCTTCGCACGACGTGGGCAGCTAGGAAGGTCCGGCTTTGCACGACGTGGGCAGCTATCTCATAGCAGGCAGGCAGGCTAGGCAGCTGGACGGGCAAGAAGGCGTGGAATGCCCGAGGTAGGCACACGAACAGGCAATTGGATAGGTAGGCTCACAGAAAGATGGTCAAGGCAGCTGAACTAATTGTCAGGCTAACAGGCAGGTAGGCAATAACACTGGAGGCCGGGCTGTGGCTTCAAACGCCGATCAAACGAGCCCTTTATTATGAAGCGGTGACCGACGAGGTTATTGAATCAGTAAAAATGCTCACATTTAAGTTCCACACTCAATAAATAATATTTTTTTCACTTCAAAGATTTGATAGATTCACAGGTCTTATATATAATAGTTTTAAAGAGTTTTTCAGATTCAATAGTACACCACGTAGTACTCAGTCCGTTTTATAGACTAAAAAAGTAACGCCCGTTTTTCTTCGTTCCGACATGTCTTCTAAATTTTTAATTCAAATACCAATTAAGAAATCATGAACGAAATAAAACGGTTTACAGAGGGGCAGTCTGCCACTGCCCTTATTATGAAAATTATAATGTACAACGAGCTTAAAGAAGCTATAGAGTATGGTATCTTATGTCTATGGTTTAAGAAAATAAAATAGACATTATGTCATGTCAGATAAAAATTACAGAGTTCAAAATATTCTCTGATTTCACAAATTAGCAGTAAAAATAAGTTTCTGGATGTTAAAACAAATCGTTTTCAGGTGTTAAAATATCGAAGAATACATAAAAAAGAGCAACATGAGTTGATACAATTTCAAAAATTATAAAGATGATATATGTTAAGTAAGTATAAAACGTAAGTAGACTAAGCCTAATATTATTATTAATATAAATATTAATTAATTAATTAATATTAATAATATTATAAATGCAAAAGTTTGTGAGGTCATCCGAATGTATGTATGTTTGTTACTCTTTCACGCAAAAACTACTAAACGGATTTGGATGAAACTTTACAGTAATATAGGTTATACATCAGAATAACGATTCTGATTACAAATAAAGATTCTGATTCTGAACAAATAGGCTACAATTTATAATGATTTTTTGTAATTTGGTGATAATATAACGATAAATATCAAGTAAGTTGGAAAAAATTCTGACCTCTGACAGCTATCTTCGCGTGCGCTGCCGAAGATACATAAATATAATGTACAGTAGGATTGTTTGTCTTAAATAGTTCTAAATAAAAGTCCGCGACAGCTTATATCTTTTATGTGGAAGCCATTATGACCAAAATAGTGAACCTTAAATTCAATTAAATTAGATACTTTTTTACAGTACCTTTTATGTGGAAGCCATTATGACCAAAATAGTGAACCTTAAATTCAATTAAATTAGATACTTTTATACAGTACCTTTTATGTGGAAGCCATTATGACCAAAATAGTGAACCTTAAATTCAATTAAATTTGATACTTTTTTACAGTACCTTTTATGTGGAAGCCATTATGACCAAAATAGTGAACCTTAAATTCAATTAAATTAGATACTTTTTTACAGTAGGTACCTTTTATGTGGAAGCCATTATGACCAAAATAGTGAACCTTAAATTCAATTAAATTAGATACTTTTTTACAGTACCTTTTATGTGGAAGCCATTATGACCAAAATAGTGAACCTTAAATTCAATTAAATTAGATACTTTTTTACAGTGCACATTTTAGAATATTTATCAAACTCTTATCAAAATCGATACATTTGTCGCTTTAAATATTTAATGTAGATAAACTTTGTCTTTTACAATAAGTAATTTGAACGCATAGTTTAAAAGTTATCCCGATAAGATTAACTTGGATGGAGCTTTTTTTTTTTTTTAAGTGACGTCTCGCAGTTTTCAATCCAAGTGATTGGCTACTGCTTAACCGGGCTATCCTGTGGAGACTAAACTAAGCCTCCAGCCAGGCATTGGATGGTGTTCGAGCGAGAGCGACATAAATACTCGCGGCGGCGGGTAAAGCGGTGGGAGATATATACAAATTATTGTAATCCTTTCAGTTTTGCTCGCTGCTGCCGAACGAAGTAATTCATTTCAATAAATTCAATAACATTACATACTAATCCCTGACTGACACGAACAGTAAACGAAATTAACCTTTGTTGGTCCCGTTTGTTAATCAGTGTCATTGTATGTTTCATGGCTGTGCTGATCTGTTTGTGATTAAATTTGATATAGATAATCTCAAGCTTGGGGAAGGAGGCTACTTTTTATCAACACACCACACTGGCGGAGTTTATGTCACGAAATTATGTGGCAGGCCAAATTCCACGCGAGCGAAGCCGCGAGCAAAAGCTAGTAACTAATAATATCAATGGGTAGTATATATTATTATTGTTTCATTTATTTCTCGTCTTTACTAACTTAATTTAAGTACTACTAATACTATTTTAAGGGTTTAGCTTAAGTATGTTCTTATATTGTATGTCGTTTTGTGACAAATAAACACTTTTTCTTTCTTTCTTTCTTTCAATGTTTTCATTATTTGATGTTGCATATTTTGGCAATTTTCGTGCATATTTTACGCGATATTCATGCATATTTCAAACTTTTTATGTTGCATATAATCGGACCGGATTATTATTATTTTCAGTAACAATTATTTCATTGCAAAGATGTCGGGAAGTAATCCAGGGCCAACTTAACCGTGTTTCACTGTATCTTTATATAAACTGTTCAATGACTTCGGCTCCGATTAAGTTTGCGTCAGTACATCAACAAACTTTGATTATACCGCATACTTGTAAACTTCCAAATATATAGTTTATCAGAGTAACTTCGGGTCCTTATAAGCTTGTTTACAAAAGCATCCGGAATGACTTGATCGTAGAGTAATTAATATCGGAGTTGATCAACAAGTGTAATTTCAACTACCGAAATGTTTTGTTTGATGTTTGTACTGTTTTGGACTAGAAAGTAATTTAGATACGTTGTCAATAAGTACAACTTTTGGGATGTGGACTCAGTCAGAGTCATCATCATCATTATCAACATTTCAGCCGAAAGACGTCCACTGCTGTACATAGGCCTCCCCCAGGCGTCGCCACATTGACCGATCTCGTGCGTCTCGTATCCAGCGCCTTCACGCAACCTTAACCAGGTCATCGGTCCACCTAGTGGGAGGCCTTCCAACGCATCGTCTTCCGGTTCGCGGTCGTCATTCCAGAACTTTCCGGCCCCATCGGCCATACGTTCTGCGAGCAATGTGCCCTGGCCACTGCCATTAAAGTTTCGCAATTCTTCGGACTATGTCGGTAACATTGGCTCTCCTGCGGATATCCTCATTTCTGATGCGATCACGCAAGTAAACTCCGAGCATAGCCCTCTCCATTGCCCTTTGGGTGACTTTAAGCTTTCTGATAAGGCCCATTGTGAGCGACCACGTCTTGGTTGATCACTGGCAACACACTGTTCATAGACTTCTGTCTTGAGACACTGCGGGAAATAATACTGATTTCAGTCAGAGTAGCTTCTTTCGTAAAAAATACATTTAAATTATTTAATTAAAAATGATTTGAGTTGAAAGAGTCATCATTGCACAGATAGTTGCGTTACTCAACGGCTTAATATTATTGCCACGAGTCTCGACTTAACAACACCTTAGAGCATCTCAGTAGGCAGCTGAATCAAGGCCTTGATTCAGAAAGCGGTACTTCTGGACACAGCTCATAATGTTATGAGATTCCTCTGATTGGAGCCCTGACCTCCAGTGGCCTGGGCCCTGTTCCCGATAACGATGAACTAAAATTTTAAACCAAGTCAAAAAAGGATGAGGTTCTCAATTCACCTGAATGTTTCCTTACTTATGTTTCAAGTGTTTTATTTAAGAAACATAAAAATTCTAATACAATAAGTAGATATACAAAAAAGATTTAACGAAGTATGACATACTCTGGAAAATAAAATATTGATAGTTGCTTTTGGTTCAAGTTGTTCGTTGAGATGATTTCCAACATAATCTGTTAAACAATAGGTATTATATTTTACTTTGATGTGTTTATCATTTAAGTAGTTCATTACACTTTTCAATTAAAACCATTTCACACTTAGAACAAACAATAAAAACAGGCAGACACAAGCATCCTTTTCTATTTCCCGGCAAACTTCCTGCTTGCATCTATACAATAGATTGCTTGCATTTTAATATTGAATGCAATATTTATGCATTGAACCAATCGAATTGAAATAGGCATATCAAGTATCTGAAGTCATAAGGTGAATTAAAACAGTTTTGTGAAATATTACAGGTTAATATAGATACGAGTATCACCAACATTTAGTCAGTTGAATTGAAATCTAATGTCTATAACTATACAAGATTAAAAATAACTAAAGTATCCCTTTTTTCATAAAGGCTGAACAACAGTAGTTGTGTTTAAAAAAAGTCTAACTTGTTGTCTAAGACTAACTTGTAGGTTTGCAAATATAGCAAGAGAACGCGAAACCACGGAACAATGCCCAAAAACAATATTATGACGTCCCTAAAATCAGATAAACTCAAATCTCACTAATAATATTACAAATGTGAAAGTTTGGTTTGTGTGTGTATGTTTGTTACTCAATCACGCCAGAACGGCTGAACGGATCTAGATGTAATTTGGCTCAGAGATAGGTTGTAGTCAGGAATAAAACATAGGTCACTATAGAAGAAGAATCGAAACTGGTCAATAAATATTAGAAAAAAATATTGTTTAAACGGCACAACAAACAACGGAACAAATAACTTAAGCCAAACAAATATAAACTTTTACAACGAATTTATAATTACCTTTTATGTTCCCCTTATTTCCATAATAATGGATTTCTATATCAATTGAATTAATTCAAGTTCCAAGTGTTGTTTTGTCCCTTTTAAGTACATTTAGTAAGAAGTAATTAAAATAATCCCAGTTTTAATAGTACTAAAAGTCAGTGAACCTGACATATTTCACATTCCAAGTACCTTCCTAAGTATAATATTAGAAATTACTGTACTAGTTTTTAGATTGAATTAGTTAAAAACTCAACAGACCTATCAAAATCTGCTGTACCAATGACTAATGATGATAATACCTATTTACTTGAGATTTTTGATTTCGTGTTGTGTAACCGGATTGTTGCAGAAATCTCATCCAAAGTCGATAATTTAAAATGTGCCCGTGCTTATTGACAAGAAGATCTTACAGTGTTT
The DNA here is from genome assembly GCA_945859665.1 of Anorthoa munda. Classification (NCBI taxonomy): domain Eukaryota; kingdom Metazoa; phylum Arthropoda; class Insecta; order Lepidoptera; family Noctuidae; genus Anorthoa; species Anorthoa munda. Next base: position 18,793,266 of record OX243899.1, on the reverse strand, counting down.
GCAATGTTGCGGTGAATCGTCAATAAATATCGATATGTGTAGTTTTGCTAGCAGTTTTAATTTAACTTTGTGTAAAAGCCGCATCTTGTAACCTAAAAACATTGATTTAATTTGATATTTTTTTAGGTCCGTATTGCGTAACCAATCGATTCTGACTCGAATGATCAAATTGGTAGTCTGAATAGATTGCTATAAATTTACTTTAACGTGCTAGACTCGACTATTATCACATGTTAAGCTGAAGGTGTGTCTACCAAACTCGAGCTAACACAACGGTCACAACGGGCTCCCGACGCTAAGAAAGAAAATTTGGTTCAAATAAATGTCGCAAGATGGCGCGATACGCATCGATTTGTTATTGAATGGTATGTAAAATTAAAATTTTCTAGTATTGATCATAAAAATTATTTTCTTGTCTAAGCAACGCTCCTAAGCACTAAATTATGGAATATTAGGCTCTTAATCAACATTTCAAAAATTATTTGAATGGATTCCAATAGATGGCAAAATTCTGAGGCATTCCACTCGATTTTTATTGTAGCACATTTTGTTATGAAACTGTAAAAACGTGCTAAAAATACTAAAAACAAATCGTCACTGTATTTAAAGAAAAAAATATTCACGAACCGAGTAAACCCTTTTACTTGCATGTCACTGCTAACTCCATCTATCGCCGTGGAACGGAACCGAATGCGACCGATGTACTTATAAAAATAATCAGTGTAATCAGACGAAAAACACTAGTTACGTTCGGCACGGCTTCTTTGTAAGGGATGAGGCATTTTTAAGCTAGCATTATATTATCTGTCGTCACACACAGAGTTTTGCCTCAAAGAGAAAGAAAGAGCATACCTATACAAAACTGTCCAAACTGTTTTTAAATTGGTTTTTTAGTAACATTCTAGGCCTATGATGGATCCGGTGGCTGCGAGACGCACGGGATCAATGTGGCAACGCCTGGGGGAGACCTATGTCCAGCAGTGGACGTTTTTCTGCTGAAATGATGATGATGATGGATCAAGAAGATCTGCTGAATCTTGCTACTTATGAAGTTTATTAAATTAATTAACCTTATAATATAATCACTATACATACTTGAGAGCAGTGGTGGCCCAGTGGTATCGGCCGCGACTTACAAGTTGTAGGTCGTGGGTTCGAGCCCAGGCAGGCACTTTACTTTGCGTAAATTATTTCATCACCACTGCTCTCAAAACGGTGAAGGAAAACATCGTGAGGAAACCGGCATGTCCTAGAACCAAAAATTCGAAGACATGTGACATCCACCAACCCGCACTGGGCCCGCGTGGTGGATTACGGTCCATTCCCTCTCACAGAGAGGAGGCCTGTGTCCCAGCAGTGGGAACATTAATAGGCTGATGATGTGATGATGATGAATATACATAATTTAGGTAGATTCTGTCTGCAAAAGAAGTCATAACAAACCATATCAGAAACAACAATACGTAATATTTTTCTTCCCTTTAGTATTATGTCAAGAGCAAAAAGCATATTTTTCAATGACTATAAGAGACAATACAAATAAGACACATTAAAAACATTGACATTCGAATCAATTGTTAATTAAAAATAATCTTCAGTGGCAATGTAATTGAAGAACCGAGTTTTTCTCTTCAAAGCAAACGGGGGGATGGATAAGGGACGTAATTGATTTTATATTTTCCAATCAGTTTTAAAAGGTATGGTAAAAAAAGTACAGAATTTGTAATGTAAGTGGTTTTTTTATCGTCTGCTAAGTATCTTTTATCTGAGTAATAAAATAGTCATTTGACTGTTTTATTTCTATCTGCCCTGAGGCGGACATCCTTTTATATTTTAACAGTCAGGGAAAAAAAATAAAGGCAAGAGATATCGCAGCATGTAAGTACTGACTGAAGTACACTCGTAGCATGGTGTTGGATGTTCGTTAATTTATATTATATTCATAATTATAATGTTTTATTTTTATTTTTTTTCTTCTCTTTTTGTTTAAGAAATTAACTCGCACACGGGTCCGTTGTTGTTGAGTTAGGTAATTTACCTATGTTCGCAATATTTGTAAGTATGTGAGAACCATGTTCCTATTTATCAAATGAAGGAATTTACCTGTTAGTGCTTGTAATACTTTATACCTATACTTACGTAGTATAAGAAGTGCTGGGTGCATCGTTCTCACGTATATGAATTTATGTATGTATATAAATGTTATAAAACACTTTTTTTTTAAAGAATAAGTATGGAGTTTCTTGTCCGTTCTTTTCCATAACAAGCTACTTGGTTAAAATTTCCTTTATGGGCCGCTGATTTTTGGCTACGCCCCTGTACCATCCCCACCACTCGGAGCCCTATGGTTATGGAGATATACATGGTTAAAGTTTTCAGGTTAGAATAAAAAATTCACTAAATGTACATCGTTTTAAGGGGCGAGGTGGGAGGGAGGGAAAGGGGTTAAGGGGGCTACCCCACTGCACCATCCCCACCCCACGGAACCCCATGTTTATGGCGATATCCATGGTTAAAGTTTTTACGATTACTGTTTAAGCAACAAAGTCGACGGAGCCCCGCTGCGCGGGGCTCCTATTTCTCTCTGCAGGGTCTAAAGTAACCTAACATGAAGGAGATATGGATCTAAAGTAACCTAACGTGTCGGGGTGCCCTAAGCTCCCGAGCTCACTACGCTCGCTCTTGGACTTGTTCAAATATTTTTACCTCACTAATTATATTTAAGTAAAAAAATATATCTAATATCTCCATAACCATGATGTTCTGTGGGGTGGGGATGGTACAGTGGGGTAGCCCGACTAGCCCCCTTTCCCGCCCTCCCTCCCCACCCCTTAAAACGATGTACATTTAGTGCATTTTTTATTCTAACCTGAAAACTTTAACCATGGATATCTCCATAACCATGGGGCTCCGAGTGGTGGGGATGGTACAGGGGGGTAGCCAAACATCGTAGGGTAGGGTAGGTAAGGTAGGGTAGGTAGGGTAGGGTAGGGTAGGTACCTACCCTAGGTAGGGTAGGGTAGGTAGGGCAGCCTACCTACCCTAGTAGGTAGGGTAGATGAATGTTTGGTGTTTTTAAGGCAAAACAAAGTTTGCCGGGTCAGCTAGTTAATTATAAAAAAAAACGAAAAACACTGATTAGCCGATACTAAATTCAAATTCTTCACTGAGGATAAAATCCACATTTTTTCTCTCAATTTGAATGAAGAATCTTAATTAGTGCGTAAACTAACCTTATGGTTTGAAAGTGTTTATAGATAAGGGCAAATCATCATATCAGCCGAAAGACGTCCACTGCTGGACATAGGCTTCCCCCACGCGTCGCCACATTGACCGGTCTCGTGCGTCTCGCAACCAGCGGATCCCCTCAACCTTCACCAGATCATCGGTCCACCTGGTGGGAGGCCTTCCAACGCAGCGTCTTCCAGTTCGCGGTCGTCACTCCAGAACCTTTCTGCCCCATCGGCCATCTGTTCTGAGAGCAATGTGCCCTGCCCACTGCCACTTAAGTTTGGCAATTCTTCGGGCTATGTCGATAACCATGGTTCTCTTGCGGATCTCTATATTTCTGATCGATCACGCAAGGAAACTCCGAGCATAGCCCTCTCCATTGCTCTTTGAGTGATTGTAAGCTTTCTGATGAGGCCCATTGTAAGCGACCACGTCTCAGAGCCATATAATGTCATCACTGGCAACACACACTGGTCTTAGACTTTCGTCTTGAGACACTGTGGTAAGTTGGACGAGAAGATACTGTGCAATTTCCCGAACGCTGCCCAGCCGAGTCGGATTCGACGGTTGACCTCTTTCTCGAAGTTGGCCCTACCCAACTGGATCGTTAGCACCAGGTAGACATAGTCGCCCACAACTTCGAGTGTAGAGTCTCCGACCTTGATATGAGTGGGTGTAACATGGGCATTCCACATCACCTTGTTTTGTCCATGTTCATCCTAAGAAATTGACTCGCGCAAGAAGGGTTCCGTACTATTATCGCAATAAAAGGCAAAACATCACGTTTGTTGTATGGGGTAATGGGTAATGGGTACCACTTAAATATTTAGTTTATTCTGTTTTTAGTATTTGTATCATCTGTAAAAATTTGAACTGCCTAGCTATCACGGATCATGAGATCTATCTATCATCTATCTATCTATCATCGGCTGTAGCCTGGTGACAGACAGCCGGACCGCGGTTTCTTAGTAATAGGGTCCCGTTTTTACCCTTTGGATACGGAACCCTAAAAAATAGCCAGGGTGTAAAAGGATAACCAACAGAATTCATTTCCATCATTTTTGTCTGTTTGTCTAATTATCTGTTTATCTGTTTAGTTATGCACGCATCACGTAAAATGTACGAAATTAGTAAATTTATACATAAAACTTGTGCGTAGCATGAAGTCGTACTTAGTTTTTGTTTCAACGCAATCGGTTCGCTCTATCAAAAATTAAATGACACACAACACACGCAATTCAGATACTCGAACAGTTGACTTCATATTCGATAGATGGCGTTGGGCATTTGACTTCATTTTCTGAATGGCGGTGTTAATATTCTCCGCGGAAGAATGACCCTAGAAAAAAAATAGGTACGTATGTAGGGTAGGGTAGGGTAGGCAATTCATGGGTGTCGGTGTCGGTGTCTTTTGTACCCATTGTTTTCCGTTATTCGACACCGACTTCGGAAAAGATAGTTATTTTTCGCTTTGTTGTGTTTTGTTTTGGAAGTCGGTTTGATTTTTTGTTAAAAAGTTTTTAATTTTCCTCTTTTTAGTTTTGTTAGGTACCTCCCATTAACAAGGAAATCGTTTATAGCCAAATCCATAGCGATTCCAATAAGCCTAAACACGACTAGGATACATTATTTTAGTTCCAGTAGCCATTGTGGTCTTCTTCATCAGTTCTACTTCACTAAATGATACTTTCTGAGTGCAAATTATTGCATTATTGATAAAAATACCAAAATCGCTATATGTATGCTTATAATATTTGAAGTTTTCCCTCGATTTCTCTAGGATCCCATCATCAGATCCTGGTTTCCTTATCATGGTACCACCCTTGGGATATCTCCTTTCCAACAAAAAAAGATTCATCAAAATTGGCTCATAAACGACGAAGTTATCCGCGTTTTTTTATTTTTTATTTTATTTTTTTATTATTGTTTTTGTTTTTCTTATCTCGTACTCCTGTGCGGGTCACAAATACAAATGTTTTCTTTCTTTCTTTTCTTTTATATATACGGTCGAATTGAGAAACATCCTCCTTTTTGGGAAGTCGGTTAAAAATCGTGCCTTATTCCCATTGGGGTAGGCAGAAACTGCAAAAAGTCTCCTGCTACGTTCCTAAAATACTCCTTATGCTTCGTTAACGTACCTACATGATCATTACATGGTCTTACTCGCACGCCAGTTATGAGCACTACGCACTTGTCCTTTGGAAGAATATCACCAATACGATCAGACTTCAAATACAAGATGTTGTACATACTTATGAAGAAAAATTCATCCGAGTTACTACAACATTTCTAGGGTTCCGTACCCAAAGGGTAAAAACGGGACCCTATTACTTAGACTCCACTATCCGTCTGTCGGTCACCAGGCTGTATCTCATGAACCGTGATAACTAGACAGTTAAAATATTCACAGATGATGTATTGTGTTGCTGCTATAACAACAAATACTAAAAACAGAATAAAATAAATATTTAAATGGGGCTCCCATACAACAAACGTGACTTTTTTTCCGTTTTTAGGGTTCCGTACCCAAAGGGTAAAACGGGACCCTATTACTAAGACTTCGCGATCCGTCTGTCTGTCTGTCTGTCTGTCCGTCTGTCTCAAGCTGTATCTCATGAACCGTGATAGCTAGACAGTTGAAATTTTCACAGATGATATACTTCTGTTACCGCTATAACAACAAATACTAAAAACAGTATAAAATAAATATAAAAGGGGAGCTCCCATACAACAAACGATATATTTTTGCCGTTTTTTGCTCGATATTAATAACGGCAACAGGTAGACGCTTGAAATATTCACAGAATGTTTAGTTGTATATTTACTTCAAAAAATAATAATTATTAAATAAAAAATAAAAAAATAAGGGGGGCTCCAATACAAAAAATGTGATTTTTATGCAGTATTTTGCGATAATGGTACGGAACCCTTCGTGTGCCAGTCCGACTCGCACTTGGCCGGTTTTTGCTATAATGGTACTTGTTTTCACTCGCCTGCTCGCCCGGCAGCAACTCGCACATGGCAGGAGCTCGGTCATCAATCGCATTGTTTGGACGCGTTCGGTAGTAGCTCGTCAGTGCCAGCCGGACAGTTGTGAGCGGAATCTGTGTTTTTTGTGTGTTGCGCCTACGTTTTTATAAACGTTTTCCAAAGCTTGACATAATATTGTTTTCATGGACCTTATCACCGTTTGTTTAATTAAAACATCGCAACAACACGCAAGACTGGGCAGCAACTACTATGTATTGTGTAGACAGCTAAGGTGAGTCGAGTTACTGGAGTACTAGTATACAAGCCGAATAGCTGTCTACTGGTTAGCCAGCCGCTCGTACTGTGTAAACGAGGCATAAGTCTAGGGCGGAACATTTGGTATTTAAAATATGTCTGATGTGAGAGTATCCCTTCTAATCGACCTTATTCTATTTTACGAACCCTGTTTTACTTATGAATTTACGAACATATTATCACAGTTTTCTTCATCATCTGTGTATTCTTCATCTGTTTATTCATTTATCTTCACTGCATAGTTTAGTGTATGTGCTAAAGATCTACTGCTTAAGTTTATAGTGGGAAATATTTCCTAGTATTTCTATTATGCTAGATGAACGAACGAGACTAAATAGTTGAACAGGTTTATTTGACATGAATAGGTTTCAAAGAGCCTGTATTTAGGTTCTACTATGGACAGACAAATGTCTAATTTCCAACCTAATGTGACTGACGAAGGCCTAATGTGGCTATTTACAAATCTATACTAGTATTATAAAGAGGTAAAGTTTATGAATTGTGAGTTTGTGACGTTGTAGGGGGTAATCTCTGGATCTACTGAACCTATTTTGAAAATTCTTTCACCCGTAGAAAGTTACATTATTTCTGAGTGTCATAGGCTATAATATTTTTTCAAAAAATTAGAGATCCTTATGAAAATTGCAATAATGTAACCCAAAGTATCTATCTTGCATATAAAATTCATACTTTGGCGTACGCTGAGAAAACTATTGATGATACATAAAAATACGTACTACATGATTAGATAGGATAGGGTAGGTAGAGTAAGGTAGTTAGGATAGGATAGGGTAGGTAGGGTATGGTAGGGGTGCGGGTCAGGTAACCTCCACGTTGGCCTGGTTGGTTGCTGGTCTCTTTCGGATACGTCCGGGGGGAAGAGCAACCCGCTGGGCTGGTGCACTCTGGGCACCGTCAATAACTTCCCATTCGTGGGTTCTTGTTGGCGGTGGCGAATAACCTGACAGGGGGGGGATGTCGTTCTGGGTGTTCCTCTGATTAGCAGAGGACACACCAGATGCGACATGGGGTTGGGCTAGTCTGGGTAGGTGGGCAGCAGCAGAAGAGGAGAAGGAGGGCCAAGGTTGCCGAGGGCTCTTTACCCCCCCGTCAACTTGGCTGCTCTTCGGCCGACTCCCGGCCTAGGAATGGAGTGGAGGGAATGGATTGCGCATAATGGCGCTCTACCATTTCCTCCAGGGCAATATCAACCACTGTGCTAGAGCTCAGGATCTCTTGCTCCAGAGCATGGCAGAGTGGTCGATTCACGTGGCTGTGGTCGCCGAGCCGTATTTCGTCCCACCCAGAGATAACTGGGTTGGAGACCTCGACGGTTTGGTGGCCATTATTGGCGGGGCTCTTGTCAGCCCGTCCCGAGGTCGCGGCTGGGTGGCCGCCCTCGCGGACGGCGTTGGCATAGTTGGTGCATATTTTTCGCCCAACAAGAGTCTCGCCGACTTCGAGAGTTTCCTTGTCGAGTTGGGCGCCGTCGTAGGCCGACTCCACCCTCGCCCTGTGCTGTTACTAGGGGATCTCAACGCCAAGTCTTCGGCGTGGGGATCTCCGGTAACCGATGCTAGGGGTGAGGCGCTGGAGGAGTGGGCAGTAACCACCGGCCTGGTCATCTTGAACCGGGGCTCAGTTTACACGTGCGTGCGACAGCGGGGCGGGTCAGTAGTGGACGTCTCGTTCGCTAGCCCTGCTGTCGCAAGCCGTGTCCGCGATTGGCATGTCGCCGTGGAGGTGGAGACGGTATATCCGTTTCGACGTCTCCACCCAGACCGCCGGCGGCCGCGGTACGCCAGCCCCGCGAACGGACGGTCCACGCTGGGCGCGCAAGCGCATCGACAGGGAACTTCTCGAGGAGGCCACCATTGTCCAGGCCTGGATCCGGGAGTCGGCAACAACCGGACCCGTCGACGTCGAACAGGAGGCGCTGTGGTTCCGCGGGGCGATGACGCAAATCAGCGACGCGTCCATGCCCCGGGTCCACGCACAGTCAGCGAGGCGCCAGGTGTACTGGTGGTCCGCCGAGATCGCACAGTTGCGTGTCGCGTGCGTAGCGGCCAGACGCCAGTACACCCGATACCGAAGGAGACGTCGTCGGGTCCCTGATGAAGAAGCCGCGCGGTATGAGGTGTACCGCGCGGCGACGAAGACTCTGCGGCTGGCCATCGGCGAGGCAAAGAAGCGGGCCAGGGAGGAGATGTTGGAGACTCTAGACGGGGATCCGTGGGGGCGCCCTTATCGAGCGGTTCGAGGGAAACTTCGCGCCGCCGCGCCTCCACTTACGGAGAGTCTCCAACCCGAGCTGCTGGAGGAGGTAGTCGCAGCCCTCTTCCCGGCGAGAGCGGAGCATATCCCGCCGCCGATGGCTTTGCCCACGGCCGCAGAGTCTACAGAGGAGGACGCCATCACCGTCCCAGAGGTGACACAGGCAGAGATGGGGGCGGCCGTGATGCGGCTCCGGGCCAAGAACGTGGCTCCGGGGCCCGACGGAATCCACGGCCACGTATTAGCCCTCGCTCTGAAGGAGCTAGAGCCCTGGCTGAGAGGACTCTTCACAGCGTGCCTTGAGCGGGGCCAGTTTCCCACTCTATGGAAATCTGGTCGTCTGGTCCTGCTCAGGAAGGCGGGGCGCCCTGCGGACTCACCGTCCGCGTACCGGCCCATAGTGCTGCTAGACGAGGTGGGTAAGCTGTTCGAGCGGATAATCGCTGCCCGCCTCGTCAGCCACTTGTACAGAGAGGGGCCGGACCTGGACGAAAGCCAGTTCGGCTTTCGGCATGGGCGCTCCACCATCCACGCGATATCGCAGGTGAGAGTCCTGGCGGAGGAAGCGGTGTCCCGGGGTGGGGTGATGTTGGCGGTGTCCTTGGACATTTCCAACGCCTTCAACACCCTGCCCTGGAGTTGTGTTCGGGAGGCACTGCGGTATCATCGAGTGCCTCCCTACCTCCGCCGCATCGTCGGGGCTTATTTGGCGGAGAGGTGTGTCACCTACGTGGGACGTGATGGCGTCGAAAACCAGCACCGCATGTCGTGCGGTGTTCCACAGGGCTCGGTCCTGGGCCCGCCCCTGTGGAACATCGGGTACGACTGGGTGCTGAGGGGCGAACTCCAACCGGGCGTAGACCTGACGTGTTACGCGGACGATACGCTGGTCACCGCCCGGGGGAGTTCGTACAGGGAGGCAGCGTTGCTGGCGACGGCTGCGGTCTCACAGGTGGTGAGCCGCATACGGCGCCTTGGCCTGGAGGTGGCCCTCAACAAGTCGGAGGCCATGGTCTTTCATGGCCCCCGGCGGGCGCCACCGCCCGATGCCCACATCATCGTCGGAGGGGCCCGAATTGCTGTCGAGTCAACCATGAAGTACCTGGGATTGGTGCTCGACAGCCGGTGGGATTTCGGCCCCCACTTCCGGCGGCTGGCGCCTAAGTTATTGGGCGCGGCTGGGGCGCTGTCAACGCTGCTTCCCAATCTGGGGGGCCCGAGCGCTGCCTGTAGGCGGCTCTACGTGGGGATCGTGCGATCGATGGCCCTGTATGGGGCCCCGATCTGGGCGGCTGACCTGACGGCCGGCAGCATCGCTGTTCTGCGAAGGCCGCAGAGAGCGATGGCCGTCAGAGTCATCAGGGGGTATCGCACGATCTCCTACGAGGCGGCTTGTGCACTGGCTGGATCCCCGCCCTGGGACCTGGAGGCGAAAGTACTCGCGTCACTATATCGGTGGCGCGAGGAAGCGCGGGCGCGGGGCGAAGGGCTGATGCAGCGAGATATAGAGTTGCGTCAGTCTCAGCTTCGTGAGGTCCTGGTGGCGGAATGGCGGGATAGGCTTTCACGCCCTACCGCCGGCCTCATTACCATCGAGGCGGTCCGGCCAGTGCTCGAGCGCTGGCTCGGGAGGAGGCACGGCTCCCTGTCGTTTCGGGTGACGCAGGTGCTCTCGGGGCATGGTTGCTTCGGGAAGTACCTGTGTCGCATAAACAGGGAGCCGGACGCCCGGTGTCACCACTGCGTCGACTGCCGGGAGGACACGGCGCGGCATACGCTGGCAGAATGTGCCGCTTGGGAGGAGCCACGCCGTGCCCTCATCTCTGAAGTAGGCAGTGACCTGTCGCTGCCGGCCGTAGTAGAGTCTATGGTCGGCAGCGAGGAGTCCTGGGACGCGGTGGTATCCTTCTGCGAAACAGTCGTCTCGCAGAAGGAGGCTGCGGAGAGGGAGAGGGAGATTTCATCCAATCACCCAATCCGCAGCAGACGCGCCGGGCGTCGGCGGAGGGCGGACAGCGCCCTCTTCCGGCCCCCCTAAATGGGTCCAGGGGCGACGGACTCGGGGACATCCGTTGCCCTCCACACATCTGGACCCGAGGTGGTGGCGCGTAGTGTTCCACGCGCGCCCCTCTTAGACGTTGCGGGGGAGTCAAACACCTCACTCCCCCCAAACCCGAGATCGAGGCCCGAAAGCGGGCCGGCACTAGCCGGGGGTTGCGGAAGTATCGTTGTTCCCGCGACCCCCGGCGTAGGTGTGAGATGGAACACCGGGGTGGTTTTTAGTCAGTAGGAGTCTGACAGACCCCTCCGCCCACCCCAGGGCGGAGGACATCCAATGAGGATTTTCCACCCAGGAAACAAAAAAAAAAAAAAAAAAAAGTCTGGGTAGGTAGGAAGGGGTAGGTTAGGTTAGGTAGGTGGGAGGTGGGGCTCGCTTCCGGGCCTCTGGGCGGGCCGCCTTCCCCTGCGGGGGGGGTTGCCCGGGTGCACTGACCAGCTCTGCACCCTGCTCTGCCCAGCTCTGCACCCTGCACTGCCCGGCTCTGCATCCGGCTCTGCCCGCTCTGCACCTGGCTCAGCCCGCTCTGCACCTGGCTCTGCACTCGGCTCTCCTGCGGTTGGTTACTCGAGTGCACTGACCAGCTCTGCACCCTGCTTTGACCAGCTCTGCACCCTGCTCAGCCCGGCTCTGCATCCGGCTCTGCCCGCTCTGCAACTGGCTTAGCCCGCTCTGCACCTGGCTCTGCGCCCGGCTCTCTCTCCTGCGGGTGGGGGCGGCCGCCGCCCGGGGGCGGGAAGGGAGCCCTCGATGGTGTGCCGCGGATGTGCGGCGGGCGGTGATGACTTGTCGTCGCCGACCCTCCTTTGGCGTGGGATGGTCGGCGGGGACAAGTCGGTGGAAGGAGGAGGCGGCGGAGCGTCGGTCTCGACGCGCCGCCGCAGACGCGGTGGGCGGCGTCTGGCCTTCGCGGGCCAGATGCCGCAGACGCGGAGGGCGGCGTCTGGCCTTTCGCGGACCAGATGCCGCAACGTAGGGGACCGTGGGCGGAGGACCGGGGTGTCCTACGTCCACATAAGGGTCCAGCGCGGTGGAGGGCACGGCGCAGCACACCGTCTAGGTGTGCCCAGCGGGGGCGTAGTTGCGCCGTGCCCTGACAGGTCCTCTCGCTTCCCGGTGTGGTAAATTCCATGCTGGGGAGCGGGAGGGCCTGAGCGGCGGTTGCCTCCTTTTGCGACGACGCCATGTCGCGGAAGGAGGTGGCGGAAAAGGGGTGGGGGTGGGCGGTTGTACGATCGCCTCCTCCCACCTCTTGGTGGTGATTAGCGGGCGACAGGCGTGGGGGCGCCTCTCGTCTGCATTACACAATCACCACCCTCGTTGGGCGTTCCCGGGCCCCTCCACTAAGGGAGGGGCGAGAAGGGCCCGCCATAAAGGTGGGCAGTCGTCGGCGGAGGACTGGACGTAAAGGCTGTGCCGGTTTCCCAGTCCTCCTCCACTCAGACGATGCGGGAGTGCCGCTGGGTTATTTTAGTGGGTATAGCGGGCTTGCCCGGGGAGTCCCACATAGCCCCCCATTCCCCCAATGGGTGGGTATGCGTAATGCATTTTTTCCCAGCGAAACCAAAAAAAAAAAAAAAAAAAAAGGTAGGGTATGGTAGATAGGTAGGTAGCGAATTGACGGGAGTGAAGCCCCGGGAGCTAGTTATTAATATAAGGGTTTACTGATGGCCTGTCTCGATGATCTAGTGGTCGCAAGCGATACTGCTGAGTATAAGGTTCTGGGTTCGATTCCCGGGTCAGTAAGTGTTACTGGGTTTTCCATATGGTATTTCTCAGTAGCAGCCTTAAGTCTAAAATATTGAGAACTAGCTTCTGCCAGCGTGAATGTCGAAAATTATCCCAAGGGAAAATATTCCCGGTATAAAAAGTACCCTATGTGCTATTTCCAGACTATAACCTATATCTGTGCCAAATTTCATCCAGATCCGTCCAGCCGATTGAGCGTGAAAATATTATATTAAGTGTGATAGTATGAAGTACGTGTAATAGATCACTTGATAGACAACAGATCTAGTACAAAGCGGTAGGTCAGTAGGATAGAAAAATACTCAAGAATAGATAATACTTACGTGTAGTTGGTAATTCAGCAATAACACACAGTTTGGACTTTGAACTATTATTTATTTACCATTTCACACCAAGTTACCATCAACTCCATACAATATATCCACTTAGGTCAACAGTACAATCTTTCAAGCCCGCCCAGACTAGACTGACGAACTGACTCAACGCGCCTCGTGTCCGAACAATCCTCCTCCAATAGACAACTGTCATTAGATGTGACGACATTTGACATTTGAATATTTTCTAGGATAATCAATTTAACAACTTTTAAGTACTATTTGATGTTAAATATAAATAATTTAATTCTTAACAAATAAAAGATGTATTTATCAAAGAAAACCTAACACTCGACCATCCTGACAACGTGTATGACCCCATACACGTATCCGGTGATAACCTAACACTCGGCCTGTTGAGTCAGTTTTCTAAAATCAAATCCACCATCAAACCATTCAATGGCACTTTTGAATGTAAAAAGTTCAAAGTCACAAAAAAAAATGATTCTACTGTCCATTCGCAAAAGTAGTTTGCTATGGAGAAGAATGGACAAGAAACTCCACACTTACTCTTTTCTTTAAAATAAAAAACTTCTTTTAAATATTTTTTTTCATTATTAATTCATTAATTATATGTGAGTACCTTATGAAGTATGATTCACCTAGAATAAAACGGATGTTCTATGTATATATAAAAAGTATTTCAAGCAATAAAAATTATATTGATTCGTTTGATAAATATGAACATGGTACTCACATATTTACAAAATCTGCATTTTATTCGTCTGTATAGAAACCCGTGACTTATTCGCATATATATCAGTTCGCGACTTGCTCGCATATAGACTTACAAAAATTAGGAAACAAATCTAATCAATTGTAACGTTTAAATTTGGCTACTTCGTTACATTATACGTGAGTAATTTTTAAAACATGATTCATCAAGAACAACACGGTTGTACCATACTTAGGTACAAAGCATTAACAGTTAAATTTATCCATTTGATACATAGGAACATGGTACTCATATACTTACAACATCTGCTATTTATTCGCTAGTTTGCAAACTCGCAACTTATTCGCATATAGATAAGCCCGTGACTTATTCGCATATTGCGATTTATTCACCTGTAGGCAAGTCCCGCGACTTATTCTAAAATTTATATGTACTGAGATGTATTCGCCTGTAGGCAAACCCGCGATTTATTCGCATATAGACAAACCTGCGACTTATTCGCATATAGCGATTTATTCGCCTGTGGGTAAGTCCCGCGATTTATTCGCCAGTAGGTAAACCCGCGACTTATTCTCAAATTTACATGAACTGCGATTTATTCGACTGTAGGCAAACCCGCGACTTATTCGCATATAAACAAACCCGCGACTTATCCGCATGTTGCGATTTATTCGCCTGTAGGCAAGTCCTGCGATTTATTCGCCTATAGGTAAGCCCGCGACTTATTCGCAAATTTAATAATACTTCGATTTATACACCTGTAGGCAAACCCGCGACTTATTCGCATATAGCGATTTATTCGCCTGTAGGTAAGCCCACAACTTGTTCTCAAATTTAATAGTACTGCGATTTTATTCGCCCGAGGGCAACTCTTGCTATTTATTCGCCTATAGGCAAGCCCCGCGACTTAATCACAGACATAAAAAAATTGGCAAACATACCAAATCATTTCCAACAACATTTAATTTTTACAATTTCGACCGCACTCTACTACTCTTCAAGCAAGACCTCATTCAGTATAAGGTTAATATCACAATTCATACTAATTCCATATATGATCTCTACGGCGTTCTGCCAGCGGAGTATTAGTATTAAACCCTCCAAAGACACTAATACCGAATAGTGATTTAAACATTGCACTTTTAGTGTTAAATGACTATCATCAAAACAAAACATATTGAGCTAAAACAGTGCTATAAATATTACCCATGACATACTGGGATTGACTGAAGTCCATCTATTAAAAGAAACTATTATCGAAGACTATGATTACACGTATTTCATGGGAAAACCAAAAATATCCCCTTAGTAAAGACAAAAGACAAGTAAAACATTTCAACTTTCATCGAAATATCAGAAAGAGTGTGTTCCACAAATAGTTCTAGAAAACCTGCTCTTTGTAATTATGCAGGCTTATGGAACCTTGGAAACCTCGTCGCTAATTAAATTTTTATAAAAACTTGGAAATACTCATTACTTTACGAGTACCTTCATAATAGTACATTGTGATACAAGGGTGGAAAGTAGGCTATTGCAAACGAGCTTTCACTAACAAGCCCGAGCCTAAGGCAAGGGTTTACAACGACACGAGTCCGCAACAACCCACACACCCGTGCATCACACGACGTTTTTCAATACAGTTGTGGGAAATAGTAAAAAACAATCAAAGAATTACATTTGTTTTTTTCTTAAAATAAAATTATCGTAAGTCGCCATATATCTTTCTCGAGATTTTGGGGGTATAATTTCATCTTGCGCTATTTCGCCTCATAAAATATCGCGTGGAGTTAATTCGATTTCATCACTTTTACTTGAACTCATATAAACAAAATAAAATAATCAATTTATCAAACAAAAATTAAAATTTTTAGAAATGGCATTTGTTTGCAACTGGATATATATTTTTTTTTTACAACGAAAACAGCCTATGCAACCTATTCATCTTTTGAAAAACAAAAGCCTAAACAACCATTTAATAGACTTTTGGGAATTCAATGCTAAGACGTATGGACTCATTCATTTTTCCTCGTATAAAATCTATCCCAATTTATTCTATGTATGAAAACTCCTTGCTACTAATCTTTTTTAAATTGACTTATACATTTAAAACTCAACTGCGAAAATAATTATCGAGCTCATAAAAAAAGTTTCGACCGCGTAACAGAATTAATTTGCGTGCCTATGCAAAAGATTTAATTTTCGAATCGTAATTATAGCCTCTGAAAGTACGCAATGTGTAACAACTGTTTTGAAAAATAAATTACCTCTATGGGTGATTTTAATGCACAGATCGGGGCATCGGTAAGAAACATTAGCATTTAGTTGCTGGAAAATATGGTTATGGAACCACCAGAACTCGTGGAGTGAAACTCATTCAATACGCATACGAGTAAAACCTCAAAATCATAAACAAGATGTTCATGTTAACACTTAATCGACCTCTCCAAAATAAACATACGAAAACTGAACCCACAATTACTTTCAAAGTACGAAGTATCGTCGTCAGTTTCGTTTGGATAAGACCACATAATGCAGAGAGCTACAATCCAACAGAATACCATGATAAGAAGCATGCGCACTTTTTTGACACGCCATTAACAATGAAATCGTTGAACGAGCAAGAAGTTATAAAAGGTCCTAAAAATAATCTACCAGGACTTATAGCGTCACGAGAAAAGTATGACACAAAAACCTAATGCATATTACCATAAAAATCGTGCACTCTATACTGGAATGTTTAAAAGTTACTAAAAGAATAATATAGAATTTATCAGAAAAACCGCACAGTTAATGAAAAAAACCAATGACAAAATAAGCCAAAACTGAACAAAAACGATAAAGAAATGTTCACAAAATACCAACATAGAAATAAAGAGGTGCTCCCTATAGAACAACCACATATAGCGTACAAATATATCTATAAAAAAAATACAAAAATGTATGAGATTGTCAAGTGCTATCGTGTAGTATCACAAAATTGATCCCCACACTTTAGTATCATCACCGCTGACATCGAATGACCCTCTGTATAGCACCTGTCAAGAAATGTATCCATCTCTAATACACTACCAAAACTGAATGGAGATCATAAATATAGCTACGGTTTATTATGCCAAACTATATAACCAACCAGATGCATTATAACAAACTGGTATGATTAAACAAAGCGGGGAATAAATACTCCCCTGTACCTGTAACCCTACAACAATCAATGAAAATGAAACCAGAGAAGAGCTATCAGATAAATCAGGCAGGTACATAAACAATTTGTAGGAGAATGGGCTGGAATCCAATTATGGAAATTTGGCCAAAAACTCATCAGCCACACGATATATGCAACCGATCATGAAAAACACTTGCTTCTTACAAGGCCCGTTCTCGTTCAGAGTTATTGACCTAAACGGGTAACTTATATCGAGCAGCGACGTTAAGGATTGGCATTCAATAGCTACGACTATACACTGCCGAAAAGGGCCTCTCGAGAAGAATCTTTACCACAAAACCAATATTGCCAATTAAAAGTCGGTTCAGCGTTAGTGACCCAAACAGGCGACTCATTAGACATCAAAGCCAAGACTTGTGCTCGATGTCCAACTGCCATAAGATACAAAACAGAAAAAACTTTTCAAAAGAACACTCAATATTAAACTGCCTTTTGCTAATTCAAAAATATTCAGATTCAATTACCTAAATAGGCAAGCAATTGGGCACCAAAATTACTACCTTTTCTTTTGGTACCTAACAGCCACAAGACGAACGCCACCGAAAAAAATCAACTCGAGAACCCTTGCTACAAGACAACTATTGTCAATAGTTAGTCCGTTTAGAGTTAACGACCCCAATAGGAAAACCAGTCGAACACCGAACTCGAAAAGTTTTTAATTAAGGGTCACTACATTCACAGAAACACGGCTAGCGAGTACGTCCAAACCCCAAAAAAAACAAAATGCCAAGTAAGTCAATTGACGACATACCAGAATTTAAATTATATCTACTTAATGGATCACATTTAGAACTCTGTAGCTCCTCACGTGTCAACTATCCAGAGAAGTCGTTATAATAAGGAATATTCAAACTGAAAAGATTCATCAGACACATATCCCAGCGCTACTGGGGCGAAGGACAGGCTTAACGTTTGGTCTAGTCGAGCAGACTCTTAAAACATTGTTCCTAAATCGGCATGTAAGAAGCCAATATTTCAAAGTGAATGCTTATAGATTTATAAAACAATTATTGAAATGCACAGTATTAATGAAAGTAATTAGTTGACAAAATACCGAAATTCAAATGACTCACATTTACAGCACTCTAGCTCCTAAAGTACCCATATTCCATGAAATATTCCCCCTGAAGATATCCATCTAACGACACATCATATCGCTACTGGGATGTGACAAAATTGCCTATTGCCCTTTGCAAGGACTGTACTTTAAGACCCATCATGCTTCTATGGAGCAAAATATTCGAAGAAAAAGTTGTGCCAAGATCAGTAATCATCCTGTTGTACGAAAGGTAATCCAGTGGATATTGGGCATTATCAATAAAGAAGCCATATCAGCAAAAGCCCAGCAAAAATTAACTAACTATTACTAACTGACTAAATAATCACCAAATGTTATCCACTAGGTAAATGACATCCCTCTCAAGTTTGTAGAGAAGTATACCCATCTAAGCAAATGGTTCTCCCTCAGCAAAGCCAAAAATATGGAATAAGTCTATAGAAAATTTGAGTAGTAGAGTCGGTAAAAGATTAACGATCACTTAGCTATGTACATCCAGGCTGCTGCTGTAGTAGCTTCTTGTTGTGATGTCCTGGACTGCTGCGCCTTGGGCTGTGACGTCCTGGACTGATATGCCTTGGGCATCGACGTCCTGAACTGCGTCACCTTGGGCTGTGGCGTCCTGGACTGGTGCGCTTTGGGCTGGCGCCTCAAGAGGCATGATGTACATAAAACAAATAGAAATGGTTTAAGAATAACTAAAGTACACAAAATATATTTGAAAATGTATGCAGGGTATTTTGAAAATATCTCTGAAACGGTGCGTCCGAGCTAAAAAATAACCAAATTTTCACAACCCTTTAAGAAACCCCGCTTAAGGGACAAGATACTTAGTCACAATTTTTTTTTGTTTTTTTTTGTTCTACCCTCATATTTTTAAAATACATTAAATATAGTTTTAATAATACTTTTAATAAGACATTTAAAACTAATTTAATAAAATCGTAATCAAAAGCACTTGATTTCGTAATAGGCGTGTACATCCCACTTCTGAAATGTAATAGATCACTTGATAGACAACAGATCTAGTACAAAGCGGTAGGTCAGTAGGATAGAAAAATACTCAAGAATAGATAATACTTACGTGTAGTTGGTAATTCAGCAATAACACACAGTTTGGACTTTGAACTATTATTTATTTACCATTTCACACCAAGTTACCATCAACTCCATACAATATATCCACTTAGGTCAACAGTACAATCTTTCAAGCCCGCCCAGACTAGACTGACGAACTGACTCAACGCGCCTCGTGTCCGAACAATCCTCCTCCAATAGACAACTGTCATTAGATGTGACGACATTTGACATTTGAATATTTTCTAGGATAATCAATTTAACAACTTTTAAGTACTATTTGATGTTAAATATAAATAATTTAATTCTTAACAAATAAAAGATGTATTTATCAAAGAAAACCTAACATACGCAATATCTTACGTCGTTGGTTTTCGTTTGTTTTCTTAATGTATGTAAGATATTGCATTAAAAAGCTTAAATGGAGGTGAACAGGACATATGATGAGGAGTAAGATAGAAAAATGGGCGAAGGACGTAACCGAATGGTGTCCAAGGCAAAATAAAAGAAAGATAGGGAGGCAGAGTCTAAGATGAGAAGACGATAACGCAAACCGCTGGTGTAACTTGGGGGAGGATGACCCATGACAGGAGAATGTGGCAAGCTCTAGGGGAGGTCTTTGCGAACGAAAGCGCAAGACAATCTTAATACCGGTGTCAAACATTAAATTATATTAGTAGATAAGTAAATAATTAAGTACCTTATGTTATATAGTTAAGCTATTTTAGTTGTTAGTTTACTTGTAAAACCCTATTATGTAAGATTGGAAATAAATGCTATATTATTATTATGAAGTACGCTATCCAACAGTCACGTGATCAATCTCTTACAGTTTTGTCATTTCGGCCGTCGCCAGTACTAAATAGATTGACCTATTATAGCAACCTACAGACTTACATAATAACAATATTATTACGTTTAGGATCAAAATATAGGTAAGGCAACGTAAAATTGACACTGGTATAGATATTGTTATTTATAACAATATGAGCTGGTAATCCTTATCGACGTTAAGTAAGATAAATGGGTAGCACATCGCTACCTGCACCTTCAAGTCACCTTCTCAAGACACACGAAAGAAAAAGAAATTATTTGTGCCAGGCATAACGCAAGCCATTAATAAAAAAAAATAATAAAAAAAATCTTTTTGATATTTTTTATTACAACTTTTTAGTTATTTTTTTTTTAGAATTAGGTACATTTATACATATATGTGATTTATATTTTTGAAATAGCCTCTTAAAATCCTTTATTTTGATACCCCACACGATGGGTTTGGAAGAATTTTTTTTTCCCCCCACAAAATGGCGCCCAAAATCCGCCATTTTTGTATTTTCCAATTTTAATGTAGCTAGTGACACTCGCAAGATTAAGACGAATCGATTGACGTAAGAATCATCAAAATCGGCCAACGCGTTTGGTCTCTAGAACGCCACATAAGAACAAACATACATACATACATACATAGACTGATAAACAAATTACCCTCCTACGGCAGTCGGGTAAAAAAACCGGCCAAGTGCGATTCGGACTCGCGCACCGAGGTTTTCGTACAAACCTGTAAGTATATAAGTAAAAGTTTACCGGCAATTATTAAAAATATTTTTATTATATGATGTAACTAAAAATTTACGGTTTTCGCAATTTTTCCTTTTTCCGTGCTATAAGACGTTGCTTCGTACCAAATTTCAAGATTCTGAGTTCACGGGAAGTACCCTGTAAGTTTTGATTCGCTTGTGAGAGTCGAAAATTTGCGGAAATTTGAGGCTTTAACGGCTGTATCTTTTGATTGTGTTGGCTTAGAAGTTTGATTTTTTCATAGCTTTATGGGACAGTAGACCTTAGTAGTTGATATAAATTTAATTTGTTTGATACCTCCACGTGTTCTTGACAGACAGACAGACGGACAGACAACAAAGTGATCCTATAAGGGTTCCGTTTTTTCCTTTCGAGTTACGGAACCCTAAAAAGGAACAAAAACAAAAAGAATAACTTGAATACAAATGGGGCAAATATGCGTCACATTCTGGCCAAATGGCCAATACTACTATATCTAATCATATATACATAATATAATCATACAAAATAACTGTTCTATGCACACAAAATGTCACACGACCCCACTCCCGCCTTCCACGTGACACCCTGCGTTCGCCTTGTGCGCCAATAGCGAGAGTCGAACATCAGACATTGAAAGCTCAAAGTGCACAGTTATTTTGGGCGTGTAGTAGGTACTTCTGCATATTTTTATTTGTTTTTACTATTTATAGGCTTACGTTTGAGCACTATCTCACCTGATAGGAAGTGATGTGGTCGACAGTGAAGCACAAATAGTGACTCTGCTGCATACATCCGGCTGAATCTGAGCGATGGCCTACGTTATGTTGGCTTTCAGGGCATCGGTCGAATGTGGTTTATTGGCATAGACCTGCGACTTCAGAAAACCCCTCAAGAAAAAGTCTAGCGGAACTCTAACTCTACCCTCAAGCCGTTCATGCAGAATGTCGATTGTGTCGTTCGCTGTGTGGCAAGTAGCGCCATCTTGCTGGAACCACATGTCGTTCACGTCCCTATTGTTCAATTCAAGCCAAAAGAAATTGTTTATCATTGATCTGTAGCGCTCGCTCGATCTAAGCAGCAGAGTCATTAAAAATTGGACCTCTCGGATTCGTACCACCATACGAAGCCGCGGCGGACATTTGAACGATGTCATATTCCATCCATAATGGCATAAATGGGCCTTTTAAATAAAAAATAAATTTCGTTAATATCTCACACACATCTTGTTGACCCTTTATCACGGGAATTAAATTTTTATTTGTAGACTGGTGTCTCGGTGTACTGGCTCCGTTGGGGCAGAAAATCACCAGTACCACGTACCACGATCGTTGCAACACGGCCGAAACGTCGGGTTAAATAGGTAAATAAATAATCTAAATAATCGCGTTAAATTCCCGTGATATATTGTTTTAGAAATCACCTATTCACTCTTGATTTAAATATCCCCAGGTTGTAGCTATCAGGAAACACAAACTTCGGGCGGGATTTCAACTCCTTAGCTGTACGCAAAATGAAAGTATTCCCAAAACATTTAGTGCTTTCCAATGATCTCTTACGCCACATGGGCGGTTGATGTAATGATCACATGCAACTTCTTAGCTTAAAAAATTTGTGCTTATGGGTGGGATGTTCACCATGTAGCGACGGTTTATCACCATTATTATGTCTTGTAGTCTGATGATGGAACAGACTGGACCGCATTAAATCTTGCTTATGCCAGGTAAATGGTGATGTCGCCTTTTCTTGCAGATAGCCACGGTATAATACTCACAGCGGATCTTTGCGTTTCTTTTTTATAATTTTACTAGCTGACCCGGCAAACTTTGTTTTGCCATAAAAACACCAAACATTCTACCCTACCCACCCTACACTACCTACCCTACCTACCTTACCCTACCTTACCTACCCTACCCTACCCTACCTATCCTACCCTACCCTACCTACCCTACCCTACCTACCCTACCTACACTACCCTACCTACACTACCCTACCCTACCTACCCTACCTAAGGTAAGATACCAATCTTTTTTTCATAAGAACCTTCTCCTAACAATAACAAACACAACAAAAAAAGAATAAGCGAAATCGGTCCAGCCGTTCACGCGTGATGGCGTGACCAAGGGAAATAGGGATTCATTTTTATATGTATAAATTGTTTGTGTCAATGTTGAAGATGAAGATAGCATAATATAAATGCCTCTTTCACTCGCTTAAGTTTGTTGCATCGTCTTATCTTGCTGACTCTATGCAGTATACTCGATGGCAATCTGTTTCTTGCGCAATGGTTCGCAGAGCCAACTTCAGAGACACAAAGATCCGCTGTGAATACTATACAAAGTTAACCCTATTTCATCTTACAAAGCAAAACACCAGCAACAAGTCGTAAAAAAAATATCTAAGCGTCGTATGACAGCAGTAACATAAAGAACAGTATTATGTCTCACTTAAAGGTTTAATTGGCGCTTCTGTCGAGTAAATATCGTATGGCGTGCAGTTAGCAGTTTATACCTATCTTGTTCGATCGTAAAGCTAAATTGTTGCCAGGTTTTGTTGAAGATTGTTACTTCATTTAAACAAATAAATAAAAATGTACATAATACAAAAATTACAGTATTATGTCTCACATAAAAGGTTTAATTGGCGCTTCTGTCAACTAAATATCTTATAACGTGCAGTTACCAGTTTACACCTCTCTTGTTCGATTGTTAGGCTAAATTGTTGCCAGGTTTTGTAGAAGATTGATATGTCATTTAAATAAGTAAAAAAAAACCGGCCAAGTGCGAGTCGGACTCGCGCACGAAGGTTTCCGTACCATTATCGCAAAAAACGGCAAAAAGATCACGTTTGTTGTATGGGAGCCCTACTTAAATATTTATTTTATTCTGTTTTTAGTATTTTTTGTTATAGCGGCAACAGAAATACATCATCTGTGAAAATTTCAACTGTGTAGCTATCACGGTTCATGAGATACAGCCTGGTGACAGACAGACAGACAGACAGACAGACAGACAGACGGACAGCGAAGTCTCAGTAATAGGGTCCCGTTTTTACCCTTTGGGTACGGAACCCTAAAAATGAGCATATATAAAAATTACAGTATTATGTCTCACTTACAAGTTTAATTGGCGCTTCTGTCGAGTAAATATCGTATGGCTTGCAGTTAGCAGTGTATACTATTCTTGTTCGACCGTTAGGCTAAATTGTTGCCAGGTTTTGTAGAAGATTGATATGTCATTTAAATAATAAAAAAAAATGAGCATATATAAAAATGCGGATTCGACTAATTAGTACCTAGGTATAGATCAAACCGAAATGGTGGCAAAATAAAGTCGTATACATCCATTGGTCAGCCTATTTAATGACATAAACAACATTTGCCGCTGGGTTGTGTCTCAGCGGTCCTCCTCTCGAGAGTAATAACAGTTGCTCCTGTCAGATTGGTTCTATAGGATCTATGAATATGTACGGAGAAGTTTCGCAAAATCCGCAACCAACCCAGATGATTCATGACCACGACTGGTCCGTTTTACAGGTCCACTTGCTCGTATACGTTTTTATTCGACGCTAATGTATGTACTTGTATGAGCGAGTTCACACATATGACAGTAATCTAAATCCAAAAAAAAATACCGATCCGATAATAAATACAGCAGTCCGTTTTACAGATCCGCTTTATCATATTCATTTTTATTCGGCAATGGCGTAGGTAGTTGTATGAGCGAGTGCACACACACAACAGTATTAAAGCACTGATCCGTTTTGTTTGAAAGTTGGTGATACACTGACTAAATGTGGTGTAAACATTACCCCTAGTTACGACGGATCCGTTAAAACGGTACAGTAAATGCGGTGTGAACATCACTTCCAGTAGCGACGGATCTGTTAAAAAATATCCTGGAAATACGGATGTTCTGTGTGATCGTACCCTCAGAAGCAGAACGTGCACGGAACAATGCATTGCATATACATATTATCTCCTTAATGTATTAATCTTAATTAGAATGCTCAGGATCCTAACTGTAAGAATGACTGCTGATTCCCTGACTCACTTAGCATCTTTCCTAATTGGGATTCCTTAATTCAGAGACTGTAACGGGATATTTTCTTGGGAACAATAAAGCACCATATACTGAGAACGATGTTTATTATATTTAACCCTTGAACACGTTACCAAAGTAAATAAATTTAAAAAGGGTCGCTGGTTGCAGTTGGCTGGTCAACTTTTCTCGTACCAAAATATTTCCCAACTATTTTATAGTTGAGGGTGGAAGAACAAAAAATAAAAATAATAATAAAACGGAAGGGCCAGAAAGCCCGTCTCCTGAACCGTCGCGTAGCCAGCCAACTCCACACTGTGACAGCCTGCCTCGAGCAGATAGCCTCCGCCAGGCAATCAGCCCCAACCAGACAATCAGCCCCAACCAGACACCTCCTGAAGTTACAGAATAAAAACTTCTTAGCACAAAAACTCAAATTAAACACAAAGGGTTTTGAGTATATAGAACAGACAGGTCGCTAAAACACTGAAAGTAACATCCTATACACCGGGCTTTACATAGGCGAACACAAAGGGTGAGCCGTCCGGCACTCTTCATGATTAAACACACAGAATTTAAGGTTATACGGAGCAGACAACTCGCTACACATGGAAGGTATTATCTCACACACAGGCTTTACATAAGTGAACACAATGGATGAGCTGTCCCGTACTCTTCATGATTAAACACACAGATTTTATTGTTATACAGATCAGACAAATCGTTGGAATACGGGAATTATTATCTTAAATACCGGGCTTTACATAGGCTAACATAATGGATGGCCCTTCTGAGTATATGGAAATCATGCCTATGGTGTATGTAAATATGTATAATTGTATGGAGCCTGTCAACAAACACCCACAAAGGATAGGCCAGCCCAAACAATATAAATGCATCGGCCGCCCCAAGAAACCGAATACCAACTGACAGAGCCTTTAGGAAGTCAAACACGTACCTTTCGGAGGAAGTAAACCCGTAGGGTAGATAGGTCGGCCCAATTTCGACCCCACGCCACGTTGTTCTGAAAGAAACCAGCAAGTCAGCACACAGAACTCACAACGAAATACGATGGGGTCAATCCCCTGAGCAAAGCGACTTACCGTGAGGGATTATGAGCCCGACGTGGGAACACGTGGACAACGGGGCCAGTACCTGACCGAATCCCCGCTGCCACAGGAAGAAGCCCACGTTAAGATAACTCAGCAACACTATCAGTCAGGTCGCGGTCGCACGGACCTCACGGTTCCACGTGGACCAAAGCGACCTGATCAAAGCACAGCCAGGAGCAGCTTTTTCGGTCGCCGGGACGCACTCACGCGTCCCAATGCGGATCAGGCTACTCACACACACCAACTTCAGCACAACAGATTATTGGTTAGGGCTTCGGCCCAACCAGCACGTTAGCAGGCGGGTGACCGAAGATCCGGTCGCCACGCCGCCTCGCAGAAAAAGCAAAAAAGATCACCGCACGCACAAATCAAAACGTCAAATCACCCAGTGCCGTTCGGATACAAATCGCACAAAAATCAAATCACTTTGATTTTAACTACCCCACGAAACAATTTCAATCCTTGAAGAAATGACAAGGAAAAATCACCCTTCCGTAAAATACACCATCCCAGGTTCAAATCACATCCGTCAAATCATTCAAATACAATTTACAATTAAATTCTATAAAAACACAATCACTGACTAATAAAAATTATTTTAAACATGCACTGCGTCTAACTAACGATTTGCGCGTTTCCAAACGCAAATGCGGCACTCACAAATGACAGCTGGCAGTCTGTCAAAACAAACAAATAGAATTAAGTAAATATAAATTTCGGAGGACGAATATCAAGTGATTTTAAGTTATTTTAGTGAAATTAGAGTGTTTATAGGGAACTCGACGTCCCAGGGTGCGGTTCCAAAGTGGTTCCACCACCCAGCGGCAGTTTTAAGGCGAATGAGCAATACAAATACGGCGGCAAGAGGTAACTAATTTTCTTTTGACAAAACTTTTATCTACCACAAAAAAAAGTGTTACAGTATCCCCTCACCCGCTAGAATTTCGCGAGGTAACAAGCGAAATTCGAGCTGGTCCCCAGCTCTATGACCCGGTGGAGGCATAAGGCATGGCACAGAATGTGCCTGCTAATTTGCGGGACTGTTTCTTCAGCCCGTCTTTGGATACACACATACAAACACATGAAACTAAGGGTAGCCCCCATGCCAGCTACTCTGCAATACATATCAAAAATAATCAACACCCCTTGAGGCCCACAGTACTGGACATGATGACGCCAATGCAAAAAAAAAAAAAAAAACGCCCAAATGGAGGATCAATCGGCACTCTTTATGTCTTTCACATGGCAATCACTCCTTCTACCATTCTCATCTTCCAACAAGTAAACCAGATTAGACAACTTCCACACAACCTTACATTTCTCAAACCGTGGAGCCAGCTTGTAGGAAAAATGTTTCGAGGCATCACTCCGAACATGAGTGCGCCGCCACACAAAATCATCCTTCTCAAAAACAGCATCCCTTCTACGCTGATGGTAATACTTGGCATTACGCCAATGGGATTTTCTCAACTCTTGGTCAACTTTCACGAACACCTCTTTCAGGGTGCCCGACTTGTCAACGTAGGCTTCACGGGAAGCAGTATCAATCCCATGGTTGGACTCAACAGAAACATACTCAAACCCTTTGCAACCATCACCAGCCAACCTTTTCTGCCCCTCAGTCAACGCATCAAAAGGGTGCAACCGACTCACTTGGGACACTATAACTTCACTGGGTTTCCGATAAGATAAATCGGCTCGACCCGTCAGACACAATACGTCAGGCGCAAGATTAAAGGCCCTCCAAAAATTTATTCCGAATAGCAGAGGATTGGACACCTCCGGAATCACAAAAAACTTTATCACCCGCATGACATGGTTCACCGTCACCGGCAAATACATATACCCAAGAACAGGGGAAGTTGAACCATTCGCGGTTCTCACAACATCTACATCATTTGACTTATGGATCTGGGCCATACCCGAAAAATGATCCACAACAGAACCACCAACAATCGAAATTTCCGAACCCGAATCTAAAAGACCGGAAACAGACAAACCACAAATATCTACGTTTAAATAAGGACGGGTATCATCACCAGAGGAACGGACCGTCGCTACTTGTATTTTTGCATCCGGAGTCACCTTGTTTTTAGGAGAACACTTCGGACAATTCTTGGTTTTTACACCCTTCTCCCCACAGCGATAACAGATCATGACGCGGGGCGCCTTATACTCAAGGAGGTTATGATCCTTCACCCGACACCGTACACAAAACTTCTCCACCGCAGTCTCAACAGTCTCACAAACAGGGCGATTACCCTTACTAGCCTTGTACGCAAGATCGGGGGCAACAGCGTGTTGAACATTGCGTGGGGGTTCGGTAAAAAATTCCGACCTAACCTTCGCCGCTTCCAACTGCCGGCAGCGCCTTTTCAGTTCCGACCACGAATCAATATCAACCAAGGCCAGTTGGAGGGTATATGCTGGTCGGATATTAAACTTCGCGATGCTCAGCTTTTCTCTCTCACTCAGGGGACACCTCAAACGAGAAAAGTAGTTTTGTAGGATGCTGAGGTAATGGACTATGGACTCATCCGGACCCTGCGTCCGGGATCGGATCTCCTGCAGCAAGCGGTGGTCATAATCCGAAGGCAAATATTCCTCCAACAGCAAATTCCTTAACTGTTCCCAATTCTCAACCTCATCCCTGATACCTCGGTACCAGTACAATGCATCATCAACAAACAGCTCGACAGCAGACCTAAATAATCGATCCGAAGAGATACCACGCGACAAACAAAGCTCCTCAACTCTCTCCAGAAACTCATGGACGCCAACCTTACCATTGAATTTAATGTTCAGGGAATGGATATTAGCCGTGCGATCACACGTGACACAACGTTTCTCCGCCTCAGCACCCCTAGCGGCTTCCACGGGGTAGGTCGGCTCGGATCCGTCTACTTGTGGTTTAAACTCAAAGGTACTGGAAAAAGTATGAAACATTTTGTCCATTTGCTGGAGAATAACCAGGAGGCTTGCATCCAGCTCCGTCTTCAGCTCCATGTCCCCCTTCTCCACCGGCTCAATACGGGTTAACCTATGAAACAAGTGGTTCCCTAAACCTTGAATGCGGTATAACCGCTTTAGCAAAAGTGGCTTTTTATCTAACAGTTCCTGCAGCTCTGCCAGTTTAGTTTTAACAGTCTGTAATTCCAAATGCACATCGCCTTCAAACATGTTAACCTCATCAGTGGGTATCTCTTTGGACAGAGCCCTGATTTGAGTACGCAATCGACCAACCGTGGCCTCAGGTACACCATCACGGATGGCAACCTCATACATCAGCTCATCCTTGTTTAGGATATGAAAACGAATGGGGCGTTCCTCCATTTCAATAAATAACTACCAGTATAAATTATGAAGTTACACAATTCAACTTATAGACTAACACAATCACACATCAAAAATTGACCAGCCAATTCGTCCCTGAGCATAAGACCAGGGCCGAGGACCTGCACCAACAATGTCCTGTTCGGGCGCCGATGTAACGAGATATTTTCTTGGGAACAATAAAGCACCATATACTGAGAACGATGTTTATTATATTTAACCCTTGAACACGTTACCAAAGTAAATAAATTTAAAAAGGGTCGCTGGTTGCAGTTGGCTGGTCAACTTTTCTCGTACCAAAATATTTCCCAACTATTTTATAGTTGAGGGTGGAAGAACAAAAAATAAAAATAATAATAAAACGGAAGGGCCAGAAAGCCCGTCTCCTGAACCGTCGCGTAGCCAGCCAACTCCACACTGTGACAGCCTGCCTCGAGCAGATAGCCTCCGCCAGGCAATCAGCCCCAACCAGACAATCAGCCCCAACCAGACACCTCCTGAAGTTACAGAATAAAAACTTCTTAGCACAAAAACTCAAATTAAACACAAAGGGTTTTGAGTATATAGAACAGACAGGTCGCTAAAACACTGAAAGTAACATCCTATACACCGGGCTTTACATAGGCGAACACAATGGGTGAGCCGTCCGGCACTCTTCATGATTAAACACACAGAATTTAAGGTTATACGGAGCAGACAACTCGCTACACATGGAAGGTATTATCTCACACACAGGCTTTACATATGTGAACACAATGGATGAGCTGTCCCGTACTCTTCATGATTAAACACACAGATTTTATTGTTATACAGATCAGACAAATCGTTGGAATACGGGAATTATTATCTTAAATACCGGGCTTTACATAGGCTAACATAATGGATGGCCCTTCTGAGTATATTGAAATCATGCCTATGGTGTATGTAAATATGTATAATTGTATGGAGCCTGTCAACAAACACCCACAAAGGATAGGCCAGCCCAAACAATATAAATGCATCGGCCGCCCCAAGAAACCGAATACCAACTGACAGAGCCTTTAGGAAGTCAAACACGTACCTTTCGGAGGAAGTAAACCCGTAGGGTAGATAGGTCGGCCCAATTTCGACCCCACGCCACGTTGTTCTGAAAGAAACCAGCAAGTCAGCACACAGAACTCACAACGAAATACGATGGGGTCAATCCCCTGAGCAAAGCGACTTACCGTGAGGGATTATGAGCCCGACGTGGGAACACGTGGACAACGGGGCCAGTACCTGACCGAATCCCCGCTGCCACAGGAAGAAGCCCACGTTAAGATAACTCAGCAACACTATCAGTCAGGTCGCGGTCGCACGGACCTCACGGTTCCACGTGGACCAAAGCGACCTGATCAAAGCACAGCCAGGAGCAGCTTTTTCGGTCGCCGGGACGCACTCACGCGTCCCAATGCGGATCAGGCTACTCACACACACCAACTTCAGCACAACAGATTATTGGTTAGGGCTTCGGCCCAACCAGCACGTTAGCAGGCGGGTGACCGAAGATCCGGTCGCCACGCCGCCTCGCAGAAAAAGCAAAAAAGATCACCGCACGCACAAATCAAAACGTCAAATCACCCAGTGCCGTTCGGATACAAATCGCACAAAAATCAAATCACTTTGATTTTAACTACCCCACGAAACAATTTCAATCCTTGAAGAAATGACAAGGAAAAATCACCCTTCCGTAAAATACACCATCCCAGGTTCAAATCACATCCGTCAAATCATTCAAATACAATTTACAATTAAATTCTATAAAAACACAATCACTGACTAATAAAAATTATTTTAAACATGCACTGCGTCTAACTAACGATTTGCGCGTTTCCAAACGCAAATGCGGCACTCACAAATGACAGCTGGCAGTCTGTCAAAACAAACAAATAGAATTAAGTAAATATAAATTTCGGAGGACGAATATCAAGTGATTTTAAGTTATTTTAGTGAAATTAGAGTGTTTATAGGGAACTCGACGTCCCAGGGTGCGGTTCCAAAGTGGTTCCACCACCCAGCGGCAGTTTTAAGGCGAATGAGCAATACAAATACGGCGGCAAGAGGTAACTAATTTTCTTTTGACAAAACTTTTATCTACCACAAAAAAAAGTGTTACAAGACCGTTCCGTTTCAAAATTGGCTACAAGTAATAGTTGCTCTGGATGTATACTACGAGTCCTAACCACGTAGGTACCTATCATTCAACCGAAAGTCGTTCACTGCTGGCCATAGATCTCTCCCGAGCGCCTCGATATCGACCGGTCTTGTGCTTCACTTGAGACCGTAGAAGCCACACTTCCTCGGAAGTTAGGTCAGACGCTTCTGAAGGTAATGAAAAAGCTAAGGAAATTAGATATACGTGAGTTTGGCCTAAATAGTATTTTTTATTCTGCACTAGATAGAAATGGTTGAATCAATAAAATGGTTAGGAGAATATATCAAAAGATTTTTGCAGTTTTGCAGATCCTCCATTATGTCTTTTGTGGTCAAACTCCACACGTCTTATATGTAAAGAAGATGAACGTGAGATGAATTCGTATTTCTCAGACATTGCAGAGGTAGCATGTAAAGTATTCAGAAGAATTTGGTCTTCGAATCTCGCTCAAATTACGGCCCACAAATCTAAAGGGAACCCGATTGTAGTTTTTAAATTAACATTGATTTCTGATTTCATATCAATGTAAAGACGAACGAAAATGTTTGCAAATATATCTATCTAAGAATTTATCAAGCACCGTAAATTGCTGTGATTGGTTCAATGAATTTTCAACAGCAACAGAGTAATTTTCGTATCTTCAAAATGGGTGCACAGATTCTCTCAAATATAAGAAAAATATAGCTTTCACTCATTATTTTAGGGTCTGATGAAAACACTTGAGATATCAAATCGCTCATTAAGATCTGCGTTCATTAAGACGCGATAAAATGTAATTTTAATTAAATTTAGAATCTTTACTTGGAGTGATTCTATTCAGATAATTATTATGTTTTACTAGCTTTTGCCGGCGGCTTCGTCTGCGTGAAAAGTGTTTTTTTTATCCCAAGGGAACATTATGCAACGATCAAAAGTAGCCTAACGTAGCTATTTCAGACTATAATCTATTTCAATGCTAAATTTCATCCAGATCTGTTCAGCCGTTCTGGTGTGA
Organism: Anorthoa munda; assembly: GCA_945859665.1. Classification (NCBI taxonomy): domain Eukaryota; kingdom Metazoa; phylum Arthropoda; class Insecta; order Lepidoptera; family Noctuidae; genus Anorthoa; species Anorthoa munda. The sequence goes on along the minus strand of OX243899.1, from coordinate 18,761,052 downwards.
TTGAGTAACAAATATACATCGATCCAAACTTCCACATTTATAATATTAGTAAGATTAAAAAAAAAAATTACTTTAGCAAGTATGTCAAAATGTTAGAGGAAAAAATACTGATTTTCCTTCTAAGCTATAGGTAGGTGTTTTAGGGATCCGTTCCTGAAAAGGAGCCCTTATAGGATCAATACGTCGTCTGCCTAGCTGTCTGTCTGTCTATGTATCGAGAACTTTATCACTGGAACGCGTGGAGGTGTCTCTAGTTCTAGTTGTTGCAATCCCTTGGAGCTGTGAAAAATACAAACTTCTAAATCAACGCAATCAAAAGATTCATGTCCCATATTTGATTTGGATTTGCAAGAGAACCAAAACCTTCAAGCTACTTCCCGTTGACCAAGAATCATGTTTGGCAAGAAAAAATTTCTTTTCATAATTATAGGAAAAAATCTGGAAACTTTGAATTTGTAGCTGCATAAAAAAAGAAAACTATTATTATCAACTTATTCGCATTTGGTCAACTGACCAGTGACTACGACCTATGGGGTGATGTATGAGGACAAAAGTTTTCCAAATCTAAATTCAGTTTACCTTTTCGTTAGTGCAATGTTCTGTGCTTTCATTGTATACGAACTTCAGTAATGTTCGCTAATTATTTTTGTTAAGGCGCAGATTCCCTTGAGTAGCTAATTTTAAAATCAGAATCACGTCTAAACGGCTAGTCGTAATTTTTTGGGAAAATTTATGTTACATTAGATCATTTTCTTAATAATTTGATTTGAGCACATTTTGAGTTTTATTCGTATAACACAGTGTAATTAATTAGTAAAATTATGTCTAAAATTGACAAAAACACGACAATCGCACCAAAACCGCTGGGCGTATTTTAATGAAATTGACACCATCTCAAAGACAATTTAATTATCTACATTTTGATTTGAAGCTTTTTTTTTAAGTTGTAGCATAATAAGGAAAGTACAAAAAACTACTAAAATTTGGGTCACGCGGGTGCGAAACGGGTGCGCGTTTTGTTGGTCGAGGTCAAGGTCGTTGGCGTTAGTTGAAGCAGTTTGTACGGAACCCTCAGTGCGCGAGTCCGACACGCACTTGGCCGGTTTTTGTAAATATGTAGTACAGACACAGTTAAATGTTCCTCAACTAAAAATTTATTTTATTTACTCAGTATAAATCTTTTCTTAAAAATCCAGCCAGTCCATTGAAATGGTTTAATTGAATGCCAACAAAGTAAGGCTTGTGGTATTTTGACCTTGTTTTTAAGTGTTTATTTATAACTTTCAATGCAATAGTTCCAAAAGGTGACTTTACTTGATAGAGGAAAGAATTTCAAACCAAGGCATTAACGATTCAACTGAACCCATAGAATTAATATTTTTGGGTAAATCGTTAATTTGGTAATGCTTCTTCTGGAACTATGGAGCTAATAGGCCTTATAATTCCATTATATCCTTCTTAATTCTTTATTCTTTATTGTACACCAAAAAAACAACATTACACACAGTGTGATAATAAAGTACATGTACAAAGGCGAGCTTAACTCATTGTTGAGTTCTCTTACAGCAAACCCTATGGTAACAGAGAAAGATGACAATATAGAGGGCAGGATCCAGTGTACAATATTAAAATAACCTATGACGAATTAAATTAAAAGATAAATATACTTACTTAAATACATGCATACACCTATATATATAAATACATATACTACTACTATTGTGCAAGGAAACGATCCTTAATCTTCCTCTTGAAGACCTCCAGAGTAGGACTGTCGCGGAGGGAGTGTGGGAGAGAGTTCCAGAGACGCACTGCTGTAACAGAGAAGGAGCCATCACACCGGCTGGAAGTGTGTCGCGGAGGACGAAGGAGAAGAGAAGTGGCAGAGCGAAAGGTTTTACCTCTCGGCACGAGGTATTCAAAGCGTTCACGAAGGTATTGAGGAGAATTATGATCCTTGTATAAGTTATGGACCAAGTGATTAATACGGCATTAAGAATAATGCCCGCGCTATTTGAAAAAATCCCAATAAGAGTAGGCAATATGATAAAATCTATTGAAATAATTAAACATTACCTATCCGTGTCGGGGAGCCCTAAGCTCGCTCTTGGACCTATTCACTGACCGTAATTATCGAATTGCCCAACCGTTACGTGAAAAGACAATGTGATAAATATAGAAATTTAAATCAGTATTCATTACGTTGGCCGATTTGACTTGACTAGATTAATAATGCCTGGGCATTATTAACTCTGACATTATTTGACTCCTGTCATACAGGTCCGCCTAGTTTGGGAGTCAGAGGCTTCAAAATTATTGTAACAAATATTATGTATAAAGATTATTTGATTTGATTTTATTATACCTACATAATGACATATTAATCACTTGGTCCATGACATAATATACTGTGAGGACTCACCAATTAAGAGGCAACCTATTTGCCTATTACAAGACTGGCAATAGATAACTATTTAGTTTTGGAAGGTAATCGATTGAAATCGGAATGCTCGTAAAATAATTTAGTGGAGCACCGTAAGATTTATACCTCGGAATCCAGGGCCAGTCAATGAATCTTTATATAAACTTTGTAAATGTGTTTTCAATAGTATATAGAAAAATGTTAAAAAAAGAAAATTGTGCGATCTCAATTTTTTTATTATTATTATAAATAATTATAATTTTTTCGAAGTTTTCCTTTATTTATATTAGTTTAAGGTTCTATTTTAAAAAGGAGAACTATTACAAACTTGATCTTGGGTCTTAAGGGACTGCAGGTATAAAGATGAGGGGAGGGGAGGGGACTAGAGGGTACAACAGCAGCTGATATAATATATATACTTCTATACTAATAATATTATAAAGAGGTAGTTTGTGAATTGTGAGTTTGTGACGTTGTAGGGGGTAAACTCTGGATCTACTGAACCGATTTTGAAAATTCTTTTATCAATAGAAAGCTACATTATTCCTGAGTGTTAAAGGATATAAAACATTTTCAAAAAAATACCCAAAGTAGCAAAATGTTGCATATAAAATTCATTCTTTGGCGTGCGCTGAGAAAACTATTGATGATACATATAAAAAACCGGCCAAGTGCGAGTCGGATTCGCGCACCGAGGGTATTTTTGTTTCTAGTGAGTATTATTGTATCTATTTTATGTTTATTGTTGGTATTGTCGCACCACTGACAACTCTATGTCATGTCCAGGTAATTTCTGTCCATTCCAGGTTGCCTGGAAGAGACCGCGGAATGCGATAAGGCCGCCCATTGTATGTTTTTAGTATTAAGTTTCTTTTTCTTGTTTATTATGGTGTACAATAAAGTGTATATAAATAAATAAATAAAAGTAATTTTTGCATATTATTTAAAGCTCTCTGAACTATCCCCTCACAATACTTATAGGTACTATAATAATTTTGCGAATAATGCGAACATAAATGTATTTTTTCTTTTGTCTTTTTCACTTACATAATTATATAAACATAAAGAATTGGAATATGCTTGTTCTAACTTTTCTTTTTTTTTTTTTTGCTGGTTGGCACAACGTTGAACTAAATTGATTGGATTAATCGAGCGAAACCAGCGTTAAGTCATGAGTTTTCATTTGTATTTGTATGTCGGCTTTATGTTACAAAAATATTGTATTGTATTTATGTAACCATCTATCTAAAAAAGTAAATTCGGTTTTAAGTCGGCTACCTAGTGTTTAATGCATGCCGTGGCAGCCTTTTTTTTTATTTTTTTTTTAAACGGTGTTATCTGAAAGACCACAGGGCTTAACTTTCAGTGAATGCTTACAAAGCCAAAATTATTTTGGCGAATGTCGCCAAACGTACCTAATATGTACCTAGCTACCTGGTTTTGAAACTAAATCACCATTATCTCATGCTTCGTTCAGTATGACTGTAGGTGTTAGCCGCCGCTAGTTTAATCGGTTTAATACCGTAATTACAGTTCTTTTTGTTTTATTATTAGGAATTTCTTCCTGTAACGTGGGTGCGTTTACAAACATATAAACTCACATACACAAACACCCAGAGCCGGAACAACCATCTGTAGGTCATACAAATTTTTGTTCCGTGTGGGAATCGAACCCGCGACACGTAGCGCAGCAGTCAATTGCTCAACCACTGCGCCAACCTACCAATTAAGGCTACACTATAAAATGTAAAAATATGAGTACTTTAACATGTATTTTTTGGTGTATGCTTTGTTGGTTGTCCTGAATTAAATAAATAAATTAAATATTATCATCAGATTTTTTTATTTGGTTCTGATCCCATAGTAATAATTATTCATATTCATGAGCACTTTCACTCTCTGTAAGGTTGCCTTTCAATTAAAAGTCAATCTTTATTTTTATTTCTCTTACACTTTATATAAATAAATGCTTTTGAGAAAGCAAGCTTTTTAATTACGTACCTTTTAGAATTTTTTTTTTAAATTCCCATTAGGGATTTTTCCTCAACATCAAATCTATTACGAAAGCTTATATTTTTACATCAAAAGTAAAGCAATATTTTTAATTATTTTTGACGTCATTTCCTCAAAAATAATAATTATGTTATGGACATTTTAAATTGAACGGTATTTGGAATAAAGGGAGTAAGGTTATTTTGAAGTGATCAAAACTCTTTCGATAAACTCCATTTTATTATTGAAATAAAATATGAAATGAATGTTCAATCATTACACAATAATGCTTTATTTAGTATTGCAACAATTCAATACATACTATTTTATTTAACATCGATTTAACCTTTTAATTACATATTTTTCAATAATTCAATTATAATGTTACTATGAATAAGTGTGGGCATCCGAAATTGAAATGACACCCAGCCTATATTTCAGATGCTTACACTTTAAATAAACTATTTTTTTTCATTTATATTTGAGAAAAACTTCAGGAAAAATAAAATAAAGAGGAAATAAAAATAAGTTTTTATAAATATATTCATATGTTTAATAAAATATTTTTTTACATTTTGAGACCCACTTTACAGCTGCTAATGGTTCTAAGTATATCAAGAAAGTAATACTAAATATTAATATTTGAGATTATAAGCGTATTATGGTTCAAGATAAATATTTTTCTAAGTAAAATACTGTTAAAATGTTTAACTTTTTTTTCATACATTTTTAACCTATAAATACATCCATTTTTTATAATTTTTTAAAAGATCAATGCACCACATAGTTTAGCCTCATTAGAAAACTTTAGCCCGTCAAAAATATTTAGGAAGAAGAAATTTAGTACATACAATGAAAAACCGCAATATGAGATACACACTGCCCACTTACTCCACATTTACAGTTTTAAAATTGACAGATTAAAATACAGGCATATCTATGATACCAGTTTATAATTAAAATGCTGAAAACACTACCGGGAATTCGTGCAAATAATCAAGTATGCAAATTTTGAAAACAACCTATTATTGGTTCGAACACTGCTACTATCCATTGCCTGTTAAGTTCACAATTAAAAATCTCATACAGCGGTCCGCACAGCATTGTAAAGGTAACAAAGAGATTACGACTGGCAGTCGTGACACGCTTCAGCAGACCTCTTCCTTCTGCTCTCTTCGGTTTCCTCAAACTCGTTCTCATTGACTTCCTCGCTGTCCCTGCCAAGCCTGATGAAGTGGTCCCTCGCTCGGCTTTTCCTCTGAGGGTATCCACTGACGGCTAACTCAGAGTTCTGCTCTAAAGTCTTCTCGTCTTCTGCAGAACGTCCAAGACGGATGAAGCTGGGGTCCCGTCCGAAACGGACGAAGCTGGCTGACTTCTTGGTCATGGGGGTGTCGTAGTCTTCTTCGTAGGCTCGAAGGAGAGAGACCAGGTCATCGGTGGAAAGGGTGAGAGGCTGGGAACGACCGAAGCGAAGAAAACTGTCGGCGCGCCTAGTGGATCGCTGGAATGCTTCTCTGAGGTCTGCTGCTGAAGGTTCTTGGGGATATGATCTGCCGAATCTGTTGGGGGTAAAGGAAAACGATGTTATTAAAGCGACAAGTAGAAAAATTTTGGAGGTCCTAAAAGAGGGACATTTTGTGTATCTAGAATCGTTTCAAATGCTGCTAAGCAGAAGTTTGGACTGGTCTTTATGACTTTCTACTAATAACAAGGACAATTGGTTTCAGAGATGAGAAACAAATTGTATTGCTAGTTAGAGGGGCATTCTCTAACTAATTAATGCTTATGATAAAATTATGTTCTTATAAAAAGTTCAATGAGACTAGCTTGGACATATAGACGATCAATCGCTCAACCATTCTTATGACCGTTCTTTGCCATCGATACGGTTTTTTATTGGGTCAAGCCCGCCACATTATTCCCAGCCACTAGAACTCTGGTAAGCCTGAATCAACAGTGGCAAACACCAGAAAAGCGCCGAGTCAATGAAGTTCAAGAGTCCTGGAGGAACGAGCCAAATGTCTTAGATCTCACCACAATATAAAAATCAGAAAATAATTGCAGAGGAGCAAAATTCCGCGGATATGTTTACGAACCTGATCATACTCCTGTCGATAGCACTTCTGCGCCTCGCTTCAAGATCTGGAGACCGTCTGACAGGGGAGGAGGTGGCGCCAACCACCAGGCACAACGCAGCCATCAACGCGACGGACCGGGAGCAACTCATGATGGTGGATGTGGAAAACTGGAAAGAAGGAAACCTATTTAAGGATGTTTGATTGAACTGGACAGCTTCAGTGAGATGGGCTGGACGTAGTTAAGTAAGTGTCACCTGTAGAGACTATTTTACCACATACATGAACTCACGCCATTTGCCATGGGGGTATGCAGATACTACAGAGCACAAATTGCTGCGATCCTTACATACTCCCTTATTTTAGAAAGGGCTTGTGCGCAGTACTCACAATCGTCATGCGTGTAGCCGCTCTATTCTGTTCAAATATATCTTTGAAAACTTGGGTGAAGTGAACTGTCACGTCATCTAAGTCATCATGGTTAGACGTTTAAAGAATAGCACTGCAGAGATGTATGAAAGTAAACTATACTACGTTCTTTACTACTTTATGGTGTACAATAAAGTATATTCTATTCTATTCTATTCTATACTTCTTATATGATAGTTTGATCTCTGAGACATCTGTCAGTATCAATAGAGTAACAATAGCGCTTGACAGGTTAACAATTACGTATACGTCAATTTGACATATGTCGCAGAGATCAAGCTGTCTTTTATGAAGTATAAGCAAAATGAGTGTGTAAGGATAAGTAGCAGGTGTTTGTAGTTTAACACAAACGTGAAAATTTTGTCAGTGTAACAATCGCAAAGTTCTTGTACACTGTGTCTTTTACCTCGACGTTTGCGTTCAAAATTGTCTTTTTATGTACCTTTGGCTGTGTTTCTTTATCTTATACGCTTTGATTAAGTGTGTTGTTTGTTTGTTTCCTGTAAGCTCTGTACTAACTGATGCCGAATTTTCTGTCTCACAAAATTACATTATGTTTATCTTTCGGCTTGAGTTGTGACGCATGTGATTTCTTATCAAAATTGTACACGTTATGTATTTTGGTACGAGGCAAGTCCTTCAGGTTTCTCTTAAAATAGTTATTCGTACTGTCCCACTGGTGAGCAAAGAGTTTATAAAAATGAATGATGTTCCATTATAGAACAGAAACTCGTCAACGAACGAGAAAATAGCGTACCTTCTCAAAGACACACATTTTAAATACACAAAATTATTAAAACCATAATTTACCATGTGTTCTTTTGAAGTATGGAAGAAGGAGGCACATTGAGCCAAACCCAAATAAACTGAGATAAGGCAAAGAAAAATATAATGATGATGATGCATATTGTGGGACAGTTATGGAATTTAATACTAGACTCAATTATCAAACCGACTCTTTATATTCTGAGTTAAGAGTATGGAAACCTAATGAGCTTTAACGCCAAATGTTGTCAGATTTTTCAGGTTAAAGTAGAAATTGACTAATATTAAACTTCAAATTCTTAATTCAGAAATCGGGGGTATTTTTTCTTCACTATAAATCAGTGTTGAAATTTACAAAATAGCGAAAATTCCATCAGTTTTATCAACGTTTACACGTCCACGTTACACAACACCGGAATTTCGCTTTGATCAGGATCTGTGTCGCCTAAGTACGTATAGGTAGAGATCCGGAATGCCAAGCCAAGTAAAGACGCGGTCCCATTGTAAGCTATAATTATTATAATAGACGTAACGCACCGGATCAACTGAAATGGCGACAGGTCACTGGAACAACTTGCGACTACGGATGCCCCTCAAGTTAAAGGGAAAAAAGTACAAGTCCGTGATAAGACCTGTCATACTGTATGGATCAGAATGTTGGGCTGTAAAAAGATGGATGAAAAAAGATTGTATATAGCAGAGATTATAATGTAAAGATGGATGTGCGGAGTGGCGAGAATGGATAAAGTAAGAAATGAGTATATTAGAGGCTGTTTGAAAGTGGCGCCAGTGACAGAAAAGTAGAAAGGAAACCGTTTGTCCTGGAATTGTCATGTGATGAGGAGAGATGAAACGCATGTTACTAAAAGAGTTATGAATATAAATTTGGGTGGATGGGGAGGGAGGGGAAGGCCAAGGAAAAGATAAGGATATGTGAGGACTGATATGAAAGAATAGGGAGTAGCGTGATAGCGTGACAGGGGACAGGACGGTATGGAAGAAGAAAACGTGTTGCACCGACCCCAAGTAACATGGGACAAGGGTGGGAAGATGATGATGGTGAAGGGGATTTAAAAAAAAAAAATAACTCTTATTATGTTTAAATGTACATAGATCGAAAAAAAAATGTTGAAAAAGTAAAATAAAAAAGTTATAAATAAAAAAGCAGAGGTTAGGTAAGCGTGCTTCACCGTAGACCGCATCATCGCTTAACATCAGGCGAGATAGTGGTCAAACGCGAACCTATAGATTATATAAAAAAAAAAAAAAAAAAAAAGCAGATGTATTCTCCGACTGCACATCATAATTTTTTTCTTGTTTACTTCTTTTTGGTTCGCTTATTAAGCAGTCGGGTTTTTTTTATTTTTTTTTTTATTTTTTTTTATTTCATGCTACATAATTTACCTATTAGTAGGCACACTTCGATCGACAATCTATTGGACACGTTTTTATGACACGATATCTTGCGAAAGCAACTCGATTCAAACAGTTAAACGCCCATAACTTTTGAACGGCTGAACCGATTTTAATCAAACAAATCAAACAATAACTCTCTCGATAAAGTCACCTATCAAACAAAACGAAAAAACTAAATCAAAATCGGTTCATCCGTTTAGGAGCTATGATGCCACAGTCAAACTTATGACACACCTCTTTTTCCGTCAGGGATTAAAAAACAGTCCTTAAGCCATATTAAATAGCTTTTATATAGCTTCTAGTCAATAGCTCTCAATGGGCCCGCGCCCTAAGGTTAACATTTTGGAGTCATTTCCCGTTTCTCGTAAAATCACAGTTTTAATTAAGAAATTTAAGGCTTTTATAGCCTTGTTACTATCCGATTGCTTATTGAGTGGTTCAGTAGCCTTTGTCTTTGATCTCTTATTGAAATTATTATATAGTTGTTTTATAAGCACATTATTCTGTTTGAGAGAACCTATTTGTATCAAGTAAAAGCATAGTGGTGTTTGTCGGCTATGTAGAAGATAAATTCCAGTAAGGAATGTTCTAATGGCTTGAAGAAAACAGTTGTTCTGTATCTAATAAATACTATCTGCCTCCAGCGGCTCCACCCGCATGATAGTAAAATTATTCGAAAGGATCTTGGTCCTTGAACGTCGCTAACGGCCCAGGGGCAAATATTATATTATTATTTAGGAATAACTCTGTATCTCATTGTAATTGAACTGTTATTTTTCTTATATATTTAATCCTAAACCCTAAGGTTTAGGATTAAATATAGCTCAGCAGAAGCGCTTGCAAACATTGGACCAACGAGGTAGTATTTTTATGTATAATAAATAAAAAAAGCGTGCCAAGTGCGAGTCGGACTCGCGCATGAAGGGTTCCGTACCATTATCGCAAAAAACGGTAATAATATCACGTTTGTTGTTCCCATACAACAAACGTGATATTAATATAAATGGAGCGCATTTAAATATTTATTTTATTCTGTTTTTAGTATTTTTTGTTACAGCGGCAACAGAAATACATCATCTGTGAAAATTTCAACTGTCTAGCTATCATGGTTCATGAGATACAGCCTGGTGACAAACAGACTGACAGTAATAAGGTCTTAGTATTATGGTCCCGTTTTTACCTTTTGGGTACGGAACCCTAAAAAGTACTGCTATTTTCTAAGTTTTCTAATTAATTGACACACCTACCATAGTTACGCGTGAACAATTATATGGTTTCAGTATACAGCCTCTACTACTTATCATTACAGTATACATTTACGGTGTAACTTTATTAGGTCACTCCGAATTTCGTCGGCGTCGTAAATACGGTTTTACAAGTGAAAATTGTGAAAAATTACCACTTATTACTCTCAAACCGGTGAAGGAAAACATCGTGAGGAAACCGGCATGTCCTAGAACCAAAAATTCGAAGACATGTGACATCCACCATCCCGCACTGGGCCCGCGTGGTGGATTACGGCCCATCCCCTCTCACAGAGAGGAGGCCTGTGTCCCAGCAGTGGAAACATTAATAGGCTGATGATGTGATGTGATGATGTGACCACTTATTACTGTACTCACAATCTCAACACTAAGGTGAATTAAAAATAAATACACAGTTTTGTTTGCAAAATATTCTTTGATTTACATATTTATGCTATTTTGTTATGAAGAAATTCTAGCCATATTATTTTTTTTTAAAGTTTAATAATATTTTAAAAATCCAAGTCGTTTTGGAGGAGTTGCCAAAAGTAGCGAAAAAATATCGTGTTGCTAATATTTTTTTTAAAGAAAAACTATTAGTTACACGAAAAAAACATGTTTCACAAATAATGTACATGAATCAATAATAAATATATATTTTTCAAACCGTTTAACCTAGCCGTTACTAAGGAGTATGCTTTAGAAAGTGACCGTTTTAAGGCACTAAACCGGTTGTAGGCCCTTAAGGTTACACTAGTCGAAAAATTTTCCATACAAACGTAGTCTGGCGATTACTCCTCTGTTTGTCTCATCATTATCTAGCCCTGTATGGAAACAGAAAAGTAAAAAAATACAATATTAGAAAGTTATGAGTGTCGAAACTTCCATATTTCAACACTAATTTTAACGCATCTTTGGGCGGAAATAAATACCATAAGAAGAAGAAAAATTGCAAAACGGCCTCCATACAGGGATATATAAGTAATTCAACAATACAAATAATTTTAATTTGAAAATATACATTTAGTAGTTTTTTCATGATATCTAGACTCCCAAAGGACTGTTTATAATATTTCGCGCACTCGTTTTCGTCCTAAATCATCATCCATTTCACTACAAATTTGCAAAAGTGCTAATTCGTACGAGAACTAGCTTATTACTGCTCATCACAGCATCTATCTCTTTCGCAGGTGTTGTCGGATGAGACAGCATGCATTTTAACCCCGCGCACAAAATAGTTCGTGCCGTCGACTAGGGGAACCTTAAGTCCGCATGGGACTTGGCAATAGAGGAAAACCAATATTATATACAGGATTTGAAAAATCTGCTGTGTCTTATCATGAGTACAAATAACCCTTTAAGTAGGAGTGTGTGTGGAGTTGCAGTGGTTTGGGAATAGTGCGGTGGGATTGTCCCAATTAAAAAAAAACCCTTTAAGTTGGTATAATAAGTTATTTTGTCCCTGCCACTGGACTGTTCTATATAGATAAATATTTTAGTTTCCGTCTTGATTCTGCAATGTTATAGTTACGAAAATATTCGTCCTTTCTCTCGCATTCTACCGGACAGACAACAGATTAACATCAATATTAGCTAGGTAACGATTTCTTTGCACAGGACTGGCTGCAAACTGGTCTTCGGGGAGAGATGAAAAAAAAAAGAAAATATTCTGACTATTGAGGTCAACGAACTCATATAGTTCGTAAAAGAAGGTTGTGATTATCAGGCTTTTATTAGCGACTTTGTTTGAGTAGAAGTATGCGCCAAAAATATATTTCTATACTATATATACTATATAATCTATACTAATATTATAAAGAGGAAAGTTTTTTTTGTTTGTTTGTTTGTTTGTTTGTACCGAATAGGCTCCGAAACTACTGGTCCGATTTGAAAAATTCTTTCACCAATAGAAAGCTACATTATTCCTGAGCGACATAGGCTATTTTTTTATCCCGAAAACGGGTCCTGTGGGGTGGTCCACGGGAGCGAAGCCGCGGGCAACAGCTAGTTAAGTATAAAGGCATTTGAGATGAAAAAATATGAAATTATTTTAGTAGGAAGATATTTTACAGTACCTCTGTATAATGCCTTCATACATAAATAATTTGAAGTATACCTACGCAAAGATCATTTTTGCTATTGTTTTTTAATTGCACTTAAGCTTGATTTTTTTTGGCACCCTTTCTTTGTCCCTTTCTTTATTTGCTTGAATATCATGGCAGATACTAAGATCTTGTTAAAATATTCATTGAAAGGTATCTTAAGCGAAAAGTCTTTGGCAATTTCATGTTTCGACAAGGGCACAAAATGCAAAATATATGTAGGTCATCCAAATTCTATGTAACAAAACTGTTAGGTCATCAACGTATTTTTAGAAACATACTATTTGAGGAGCGCCGGAACAAAAGCCACTTTATACCCGATATTTTTTTTCTGTTTGTATTCTCCTCATACATAACATACCTACATCACTCAGGTTGCAGCAGATCAAGTTAAAAACGTAGTCATAGTAGTAAACTTATAACTTATAATTATGGCTCTAAACATAGGCAGCCGGACCTAAACCCGACAAACACACTTACTTTTAAGACTTTTTAAATTTCGTAACTATTCCCGATAAATTCCATAAAAATCTTTTAAAAAATCCTGATCAGACCATTTATGTACAAATGGATTGTAGTTACAACAGAAAAACAAGCAGAAGAATGAAAACAATAACAAAGTATTTGATAAACACCTACAATAATTGCAGCTGTACGAATCAGATGAAGAGCGTAAGCGAGCGTATATCTGCTAGTAAATTGTAGCTCTAAAAACTATAAAACACGCTTTAATGGTAAATTGAACTAAAAAGTCGCTAATCTTGAAGATCCTGGTAAGGATAATGGCACAAACAATTTAAATTATTTTATTTATTTATTTTTATTTAAAAAAAAACATTGCCCCACACTAGGAATTTCTTCCTGTATCGTGGGTGCGTTTACAAACATATAAACTCACATACACAAACACCCAGAGCCGGCACAATTTTCTGTAGGTCATACAAATTTTTGTTCCGTCACGTTCAAAGATTCCGTTACATAGAAACATACATACCAAGCTAATAAAAGTGTGTTAAAAAAGAGGCAAACAGTCACTGCAAAAAAGTCGCGACGACATAGCAGCATCGACGACATAGCCGAAAAACCGTATGCAAATCGTGTCGCGTGTGGTGCGGTGTCGTGCAATGAAGAAACGGTCTATACAAATATATCGTGACCACATTTTGTCGTGTCGTGTGTCGCGTCGTGAACAAACGGCCTAACGGTGGATTATCCAGAAAGTCTGTAGATTGTACAGACTTCACAAAACCTTGTGTCAAATTCATTGAAGCGAGTATTGTAAGTAGATTAGTAGTTCTGTTAATCCTCTACTTTTGTCTGACACGTCATTAATGATAGTCTAAAACCTGTTATTAGGTAATTATTACATAAGGGATAGTATTTTTTTTAGATTAATTTCGTCTGTCTATTGTTTTTTCTATTGTTTCGCTAATTATGACAGATAAAGGATTACTGCTCTCTTCGTCTAAGGGTGAGGCCAAACGAAAGTAATTTTATGAGTTGTGAGTCGCATAAAATGCGTCGCGGAATTAACGCTGCATTCGGTTTCATACTAAAGTCCTGTTAGTGCCACACGGCGACGCAAAATGAGTTATCTGCTGACTCACGCACATTATTTCAGCAGAATTGCGCTTGAGGTGAGAGAGGGGAGCGAGGCAAGCGTCCGCGCCACGTACAAACGTAGAATAGCAACTGAAATTACGTCCGTCCGTCTGGCAGCCAAACCGAATTTCAGTTGAACGTAAATTAAAAACTAAACGCGACTCATTTTTCATCATCATCAGATTTTTTAATGTTTCCACTGCTGGGACACAGGCCTCCTCTCTGTGAGAGGGAATGGGCCGTAATCCACCACGCGGGCCCAATGCTGACTAAGTTAACCAATTTAATAGCACAAACAAACACAAAGTCCAACAAAAAAACCGCATTAGTTTAGTGAATTAAATAAATCCATTGTCAAATTGTCACGTAAACTTTTATATTAGCTTTTTGTTCAACCAATCATAGACTAAAATGAGATTAAACAAAAAATTCACTAGTCAGAAACTATTTAATCAAAAGTAAATCCAACATAGTTATTTGCTCCTTGAAACAATTACAGATAACAAAAGTCCTTGACAAGTAACATTAAAGTCTTAAGAAGTGTGTGTAAGTAACTAGGTTCGTGATTAGATGGGGCTGACATAACCTGTTTTTTGTTACAAGTCCCTAATAAATAAAGAGAAAAAAAAGTAACATTAATTCGAACATAGGTTAGTTGCAATGCAACTCCTAAAAGCCAGAGTCAACCATGGCGACCACCAGATAAACAACGTTTTTAATCCCAAATACTCAACAGAAAAACAGGCCCATAATTTCTAAAAAAACTTTTGCCTTTGGTCACTGTAAACACTGGAAAACAAGAAGCGGCATTCCCTGCCGGAGTCTGTATTTCCTGATAGCTACAACCTGGAGGTTTTTAAATCAAGAGTGAATAGTTTACTATTAGGCAAGCGTGTTCCATCGTCGATCACATCATCGCTTACCATCAGGTGAGATAGTGGTCAAACGCGAACCTATCGTTAATAAAAAAACAATACAAAAAACACAAGAAAACCTTTCCTTACAATTCTTCACAGAATCCTCTTAATCAATCAGCCATATAAAGTTGCCATGATTAGCAGAAGAACATGACCTAATCACTTCTACACTATTAAGCTATGATACTGCCACAAGGTCGGAACAGTAGACAGCCAGGCGCCGCAGTGGGCGGACGTCTGACTCGCCATGCAAGGACGTTAACAGTAAGTTATGTTGGGAAAATAGTTGAAAACAATTCTAGAAGGATTTTTGTCGTAGTAAAGGAAGGTGGGATCGTGTGGGTGGGAAGCTATTTGGCTTGTCAATGATATAATAACTCTAGTTTGGGGTGATTTATCAAGTTTTCTATTGAGAGCATTGATAGAAATGTTTCAGACAATCGCACATCACTTCAATATTAAACTGGAATTTATCATCTATATATATACCGACTTATTTATATATTATAAGTAAGTCAGTATAGATATAAAATAGATGATAAATTCTAGTTTAATAAAATATATAATAAGAGTATATAATATAATATTATAAAGAGGAAAGATTTGTACTTTTGTATGTAACGAATAAACTTAAAAACTATGGGACCGATTTCCAAAATTCTTTCACCGTTGGGAAGCTACACTATCCCCCGATGACTTCTTATCCTTGTATTCTCACGGGAACGGGAACTACGCTGGACAACCGCGAAGCGTCCGCTAGTTGTATAATATAGAGGGTTCAGTTTATAACCAAGATCTCAGATCATATAATACCCAAGATTAAAAAATACCTATCACAGTCTCAGGTAATAATGTTATAATAACTTGTCGTAATAAGCTGGCAGCTTGTCGTAATAAGCTGGCAAGTTTACCAGCACGAACCAGAACGAACCGGAACAAACCGAAGCGCTGCACCTTAAATAAAACCCTAATAAGCTAGCTGCTTTCTACTTGAATGCAGCCGTAGGAAGTATTTGTTGAGAATTTGTGAGGCTTAACCCATGCTTAACCCCTTGAGTGCCCGAAACGTGGATCCAGGCGGAAATTGCTGTTTCTTTATTTGGGGGCATGATTGGCGCAGTGGCTCAACCAACCTGCTGCGCTGCGTGTCGCGGGTCCAATTCCCGCACGGAACAAATATTTGTATGACCTACTGTTAGTTTTTCCGGCTCTGGGTGTTGTGTATGTGAGTTAATATATTTGTAAACGCACCCACGATACAGGAAGAAATTCCTAGTAATCATACAAAAAAATAAAAAACTCTAATTACGGTATTCAACCGATTAAACTAGCGGCTAGCTACACCTACAGTCATACTGAACGAAGCATGAGATAATGGTGATTTAGTTTTAAAACCAGGTAGCGAGGTATATATTAGGTACGTTTGGCGACATTCGCCAAAATAATTTTGGCTTTGTAAGCATTCACTGAAAGTTAAGCCCTGTGGTCTTTCAGCTATCATGACACACCCAGTAAAGCAAGATGGCATTGAACTACTGCAGAGTTCAGACACAGTGGCTTACAACCTTATTAAGTGGAATAGTTTTATTCGTAAAGTGTCTGCGTCATTTTGGTTACATTGACCTATAGTTGTTTTGGCAAAGAATCCGGAATTTAGATGTTTTGGTATACGGTGTAATAAAGCCGACCAAGGTTCCTCCAAGTCGAAGGTAGTGAAACATTAAGTTGAGATTAATCCCATGCTTGCATGTGTATATGGCCAAATATATAGTTCACTTTATCGGGTGGTTTAAACTTTATTGTGAGTTGTTTAAATTTTGGTGTGAATTGCAAAATCTGTCGAGCTGTGACATTAAAGTAGGATTAACAACGTTCTTAACTGCAAACTTTTAATTCAGAAACCAGGTGTCAGTCTTAGTACTATCGATCCATTATTATTTACTAGCTGTCCCACGCGGCTTTGCTCCTACTCTAGCCTACATACATGAATGTTGCGTAACGTTAACCGCTTACGCAGCGCACGCAACGGAAGCTCTCAAAAAGGAATATTTTTTGCCGTTTTTGCATCATTTTTCATGTATGCTCCGCTCCTATTGGTAGTAGCGTGATGTTATATAGCCTATAACCTTCCTCGATAAATGTACTATCCATCACAAAAATATTTTTTCAATTCCAACTAGTAGATTAGCGCGATCAAACAAACAAACAAACTCTTCAGCTTTATAATATTATTATTATAAGTATTTATTTTAGACCATGCATCTACTGTCTATTCACTGTTCGTTTTATTTTTAACGCTAAGGGTGCTTACGCACTACATACGATCCGTGTCCGTGAAATTTCGGTTCCGAAGTAGCCGTAGTACTTCTTGTAGGGAAGCTTACGCTCAACATCTTTTTTTTTGTTACATTTAATATTATATATTGACTGGACATTATAATTATTATTTGTGATATACATATACAAGATTAATTTTCAATTGTATTTTCTAGAGACTATTGTAATAACTTGACAAAATAACTCATTTTTGATAGGTATATTTTAAATTAATGCACTCAATTTTCTTTTTGAAATTTTAAATGTTCTACACAATGTAAATTGTTTGATAATAAATAAATGAAAAAAAAAATGAAATGAAACAGCCGAACTCTATCCGTCATAATCTGTCACAATTCAGAACATTTTGAATTCGGAACTCAAATCACGGACACGGGCGTGTAGTGCGTCACCGCCCTTAGTTTTAATACCAATGCTACAGAAGCCAAAAATATTTTCATCGAAACTCGATACCAACTAGCCAACAGAAACCTAAATTATCGTTTCCTTAGACTCCTAACTCAAAATTATTTTACCACTGAGGCCTGTAAATTATTTAAATGTAATACTTCTCATCCCTCAAGAGAATAGGTAAAGATTACTTTCTTTACAACACTACAGGGTGACGCTAAATGATATAAAAGTCATTGAAATAAAGACCTACGGCACTTTGTCTTAGCGGTCATCCGTGAGGACTAATTTTATACGATTTTTATGGAAGCCTACTGAAATAAATCAAATGGGATGTTTATGTTCTTTTGATGGTTTTAGGGCAACGTGTAAAGAGTGGCACTTATGTAAGGGGTGGCTTTATACATCGAGAGAGAGCTGTGGACTTCCCTTCATCGAAACACGTTAATATAAATATTGTATGTATGCCATTTGCATAGTTAAATAAAATATAAATGGTGAAATGTACATATCTGCCTCACCCTTCGCGGTAACAGGCTTGATGCTATGGTAAGTAAATAAAAAACCATTACAGTCGTTATGAATATTTAGATTTTCGGAATTCCACAGACAGATATACGCCTGTGGTGGTACTCCGTAGTAATTTAGCAAAATTAATGAATTTTCTGACATACTATAGATCAGGGGTCAACAATTACTTTTATTTGAGGTCCGCTTCATAAAATTAATATGATTGTCGCGGTCCGTAAGGTTTAAATGCAAACTACCCTACCCACGGCCTTTGCATCGCCACGTGTATTTACTTTGATGCAAATGTAATTTTTTGCCTCTATCCGTCCGAAGTTTGGATAAAATTTAGTGCAGGCTATTGTTATTAAATCTTGGAGATGTTCATCGGTAAGTTTCTTCCCCATCGCGACAACTAACGACCTCGCGCACAGCGTTTGTCTGTTGTAGCAGGCAATCCTCGGCAGTAAAGACAAAGTGCGGTGTAAATTTCGTATTCAAGTAAATAATATATATTGTACTGTTTAATTATAAGGTCCACAAAAAACAGGTCAGTGGTTCTCCATTTCGTGACCCCTGCTATAGATGGAAACTTAACCCAAAAACATCTATTTGAAATAAGTTGGGCGGACATTTTAAGGTCTTAAAAAGTTACATTCAGTAATAACTGACATTATTGTTCGCCCGACATACTACAGTATTACAAAAATACAACCAGAAATCATCTGATACATCCGAGAAGTGACAATTTACAAAACATTTTCCTTAAGACATGTTCTAAAAGTATTTACATTTAGCTACACCTTGAAATTTCTTAGCGGCAACTTAAAATTAAGTTAGCCGACTGGGTATTCCGCGGTAAGTGTAAGAAATTTCCCTAAAATAAATCCCATGGAATTGTCAAACTAAAGAATGGGGCGTATTTTCCCTAATGTGATTGTTCAAGCAAAGTGCTTGAGATGCTATTTAGTTGTCACGCAAGCCCATAATCAGTGTAATGGTGAACCTTACACGGAATTACAGAGAATAGAATTTGCAAATATCTTTTGGCTGACCTTGGATTTCGGGACATTGGCCTTGATTTTTGCAAGATGTTTTCATAATTATGAGAAACTTTACTTTTGACGTTTACTTTTGAGGAAAACATTAGTTAGAGATGGAGGAAAATCTAATTATTAACAGATAATGAACAGCTTAAACCCTGGGATCTAGAAGCGACTTTAGGCTGACATGATTCGCCTCACGGTGCGACGCCATCCCCCTCTATCGGCTGTGACTTGTGTGCACTCATGCAATGGGCCTTCTTGCAGATTTGATCTGGTCGGACCATCGCATGGGCGACCTCCTTCCACTCTGATATTAGACCACAAGCCACTCAATAGATTCGTTGCCTCGTCGGAGCACATAGCCAAAGAACTGGATTATTCGAGCCTGGACAGTAGCTGAGAGACGCTACTTGATGCCGAGTTCTTGGAGAATGGATACGTTGGTACGAAACTCGGTCCAAAACACTCCAAGCATTTTCCTCCAGCATCACATTTCCAGAGCGTCTATTTTTCTCCTCTCAGTTGCCCTAAGTGTCCAGGTCTCGGCTGCGTAGAGGAATATGGTGAACACCAGTGGCCGTATGAGCCGGGTTTATGTGGCTTTGTTGATGTTGCGATTCCTCCATACTTTCCTTAGCCTATCCATGGCAGATCTGATAATAGCCATGCATCGCTTGATCTCTTCCCCGCAACCGCCGCGCCGTGGTTTGACATCAGAGCACCTAGGTAGACATACGATTGTACGACCTCGCAATTCGCAATTTGAGTGACTTCGGGCGAATTTTCGTTAATACGATCTTCGTCTTGCTACTGTTAATTTTCAAACCGAATGTCGAGCTGGTGTATTATACACACAAAACTATAAAAGCGTAAGCAAAACATTTCAAGATTTTTGAAAATCATCCCCTAAAAGGAGTTTATAAACAAGTAAATAAGATGTTTGTATAGAACTTCTCCAGTTTTGTCGAAGTGAAATTTCGTCGGACACGGCAGATTAGAAACGATTTACTATTATTGAATTTATTTGAATACGTGAAATAAACCGTTAATTAGATCAGACACTAAAATTAAAATCCGTTTTTAATTTGTCCTTCTTTTTTTATACTTTCGAAACCAAAGCTCCAATATCTTCTAAAAAAGGGTCCAGTTCGGATCCTCTCTAAATCTAGGTTTATACGGCCAACATACACATAATACGGGTTTACCTACTACATATATAAATTCAGACATCAGACAAGACCATAACTATTTGAATGGTAGTTGAACGAAACATCGTAAACAATTTGGTTAAGAGACATAATATATGTACCTATATAGACAAAGATATTTTATTTCAACTAGGCCACCAAGCGGAACTTTTGAACGTTACATCAAAATGATTCTACCGTGCTATATATTTTGCCGTGATATATATTTCTTTACATTGACTTTATGACATAGATTGAATTTATGAAAAGATGGATGAAAGGAGATTGCATGTAGCAGAGATTAGAATGTTGAGATGGATGTGCGGCGTGACGAGATTGGATAAAGTGAGAAATGAGTATATTAGAGGCAGTTTGAAAGTGGCGCCAGTGGCAGAAAAGTTGAAAGGAAACCGTTTGTCCTGGTATGGTCATGTGATGAGGAGGGATGAAACGCATATTACTAAAAGAGTTATGAATATAAATGTGGATGGATGGAGAGGGAGAGGAAGGCCAAAGAAAAGATGGATGGACTGTGTGAGGAGTGATATGAAAGAAAAGGGAGTCAGTAATAACATGACGGGGGATAGAACGGTATGGAAGAAGCAAACGTGTTGCGCCGACCCCAAGTAACATGGGATAAGGGCAGGCAGATGATGATGATGATGATTGACTTTATGACATAGATAAAACAAAAAAGACTAGGTGAACGGTGGCACAGTGATCACGTGCTGCCGTGCACAGCGAGGCTCAGGAGAAACGCTATTCAGTTTCCCCAGGGATGTGCCCTAACAGGCATTGCACAGACCCTGTGCAATCTACAATTTGTGCAACGCCTGTTAGGGCACAAAAAAAAAGAAAATGGCACATCCCTGGGGAGACTACCCCGTTACCTGTACCACCCCCCCCCGCCCTCCAACGGGGCCCCTTCCAAGTACTGATGGTGATCACAAGGGTGGTTTTAGTGAGGTAAAAATACCACACATCCTAGTCTTTACCTCAAAGTCCAGGCGCCATTTGAAGGTTGCACCCCACCAACAAAAAAAAACGGTGAAAATTTTGATCCAGCAGACATTGGTGAAATTGTGGAGCGCCACTTGGCAAGAGTTGTTAATGTGAAGTTAAGGATAAAATGGCATATTAACATATATAAGCCACGATAAGTTGTCATTTCCAAAAAAGTATATGTTTCATTGCCAATAACCACAACGAAAAAGCTCTAACTAAATGCTCTAGGTTATATGGTGTACATATTAAGAAGTATAATATATATCTATCTTGCATAATCAGCCTAAACCTAACGTTCCCACTGCTGGGACACAGGATTCCTCTCTGAGAAAAAGACAATCAAGGACCAAGGATCCATCTAGCGAACCTAGTGTTGTTTTGGTAGATGACTATGATTTTGACATTTCGGCTCTAGGACATGTTTGGTTTCTTCACGATGTTATCCTTCACCGTTTTAAGAGCAGACTCCTATTAAATACTAAGATTATGCCCGTAATTCATTAATTATTTAATTATGAAATTATCTTGAGAGTTGGCAATGGTTGCTTAGTTATATTATAGCTGTGGCTTAATTTCTTATTTAATCTATACTAATATTATAAAGCTGAAGAGTTTGTTTGTTTGTTTGAACGCGCTAATCTCAGGAACTACTGATTGGAATTGAAAAATTATTTTTGTGTTGGATAGTCCATTTATCGAGGAAGGTTATAGGCTATATAAAATCACGCTACGACCAATAGGAGCGGAGTATAAATGAAAAATGTTGCAAAAACGGGAAACATTATTACTTTTTGATTGCGTGCGCTGCGTAAGTGGTTATAGTTACGCAACATTCATATATGTAGGGTGGGTAGGTAGCCAGTTGATGGGAGCGAAGCCGCGTGGGACAGCTAGTCTCCTATAAATTCATATTCTAAATTTATATGTAACACGCATACCTTTATTATCTTTTCAAAGCGATTGTTACCTTTAAGGTTCTCATAAAAGACATTGCTTATATCTGAAAATTATTCAAGCAAATGATATTCTTATATAGAACGAAAATAATCTAAAAAGTACCGGCCAAGTGCGTGCCGGACTTCACACGTTTAGAATTCTGTACCAAATGTAGAATATATTGGTATTAACAACAACAAAAAACAACACACATTATCACCAAATTAAATTTCTTAAGTCAATGGACAGTAAAAAAAATCATCGGAACAAAATTTTGTGACAGACGATGTATATACAGGCGGACAGACGGACACGTGAGTGACTACAATAAGATTCAAAAATTCTTTCATTGCTGGGAAGCTACACTACCCCCGGGTGACATAGGCTACTTTTTATCCCTGTTTTCCCACGGGAACGGGAACTACGCGGGTGAAACCGCGAGGCGTCCGCTAGTAATAAATTTATAAAGAGGTAAAGTTTGTGAGGTTGTAGGGGGTAATCTCTTTATCTACTGGACCGATTATGATAAAATTTGGCATGGAGATAGTTTAAGACCCTGGGAAGGACATAAGATAGTTTGTATACCCCTGGGATGATAATACACTTTTTACGCGGGCAAAGCCGCGGGCAGTAGCTAGTATATAATAGTAATAAGATTTGATTGTTTGTAAATTTATTTGTAATGGATAAAATCAAAAACCACTTACCGATTTAAAAAATTCTTTCACCTAAGGAATGCTACTTTATTCCGGTGTAACGTAGGCTATAATTATTTTTACAATGCATGTCCTCGAAAAGAGCGTTTTCCAAGCAGCCAAACTGTGCGGAAAGTGTCACTTTTTTTAACTAGTGCTTTTTACTTTTCTGTATTTTTTTAATTTTTAACTCCAACGTCAGCCCCACGCATAGAGATTTTATTATTTGAGAAAAGTTTTAAAAATTGGTTAAGTACAGATTATCATTCATATAAAAGGTAAAATAAAACTAATACTTCATTAAAGGCGTTTTTAATTACACTGGATTTAGATTTTGATCCATAAATTAATTTTAAATATTCAATATGTTTGGCAGAACGTATATTTTGCTCGTGCCTTTTTGCGTTACGACGTGAAAGCTATTTGAACATGCGCAGTAGATATGCCCGAGGAACTATTTGTTAATCTGTGGTATACTGAGCGCGCTAGAATAAGCCCGCCATTTTATTAATTTCTTGCTTGGTTCAGATATTTTTTTTTATTTTCACGCACAGTGCATAGTAAAATGTTGTATGATACACGTACGTAAGATGAAATCACCTACCTTCCGCACTTGTAGCATAAATATCTATATTCTATTTTTAAATTGAAATCCCAACAAAAATAAAGCACCAGGAGATAAGAATCATGAAGAAGTAGATCGACCACCAGAATTGATTGACAAAATCTATACTCACGCGAGCAAAGTCGGGGTGGTCAGCTAGTTATTTGATATTTCCCTGTACTCGTTTATAAAATATCTGTTCTTGTGTTTTGTGAAACAAAAATATATAACGTTTTTCCTTTGAGCCGTTTATTAGGCATAGCTTGGGGCATAGTATGATGAAATGATACGTTTTATTATAACCATTTTTATTTTGGCTGTCGAATGACTTGCTCTACAAACGTATAAAGGGTTACGGCTTTTATATAAATAAAGGATATGTATAAATGTCACAAAAATAAATGCCTATCTGGCAAAGAGAGATTTTTAAATATTTATTTTTAACCGACTGCAAACAGGAGGAAGTTCTCAATTCGACTGTATTTTTTTATGTGTGTTACCTCTGTACTTTTTACTAGATGAACCGGTTTTGATGATTCGTTTTTTATTTGAATTCTGGTGCTTCTCAAGTGGTCTCATTTTGGTGAAGAACTTCGGAGATAAACAACAGAACTCTTCAATAAACAACGGTAAATCTCTCGGGATTGCTTCAATCGCATGTCTGTTTATTGTACATTCTTATTTCACCGGTTGTGTTCAAGTTTTATGTTATTCGGGTATACTATTCTGGCATAACTTTGGACATTAAAAGCACCTTACTATAGAACTTGCTGCTACTTGCTAACCGGCTTCCAAATAAAAACACTACAAAGTGAAAAATAACTTCAATTTCAGCAGTCGATGTCAAAAAACAAAGAAGCAAAAACAGGAACACCGACTTCCGAAATCGAAGTTATTCTTCTTTGATAGTGTTTTTATTTGGCAGTCGGTTGTATTTCTTTTGTAAAAATGTTTTGTTATTTTAGAAACATGAAATGCCACTGGCGGTTCCGCTTACGGAAGCTTGCCGCTTCCACGTCGACGCAAGTTTTAGTTGAAAACCAGCGTCAAGAAACTATGTACCAGTTGCCTGGCATTTTGCTGAACTGGACCTATTTGGTTCAGTCTTGAGGCACATTTTCTCTCCTGTTTTATTTGTTGTTGTAGTTTTTATTACTTTCTTAATTTTTTTTTCGTATTTATTATGTGCCTCGGGTTTGCGCCGAATATTTTATTTTCTTTCATTCTGCTTTAGCGTCCTGATGTCTACAGCAGACGTTTAATAGGGTTGTTTCCTGGGTAGAAAAATGATAATTCCATTTAGTCCGTCAGTGAGATTATCAAATAATATTGCGTCGGCCTAATTCGTTAACCTGCTAAGTCCATTTTTTTTCAATGTATTTAGCAGGTTATTTGTAGGTTAACGAATTAGGCTGACGATTGGACACGTATTTATTGCTTTATTGTTTTTTAAAATACGAAAATAAAGCGCATCAAAGTTCAGGCGAGGGCTTATGACGTCACTATGTCAGTATAAAGTGTACTAACGGCGTGACATCACACTATATTTCAACGATTATATCGTCGTCACTTTTTATGTGTCAAAAGAAAAAATACGTGTCCAATATTTTTTATTAAACTACCTGACGGACAAAATCTAATTTTCAGATAACATCCATATTGAGTAATGAGAAATTAATGCATGATAACCTTATGCTTTGAAACTGGATTAGTTATATTTAGCAGTAAAGTTATATTAATCAACAAAAAAGTCTTTTGAGATTGAACATTCAATTTGGCATTGGCAGAAATCTACCTACATACCTACCCTACCCTACCTACCCTACCCTACTTACCCTACCCTACCCTAAACGGGATAAAAGTATCCTATATCCTCCATACTAATTTTTAGCCAAATCGGTTCAGCCGTTCTTGAGTTATAAATAGTGTAACTAACACGACTTTCTTTTATATATATGGATAATCAAACAAGAAACAAACATCGAAGTGTGAAAGTCAACATTAGGTTTGAGGTTAGTGATAGGAATATACTCGTATCAACTAGGTGACTATCAGTATCTCAAGTAAAATAATTAAATTTAGTGTGCGTTCGTCGTTGATTCATTCATTACTCTCGCTTTCAAATTCAAAACGGCTTAATAGTGTGTGTAACTAGAAATTGAACTCGATTACACGGACGATTACCATGAATTATGTCTGAAATAGCTTTCTTTTTTCTCTTATAAAAAGCTATTTAAATGAGCTTCCTACAGGTGACTCTTAGGTAGATCTGGTACTGGAATATAAAAACCGGCCAAGTGCGAGTCGGACTCGCGCACGAAGGGTTCCGTACCATTATCGCCAAAAACAGCAAAAAAATCACGTTTGTTGTATGGGAGCCCTACTTAAATATTTATTTTATTCTGTTTTTAGTATTTGTTGTTATAGCGGCAACAGAAATACATCATCTGTGAAAATTTCAACTGTGTAGCTATCACGGTTCATGAGATACAGCCTGGTGACAGACACAGACAGACCGCGTAGTCTCAGTAATAGGGTCCCGTTTTTACCCTTTGGGTACGGAACCCTAAAAACCACTACCGCAACCACTTAGAAATGCAATGAAAATAAAATAGATTTTCGCATTTGATCAGATTTGGCCCTTAGATAAAAGCTGTTCATACTAGATATATAAAGATAGAAGTACTAATTCTACTTGAGTAGAGCCGCAGGTGGCAGTTAGTCTAGTATTATACTAAGTCAAATGTCTGATTTTCCATTTCGTAGACTAAACTGACACTTTATCATTACATAAAAATAGTGTCGTATCCTGAGCGATCGAAAGTTTATCGAAAATCCAAGCAGATCAAAATGGAACTATTTAACTATAAAGTATTTTTTGCCATGAAATAGTTAAGAAACTTGCGGCCTTTATTGAATTTCTACTCATTTATGTCAGACTTCATTATTTATTGCTGATATCTTATTTATTACAATAAAAGTGTATGTAGTATGTGTATTAATACTCTCATATTTAAAAATATTACGTTGATATTCATAAAACATTTATTTACACCAATAAGTAAAATTAAATTGAGTAGTCATAATATCACATCGATTCGATGAATCACTTTTGATTGAGCCTTACCTACAACACTAAGATCCGCGCTTGGAACATTAAAAAAAGATAAGGTCATTGGCAACTGTCAGTTTAGTCTACGAAATTAAAAATCACAAATCAAACAAAACAGAATCGCTGTTCTTAATACAAAACGGAGCGTTTACAAAGCGGTTCGGATACGGTTATTGTGACGTCGTGAACCGGTGACGGGCCGCATCGTAAAACAATATAAATGCAGCGTCTTCGCCTGCCGGATGACGTCAGTTCATAGGAATGGCGGAACTATCCCCTGCATTGTGCGGAGAGAATGAAAGGTGAATAATATATAATGTATAGGTTAGTTATTACTTATAATATTATGTGGTTTATTGTTACATAATACTTTAAAACAACCTACAATTATTTTCTCCATCTCTAAAAAAGAGTCCTTGACAATCTTATTTGGTCTTGTTACTATGTTTTCGCAACCAAACTGTACAAGCAATTTTGACGCATTTTCATTTTTGGGTATCTGATAGATATACCCAGTACATTATTACTTCAATGGGTAGATATCGCTGTCAGCGATAAGACCGCCATTGTTCCCATAGTTCTTTTTTTGTAAAATAGTTGTACAACTATTTTGGTGTACAATAAAGTATATTCTATTTTTCTGTATAAAAGTAGCTTGAATCCTGACTATCCTGAGGTATAATATATCGAACTTATCTTTTAAAACTGACCTTTAACCACAGAAATATAATACTCGTATGATTGAGAAATGCCGAAATTGACCAATTGTCTTTAAACCATCTCACTTTTGACATTGACTGTCAAGGTCTGAGTAAGTGGATTCTAAATATTTATATTTTCTCACTTACAGAATAAAACATTATTTTCCGTGCGAATGTCAAACAGCCCGCAGCATAATTTAATTTTGTGGTTCCAACAACGAATCATAAGGAACCAATGTTTTTAACAAAGTTAAGTGTTAGTAGCAGAGTCACTTTATATATGTATCTATTTAGAGGAATTTATTATAGTAAATATATATGTATGTTTATTTTAACTATATATATTTTTATTCAATTTCGCTTCAATAATTATTTCTATTTGTTATGCACCTGCCATGTTATCTCTCCACCACCTTTGATTGACAATTATATAACTGTATATTGCATGAAGTTTTAATAAATAAATTATTGTGATATCGTGGTTTTTAGTTCGTCACTTCGTGTAATGGTTACTGTTAAAAGTTACTGGAAAATCTGTTTCTGTCTATATGTTTTCCTCTAAATACATCTCAGGGATGAATTAAGTGTATTTATGAAAGGAAGTTGTTACGTGTATATTCAACATGTATTTTTCAATATTTTTTCCACAGAAAACCAAGATAAAAATATTGTCATCAAATATCACACTAATATTATAAAGGCGAAAGTCTGTGAGTGTGTATGTTTGTTACTTCTTTACGCTCAAACGGCTGGATGGATCTGGATGAAATTTGGCACAGGAATAGATTATAGTCAGAAATAGCACATAGGATATTTTTATCCCGGGAATATGTTCCCTTGGGATAGTTTTCGACATTTACGCGAGCGAAGCCGCTGGCAGAAGCTAGTGTGGTATAAAACAAATTTGCTGGCCGTATCTGTCGACGTAATATATTTTATTTTATTTAACTATAATCTCGCGTTTGACCACTATCTCGCCGGATGGTAAGCGATGATATAGTCGACGGTGAAACACGCTTGCGTAGAAGTAACCTATTCACTCTTGACTTAAATACCCCTAGGTTGTAGCTATCAGGCAACAAAGACTCCGACAGGGAATTCTACTCTTTAGCTGTGCGCACAATGAAAGTATTCTCAAAAGGTTTTGTGCGTATGGGTGGGATGTCCACCATGTACCGTTGGTGCATTGCCGTACGTCTTGTAGTCCTATGATGGAAAGGGCTAGGACAATTGCTATTTCTGCGCTAACTTCTTCACTAACTTCTTCTTTCACGCAACTGATTTTAATACGGGTCTCACTATTAGGAAAACGATAAACGAGAAAGGTTTTCGTATATTTGTCCCGTGCTAATCCGGGACTCCGCGCCGGTTTAAAATAAAGGATTAGACCAGGTACTGTGTTAATCGGTGCCTAAACATTATCTTGTAACCTTGCATCCGAAGACCTAATAATACTTTTATACCGTATTCTTCACAAAAACCTACAATCTTTCTGGTGCAACCGTATGAGCAAAACATCGATTTATGACAAATCTTTAGGAAGCAATAAAGAACAACTTGATAATATTTCATGGCGACCATAAAACTTATAGAGAACGCATAAATATTTGTGAAAAGTCACATAAAAGAGAATTATTGCTTACTGTACAGATATTATACATTTTACGAATATATGGATGGGAAGCTATAAGTACTGTTCCTCTGTCAAAGTTTTTTCCAGTTGAGGACGAAAATATAAATATTGAGCTTTCTGAATGAGCGTTTTTTATTATTCTCTTTTTTAGTTTTGGTACCTCAAATTTTCATGAAAATCATTTATAGCCAAAGAACATGTCATAATGATTCCAATAAGCCCAAAAACGACTAGGATACATTGTTTTATTTCGGCTTCCTCATCAGATCAGTTTGATGGTTCCATTTTCATCAGTACCCATCTATTTATAAGTATTTACTTCATCATAGTCGGCTAACTATTCGACATAAGATACTTGTCTTTAAGGACTTCCAGTCATCTGTAGTTATCTGTTCCACTACACCAAATGTTACTTTAAGAGTCGAAATGATCGCATTGTTGATGAAAATATCAGAATTGCTATATGTATGCCTATAATATTTGAAGAATTACCTTGATTTTCATAGGATCCTATCATCAGATTCGGACTTAGTGACAATGGGACCACCTTGGAAGAATAAATGTATAAAATTGAACCACAATTGACGGAGAAATCGGTGAACATACATTAAAAAAAACGTATATACAGTCGAACATAGAACCACCTTCTTTTTGGGAAATCAATAAAAAATATCTAGTGCTAGCAAATAACATTTCTTTAGTAAAAATTGCCAAGAAGAAAGAAGTAAAACATGTGAAGGTTTTTCTACTTTTATTCTATTCTCTTTTCTTTTATTTCTCAGCTCTTTTACGAATAATAAAACATACCCTTGCGGTTTCGTTCCCGTAGCATATATACCAAAAACCAAATATTTTTCGTGGATAAAAATCAGTTTGAAAAAACTAAAACTCGACTACAAAAAAAACACTCTCTGAAAACTATGAAACAAGAAAATATTCTTAGACGATACAGAGACATAATAAAAAGACGTGGGTTGTGTAGGTAAGTAGGAATACATAGATACCATGAGTCATAGCAGAACAAACGTACCACGATAAATACTGAATGAAGTGCAATGAATCGCTTTCATGTGTTTGTGCATATAAATATTTGGAGCGGAAGGATACCTGTGACTTCTATGACGAATGTACAACAGATAGTACATTCGAAGATCTATAAGGTTAAGTACTGAAGAGATTTTACAAAGAGCTAATGGCATGATATAGCTCGGTCACAGATAATATAATACTAGCATACAGATGCCTCGTCCCCTTAGATAAAGTACTTGTAGATTTCGCCATAAAATGAGCTTGATTGATAGAGCGAGATCGCTAGTTGGCAGCTCCATGTAAATAATAAGGACAAAAGATTATTTTTTGTCTTTGTCACCATGGCCGGTTTCTGTTGTTTGTCAAACTCTAATGTTATGGCAGGTTTGACAAACAAACTCGGTTTTGTTTGATTTTCTGTGATTTCGTGGTATTATGTGTTAATTGAGACTTGGAATTGGGTTATTTATAGATAATAAGTGTCAGTGCGATGGTGGGTTGTAGTGTTCTTGTTCTTGTTGTAACACCAGAACTAACTTTAGTTGTCTCATGTGCGGCCACACCATGGTGAAATCTATAGGTACTTTATCTAAGCTCGTCCCATACAAAGAAACCGTGATGACGTAACTAGCGGTTTTCGACGGACTATACGGATTATTTACTAAAGGTATATAGATCGCGTTCGGTTCCTATCCACGGCTATAGATGGTGTTAGCAGCGACTTATTGAAATTGTCACGAACCGAGTAAACCCTTTTCCTTTCACTAAAATGGGTTTACTCGGTTCGTGACAATTTGTTTTTTTTTAATTCATTATCGATTTGTTTGTTTTTACAGTTTCATTACACCAAAATGTTGTAAATTACAAATTTAAAAAATTGAGTGGCATGCCTCAGAAATTTAACAACCGCGCCATGTATTGGAATGAATTTTAAATGATCCGTTCAAGTTATCTTTGAAATGTGAATTAAGAGCACCAATATTCCATAATTTTATACTTGATTAAACAAGAACATACAATTTTATGATCAATTCTAGAAAATGTTATTTTATTACACAATTCAAATAACCAATCGATGCATATTTCGCCATCTAGTGAAATTTATTTGAACAAAATTTTCTTTCATAGCGTTGGGACCCCGAGCTCCGTCAAATGTGGCTGAAGGTAGCGAGTATAATTTGATATTTACAACCTGGTTTCTAGTAGATAACCGATGTTATCAAGTCGATAGGCCTTTGAAGCAGTTAAGCAAACTGACCATCAAGATCGACTGGACTTAGGATATGAGATTATATCTGTGTACGACAAACTGCATGGCCAAGATAGAAATGGGACATTTCTAAGTCAAACTACGTACTAACATAACATAACATCACGCCTTTATTATCAATGGATTGGGCAGAGGTGTACTTATGGGACACCTTAATTTCGCGAGTTATATTTAAGCCCCAGGTAAAAAAAAAAGCAGAAAAAAAAAAGACTTGTATTTCTGATTTTGTTTTTTCCGGGTTGCTACTGAGATATTCTAGATGGAAAAACACAATAAAAAAATTCCCGACCCGGGCATCGAACCCAGGACTTCATTGGTCAGCAGTAACTGTAGCGCTTGGGACCACTAGAGCATTGTGGCATGACTACGTGTTTATTAATGTTTATTAACCTCGGTCTTAGTATACCCCAACTACCTACTCAAACTACCTACTCATCACAAGCCACTGGTACAGATAATATAATACTAGCATACAGATGCCTCGTCCCATACAAAGAAACCGTGCCGACGTAACTAGCGTTTTTCATCTGATTAATCTTGTTATTTTTGTAAGTACATCAATCACGTTCGATCCCGTTTCACGGCAATAGATGGTGTTAGCAGCGACTTGCAAGTAAAAGGGTTTACTAGGTTCGTGAATATTTTTTCTTTAAATACAGTGCCGGTTCGTTTATTGCACGTTTTTACAGTATTTTTGCACCAAAATGTGTTACAATGCAAATTTTAACAATCGAGTGGAATGCCTCAAAAATTTAAAACCGCGCCATCTATTGGCATCAATTTTAAATGCTCCATTCCAATAATCTTTGAAATGTGAATTAAGAGCCCAATATTCCATCATTTTATACTTAGGAGAGTTGATAAAACAAAAACATACAATTTTTATGTTCAATTCCAGAAAATGTTAATTTTACACACAATTCTATTGAATTGTGTGTACATGTCACGCTATCTAGTTAGATTTATTTGAACCAAATTTTCTTTCTTAGCAATGAGACCCCGTGCCACTGGAAACTCTATGGAGGGAAGTGGAAATTTATATTTTTCCTACTCCTCCATTATTCTTTTCTGATTAATTTCGTTGCGGGACGTCGAGCTTCATTGCCCCGGCGCTTTTCTGGTGTTTCCCACTGTTGTTTCTGGCTTTCAGGAGTTACAGTGGCTTGGGAATAGTGCGGTGGGATTGTCCCAAAAAAAAGCCTAGACAACATAAATCAAGACGTCGTGATGATGATAAAGTCTTAATGAAAATATCTATTAACATTTAACCGGACCTAGAAACCCACGGATATAAATCAAACAAGATAACGCAAGTCCTTCCATTTGTATGGAAACTAAACGTGTCACTTTTTCATACACAATTTAACTGGAAAACTTACCGATTAAAGGAAATGTTTCCATTGTCTCGCCCAACTTTATTAATAAAGTTTTAAAAAAGTTTTTCTTTTAGCATTTTTCTAGATTGCCGATAACGATAAATGAAATAGCGTCAAAGGAAGAGCATTGCTCTCCGCTACGCGAAGTTAATACTTTGGCGTCATCCAGTTAGATTAATGTCTTTGTAGAAAACATTAACGCACGACTTCCGACCGACATGCCTAATAGTTGAGTTTGGAGACCAAGTAAGCAATCGAACAAATAATTTAAGACTAAAATAATCTTACGACCCACACAAAAGTATTAAGGCAAACAAAATTTCCTCACACGTAGTAGCATAATAACCTTATTTGAATACATCAATAAGTGTTAGAGAATAATAACCGTTTTACCTGTATGCTTGCGATCGAATTGTGCCTAAATGTCCTTTTCAAAGAACAATTTTGTCCTAAGTGTACTTTGAAAGTGCCAAGGATTCACATTATAGGTTCCAAAAAATTGTCAGTAAGTGTTTTCGTACGAAAGTGAAATGATCTAAATTTACTTGTCATAGAAGTAAGTACACTTAAAAACAGAAGCCTTTGCAAGATTAAACACAAAATGTTTTCAATGAAAATTTCTATGTAAGGGAAAATAAAGGACGGTGCCTATATGAGGACATTTCGGATTATTACGATTAAGACCTATTTGGGAACCTGGTGGACCGTAGAATTATTTCTAAAGAGGTTTTATGGACTGTATCTGAGGGATTTGCTGACGTAAACTGTATTGTAAATATTTTAACGAAAATTTTTTTTTGGGTATGTGTTTAATACTTTGTCTGCTTTAATCCGAAGCCTTTTTAATTTTAGAGGTCAACTCCTTGCGTTCCAATTTCTCGTTTTTAGTGTGCAATTTAGATTATTGCATAATTATCATACACAATATGTACATTTTAACAAATGTATCCCGCATTTACCCACATATTGTCAAATTTTGATAGATGCGAAATTTACCTAAGACCACCTTTCTACCTGCAACTCGCATGCAAGTTCAATGAGGGCTGTCGTGTTTGGATTTGCCGCTAGGGGCGCTGGTATAGAGGGAGGTCCTAAAAATTTAAAATTTCATAGATTTTTGTCTTTTAGAGCGAGCTTATTTACTACTTTTTTATTTTTGTGAATATTTTCCATGGTTACCTATCATAGTTCGAGAAAAATTTGACCGAATTTCATTTCACATAAAACTTTTCAACTATAATAGTTTCGTTTTTTTTTACTTCATCGAAGTCACGTCTGCCACTGTCTCAGTTGACCTATTATCAATTCGATTTTTGTTTCGTTACTCCGACGTTTCACTCGGTCGAAAAAGTTTTTACCGAAGTTACACTTAGCCGAAATAACATATGTTCGAAAATTTATTTTTAAACGTATATCAAAATACTAAGTGAGAGAGAAACAGTGGGCGAATACAAATGTTTAAAAAAGCAAATTGAAAAAAAAATTGTCGACGGAGCCCGAGCTTCGCGGGGCTTCTATTTCTGTCTGCAGGGTCTAAAGTAACCTAACCCGAAGGAGATGACGGGAGCTGAAGTGAACGAGCAAAGTGAGCGAACGTATGCATTACGGGACACGACCGACAGATTGATCACATTATATTTATTCAGTAGCCCAAAATGCAAGTTGCATGCGAACGTGGTCTAAATAGGTCAAAATATTAGGCATTATATTAGGTACTCCATCTTACTTTATATATTGGCTGGATGATAAAAAACGCTTATTGTGACTTATTGCCAAAATAAGACAAATTAAAGAACGAAATATTAAAAGTTTGAATGAGGCCAAAGTCGCGGAACAGAGCTAGCTACCGAAATAATACAAGTAGGCGTGTAGCAAAAACAAAACATAGTTTTACAAGTATTGTATTAACATGATGTAGTGACTTGGAAACTTACCGACCTTTACGAATACGCTTACAGCGCCATCTATCAAAAGTTTTAGGCAGTTCCCCAAAGAATGTGGTAATTTTTTAGGATTACTTTTATAGATATATTTTGATACTACTTTCTGCCACCGGCTTTGCCCGCGTGAAAAGTGGTTTCTTATCCCAAGGGAACATTACACCGGGATGAAAGGTAGCTTATATGCTATTCCAGACTATAATCTATTTTAGTGCTAAATTTCATCCAGATCCGTTCAGCCGTTCTGGTGTAATTGAGTAACAAACAAACATATCCATCCATCCAAACTGTCGCATTTATAATAATAGCTTCTGCCTGCGGTTCCGTCTGCGTGGTATTAGGCGCGCGAATATGTATCCTCCGACTGCACAGCATGATTTTCTCCTTGTTTGCGTCTTTTTAGTTCGCTTCTTAAGCAGTCGGGTTTTATGATTATTTGAATAAACTTTTTTTTTGCTTGTTATGTCAGCTGTAGGTCAGAATTTAGAAGGTCTGCAAATCAGTCAGGGTCGTAACCCTACTGGGTTACAACCCTGACTTACGACCCTGTCTACCTTTTTTCTGTCGTTAGATACTTCTAACAACAGAAATAAGGTAGGCTAGGATGATGATGATGTTACTGCACTCACAAATCCTATGGGATGCTTCTTTTTAACCGACTGCCCAAAAAGACTTTTTTGAAAAAAAAAAAAAAAAAAATTGTTTTTGTTCACCGATTTCTCTGTCATTTGCGGACCGATTTTGATTTTTTTTTGTGTTTGAAAGGGTATACTCCCGAGGTAGCCATTGTCACCAAGGCAGAATCTGATAATGGGATCCCATGGACATCGAGGGAACTTCTCAAATATTAGACACATACATAGCGATTTTGATATTTTCACTAACAATGCAATCATTGGAACCCAAAAAGTATCATTTGATGAAGTGGAATTGATGAAGACCACAGATGTCCACTGGAACTCCTTAATGATAAGTATGTCACGGGTATAAGATATCTCGAAGTTAACCGACTATGATGAAGCCAATACTTATAAATAATTGGTAACATCTAACTTTTCTGATAATGAAGCCTGAAGGTAGGCACTGGAACTCCGAAATAAAACAATGTATCCTAGTCGTATTTTAGCTTATTGGAATCGTCATGAGATGTACTTTGGCTATAAATTATTTTCGTGCAAATTTGAGGTAAGTACCAAAACTAAAAAGAGAAAAATAAAAACCTTTTTAACAAAAACTAAACAAACTCTCAAAAAAAAGCGAAAAATTACTGTCTTTTCTGAAGTCGGTGTCGAAAAACGAAAACAATAGATACCAAAGACACCGACTTCGGTAAAGGAAGTAATTTTTCGTTTTGTAGTTTTTTTTTTTTTTGGAAATCGGTTTGTTTTTGTAGTATTATATTATAGCATCAACTTTTAGAGTAGGCACCTAGATCTCTAAGAACCTGAAACCTCTAACTTATTTATTTAGGATTTCGGTTAAAATTTTCGAAAATAATCATATGTTAAGTGGAACATTAAAATTCTCTTTTAAGACTTTTGGACCTCATTTACTTACTTACCAACGTTAATTTAGAAAAAACTACGAGCATAATAAAATCTTGTTTCCCTTGTATTCAATTAAAGAAAAAATATTTCTACTTGGAATCCCTTCAAAAGCAAAACATAACCTTTAACGAAACATTGTTCTTCTTATAATTGAACGGTGTTACAAGATAAAGACCGTAAATAGCTATTATCTAAAAAACCGGTTTTTATTAAGACCGTAGTTCATTATTTTTTCATAGAATTTTCGGTAAGGCAAATTACTTTTTTCCGCCTTATTACGAACACGGAGTAAATGGAATTATTTTAAATGCCAACGCATATACATAGCTTAAATGCCATTATTTTTATCCTGTATAAAGCCACCGTTTTACAAGAGCCTTTGATTGGCCTGTTTTTATGGAGTTTATTAAAATCAACATACAGAAGTGTGGAATCAATATTTGTTTCGGGATATTTACCATGTATATTTTGTTTTCTGTTGAGAGCTCGATATTTTGGCACCGTTACAAGCGCCATGACCATGTCAGCTTGAAACTTATATTACTGAAGTGTGGGTTTGCACACGCCTCAAAAATATAATATTTTTTGTAAGTCTAACTACTATTTATTTTGTACGTTTTAGTTCAATCACTAATCCTGAAGATCCTGGTAAGGATAATGGGACAAACTATTTAAATTATTGCATTGTCATCGGTCCCTGATAAGTGTGTAAAGTTTAAAATTAATCCGACGTTTTGAAGGGGGTGAAAAACATGTTCAAAGATTGCGTTTCATACATGCTAAGCTACTAAAAGCGTGTTAAAAAGGAACTGACGCGGGGATGAAGACGGCTGACAGGGGGAAAACGAATAAAATATATGACTCCATGTAACGTACAAAGTTAGGACGAAAGTAGATAGAAGAAGATTAAAATTAATTTAGTCCCTATTTAGGGTTCCGTACCGAAAGGGTAAAAACGGGACCCTATTACTAAGACTTCGCGATCCGTCTGTCTGTCTGTCCGTAACAAAAAATACTAAAAACAGTATAAAATAAATATTTAAGGGGGACTCCCATACAACAAACGTGACTTTTTGGCCGTTTTTTGCTCGATATTAATAACGGCAACAGGTAGACGCTTGAAATATTCACAGAATATTTAGTTATATATTCACTTCAAAAAATAATAATTATTAAATTAAAATAAAATAAATTAAAGGGGGCTCCCATACAACAAACGTGATTTTTTGCAGTGTTTTGCGATAATGGTACGGAACCCTTCGTGTGCGAGTCCGACTCGCACTTGGCCAATTTTTGTTTTTTTGACAACGAGATAATAACAAATAATCGCCGGTTAACGGGTGAAAATTCATTCAACCAATCACAGCAGATAACGCGTGCTTGACAATCTGACACATTAATTTTGCGACAATTCAGCGTTGAGAAATCCGAACTTACTGACTTTTGTTAAAACTAGAAATGTAACCAGTATTTGCAAAAACTTTATTTAAAAGATTTTCCGTGGAGTTTCTCTCGTTTTCCAATAAGGATCTACGTTTTGGAACGGTAACTGACCGACTCCCAGACAATCCAAAGCCGCCTTTTTTTTTTTTTTTTTATAATCTGTAGGCTCGCGTTTGACCACTATCTCGCCTGATGTTAAGCGATGATGCGGTCTACGGTGAAGCACGCTTACCTAGAAGAAACCTATTCACTCTTGACTTAAAGACCCCAAGGTTGTAGCTATCAGGGAACAAAGACTCCGGAAGGGAGTTCCACTCCTTAGCTGTGCGTACAATGAAAGTATTAGCAAAACGCTTTGTGCGTATGGGAGGGATGTCTACCATGTACCGATGGCGCATAGCCGTACGTCTTGTAGTCCGATGATGGAATCAAATTGTGCAGTTCCGTCGCACACTCCCCGAAATGTAACCGATAAAAAACCGACAGGCTGGCAACTCGGCGTCGATGTTCGAGGCTCTGGAGCTTTGAGGCGACCAGTGCATCGTTGCCAATAAGCCTTTTGGCCCGTCTGTCAATCGACTCAAGTGCATCAAGCTGGTATTTGGCTGATCCATACCAAAGATGAGAGCAGTACTCCATGCAAGACCGAACTTGCGCTTTATACAAGTTGAGCAGCTGTGCAGCCGTGAAGTACCGTCTCACCTTTGCAAGAATCCCCAACTTTTTTGCAGCTAACTGAGCTTTCGCCTCAATTAATGGACCGAAGTTGAGGATCGATGTCAAAGTAACCCCGAGAAGTTCGAGATGGTCCGTCAACGGCACGGTTACACCACGGAAAGATGGAGCCGGGTGGAATCGGGTCTTTTTAGCGGAAAAAAGACACGCCTGGGTCTTAGCAGCATTGAAACTGACCAGATTGGCATCACCCCATTCGGAGACCGCCTTCAAGGACAGATTCAAGCGTTCAACCATGACCTCAGATTCGGTCTCTCCTCCCGGAGAGACCGAATCTGAGGCCCAGTAGCCCGTGCGCTAGACACGTATCTCTCAGCAACAGTGCTGTCGTCTGCGTACCCAAAGGTTCCGGGTTTTAGCAGATCATGTGCAGTAAACGCCTGTACACGGTTTACTTACTATAAACAAACCGCCCGCACAACATACCACCAAACCTAACGTTTGCTTAGGTTTGGCGGTATGTTTTCTGAGGATACCAAATCTTAGTAGATTTCAGAGTGCGATTAGTAAAACTGTTTTCAAAATCATGTTCGCTAGTGGGAAAACTTAACTACATTTTGGTATCAATAACTACTCTTATCCACAAACTAACAAGAAAACTGCTGAAACGCAATACGCGGCAATCATTCTTGATATTTGAATACAGATTTATAACACACCTACCTTTCTTTCTTACGAGTATTATATTTTCTTGGTAACTTGAATCTTTTTACTTCGGGATCCATCAGTTTGTTTAGATTATCTTATTTTCCTCGGAGAGTGGAAGCCATTATGTACATAAGGTACCTAAGACTGACGTATGACAGGATTTGCGAAGGATTGAAGTTACTACTCGATTTTTTTAACCGACTTACCAAAAAGGAGGAGGTTCTATGTTCGACATTATGTATTTTTTTTTTTTTTTTTTGTTTATTTTCACGCATATCTCCGTCAATTTTGGACCGATTTTGAAAATTCTTTTTTGTTTGAAAAAGTATGTTTCTAAATTGGTCCCATTTTAATTTGGTGAAGATCTGATGAAGAAATTCGAAGATATATAACAGAACTCTTCAATAAATTACGGCAAATCTCACGGGATTGCTGCAATCGCATGTCTGTTTATTGTTTATACCATTTCATAACATAACATCACGCCAGTACGCTCTTAAGGGGTACGCAGATCTCTGATTTCACCGGTTTTGTTCAAGTTTCATGATATTCGGGTAATCTATTCTGGCGTTATAGGCACCTTAACCAACTTGCCTATTCGGTAGGTACAACTAAAAAGTGAAAAATAAAAAGATTTTTTACAAAAAAATACTACCGACTTCCAAATGAAAAAACTACAAAGTGAAAAATAACTTTATTTTTGGAAGTCGGTGTCCATAACACATAAAATGGTACCTACCAAAGACACCGACTTCCAAAAATAAAGTTATTTTTCACTTTGTAGTTTTTTCATTTGGAAGTCGGTAGTATTTTTTTGTAAAAAATCTTTTTATCATTGTAGAAAAGTCATGCCTCCCTTTATAACCGGTTAGCTGAGGTGTTTAGTACAGTAGTACCAAATCTTTAGTAATACGGTGCGAGCTTCATCATGGGATTAGCCTTTTCCCAACTAAGGTGGTGATGGCTTGCCACCATTGAGGAGGTGACCTGCAGCCTTATTGCTTAATTAAGTCGGCAAGGCAAAAGGCAAAGATAATGAAATATCGACCAATCACATAGACGGACATTTTTTTTTTTTTACTACGTATAGGCCTGTGTTTGACCACAATCTCACCGTGGTCAGTGATGATGTGGCCGATGGTGGTAAGCACACAAAGCCTAGAAGGGAACTGGCTCTCAAGTGCTGCTGTCGGAACACACCGAAACACTTAATAGAGAAAGATTGCATTTACTTAAGCAATTAGATATGTATTCATTTAACTTAGAAAAAAGCACTAGGAAATACCAGACTGACACAGAAGACTTGCGGTATGAACTTGACCAACTACAGGAGAAACTTACTTCTATGACCATCAAGTATACAGCCTCTGAAAACCAAATGAGGGAGTATGTATTGGCAATGAATGAGCTGGTAAGCTCACAAACTATCAAATGTGATCATTGTCAACCACCATCTGTTGAACTCACACCGGACCATTCATTGACAATATGTGATGCCACCATACCGCAGTCTAGTGCCAGTTTGCCATTAGAAATTACTAACTGTTTGCCTAAAAAGAATGTAAATACAGAAATAGTATTATTTTGTGATGAAATTGGAAAGGATCTAGGCCACTTGTTATCAAATAAATATCCAGGACACTCAATAATGAACTACTGTATGCCTGGTTGTTCTTTATTTGATATAATGAATAAAGTTATAAAATGTAATTTTAACCAGGATACTACATTATTAATTTTTATTGGTAATAGGGGTAATGTGAACAAAGGTGAATTACTCCAACATTATAGATCATTGTGCAACCTTAGTTTAAAAAAAATTGTGATGTTCACATTCCCATACAGCCAAAGTTTGCCACAGGAAGAAAATAATCTTAGATTTGAATTGAATAGGACATTACATAATTTAACATATAGTAGTAATTTATTCCATTTAATTGACACCAACAATTATGTTGGTAATCACTTTTATTTGAAAAAAGATAGTTTTT
The DNA here is from genome assembly GCA_945859665.1 of Anorthoa munda. Taxonomy (NCBI): domain Eukaryota; kingdom Metazoa; phylum Arthropoda; class Insecta; order Lepidoptera; family Noctuidae; genus Anorthoa; species Anorthoa munda. Next base: position 18,719,953 of record OX243899.1, on the reverse strand, counting down.
TCATGGATAGGTACTTTCTTTCAAAGTATTGTAAAAGACAGATAGCTGTGTCGCTATCATATTATTTTTCTATTACAGCCAAGAATTTGGCTAAACAACTTGCTTCTATTGAGCAATGCCAAGATATGTTATTTAATTCAGCCAATAATTTGGTATCAGAAATTGATATTAATTTAAATTAGAAATTAGGACAATAGGGACAACCTCTTGCAAAATTGTACAGGATGAAAATTGCAAAATTAAATTAAATAAAAGTTTAAAATCAGTAAATAGTATTAACCTGGTGCATCAAAATATTCAAGGATTTATGAACAAAGATTTAGAAGTAGAATTATTTATGAACTTTAACAGTATTGATATTCTTTGTATAACTGAACATTGGCTTAAAAGCCACCAGTTATTGTTCAATTTTAATAATCACCAGGTTGGTAGTTCATTCAGCAGAGTTAATGCTATACATGGTGGCTCCTTGATTTTAGTAAGTAACCAGCTTCAATTTAAAGACCGTAAGGATATTGTGAGCCTATCTGTTGAGCGGACAATTGAAATAGCTTGTATAGAATTGGAGCAGTTTATTGTATTAAGTGTATACAGACCCCCTTCAGGATTGTATGACTGCTTTGAAAAGGTAATGGATGAAGTGTTACACAAGATTTGTAACTCGAATAAATCCATTATCACTTGTGGTGATTTTAATGTTAATTTATTAGAAAACTCAGGTTCTTGTAGTAAGATAAAAAGTCTGTTTCAGTCCTACAATCTTGTAAACCTATTTTTGGAGCCCACAAGAATAACCCCTACTAGTGCCACATGCTTAGATAATATTTATACTAATGTTATACCAGTCCACAAAGAAATTATAAATTTACTAGATTCTGATCATTGCGGGCAGAGGATTACTATACCAAACCAAAATAACAAAGTGGCTAAAAAGGATATCACTGTTAACCCCAAAACTGCAAGTCGCTTGGCAGCTTTTAAAGTTAAACTTATTAATGAATTACCAATATTGGCAATTCATTCTAAACCTAATCATCTATATGATGATTTTTTTAATATATACTGTAGACAATTTAATTCCACTTTTATTCCCAAAACTATCTCGGTTAATAGTAATGCTTCATTCGGTGATTGGGCTACCATTGGTATTCATAAAAGCAGAACACGACTTTATGAGCTGTACAGTGAAAGGACTTATGTAAACACTGCTGAATTTAATTTATATGTTAGAAATTATTCAAAATTATTTAAAAAAGTTTGTTGTTTGGCCAAGTCGCGTTATTTGAGTTCGAAGATTAAAAGTAGTAGTAATGTTATTAAAACGACTTGGAATATTATTAATAGTGAAACGGGAAGATCTGGTAACCGGAATATTGACTACAGCCTATCTATTAATGACAACATCATAAAATCAGACTCACAAGTCGCAGTGGCTTTTGAAAATTTCTTTTCAGATATTCCCATTTCAACTACTAAATCCCTAAACTCATCACCTTCTGTTGCTGAGTCTATACGAAAAGAAAATGTTAATGTTTGTGATTTGGAATTTCTTTTTGAACATATTACTTGTAGAGACATAATTAAAACCTTTCACACTTTAAATGTTAAAAAGACTGCAGATCTGTGGGGACATTCTGTAGAAGTTGCTAAGTCCATTATTGACATTGTCGCACCTAGTTTAGCTATTATCTTTAATAATTGTATCGACAGTGGGGAGTTTCCTGACCTAATGAAAAATAGTAAAATAATACCTTTGTTTAAATCAGGTAGTACTTCAGACCCTACAAATTATAGACCTATTTCAGTACTACCTACGTTTAGTAAAATATTTGAGAAATTAATTTTAGAGCAATTGCAAAGATTTTTTAATAAACATAAATTATTACATAGCAAACAGTTCGGTTTTACAAGGGGTCGTTCAACTACTGATGCCGGTGCTGAGCTTTTAGGACATATTTATAATGCATGGGAAGATAAGTGCGATGCCTTGGGAATATTTTGTGATTTGTCCAAGGCATTTGATTGTGTTCTTCATGAAACGCTAATCAGGAAACTCCGCCACTACGGGATCCGGAACAGCGCTCTGGCTCTTCTTACTTCATACTTGAGTAATAGGATTCAGAGCGTTGACGTTAATGGAAAAAGATCTCCCGGATCTATAGTAACAATGGGAGTCCCGCAGGGTTCAATTCTTGGCCCTTTCTTGTTTCTTATTTATATTAATGACTTGCCTTACCTCATAAAGGATAACCATGATATAGTGTTGTTTGCGGATGATACTTCACTTTTGTTTAAACTTAAACGTCAGCAGCTGGTTACTGACGATGTAAATAGCGCGATCTCAAAAGTAGTTCACTGGTTCAATGTTAACAATTTACTTTTAAATGGAAAAAAAACCAAATGCATTAAGTTTACCCTACCTCACGTTAGGCAGGTGAAAACTGATGTGATGTTAAAGGGCGAAGAATTGAATCCTGAAAATAGCACAGTATTCTTAGGCCTAACTTTGGATGCTAAGCTTCAGTGGGGCCCACATATAGATAGATTGTCAAAGAAGCTAAGCTCCGCAGCATATGCTGTTAGAAAGATTCGTAATTTAACTGACATAGAGACAGCCCGTTTAGTATACTTTAGCTATTTTCATAGTGTAATGTCGTATGGTATTCTGTTGTGGGGAAATGCCGCCGACATCCAGACTATCTTTGTTTTGCAGAAAAGAGCTGTTCGATCAATTTATAAATTAAGCCCGAGACACTCTCTCAGAGAGAAATTTAAGGAGATTAATGTAATGACTGTGCCTTCTCAGTATATTTATGAAAATCTTTTATATGCCCATAAAAATATAAAATTGTTTAAAAAATACAGTGATATCCATAACATAAATACTAGGAACAAACACAAATTTGTAGTACCTACAACAAGGCTCAAGAAAATAGGTGGCTCGTTTAGATGTCAATGTGTACGCTTTTATAATAAGCTTCCAAGCGACGTACAAGGTTTAAGTGTTAATAAATTCAAATCATTCATTAAACGTAAGTTGTGCCAGAAAGCGTTTTATAACATTAAAGATTACGTTGAGGACAAAAAGGCTTGGGATTGAGCTGCTCCAATTAATTTCGTTTTTTTATTTTTTTTTATTTTGCTTCGTGGATTTAGTTTCTAATTATATTTTAATTTTTTTAATTTTTCTTGCAATGACAAGAATATTTACTTTTTAAAGTATTATATTATTTTATTTTAATTATTGTGAATGTGAAGACTATGTGGATTATTCTTTTTTTTTAATTTTAATTTATCTTAGTTAGTTTTTAATCATGGTTTGGCAGTTTGAGTATTTATGCGGCCTACCCGAATGTCCTTTCTTTGGTATTGTTCGTCAATTCGTTGAGCTCCTTAAATTCTAAGTTGAGCTGCACGGTTATTGACAAATGCGTGCACTGACTGGACAGGTCCACTCAATCTGGCTGGTTCTTTTCTCAAAAGACCATTTCAGACATCAGTCTACATGGTCTTCAAATGATCTAACCAAGTTTTTGTCTGGACTTTAAAAGAGACTGTGACCTCTGAGTTTGTTTCGGCCTTTCTTCTCAGAGTAGTCAGACAGGAAACGCCGACCTCATCTAGTTTTAAAAAATATGATCGACATGTGAAAGTGTTTGTACAAACCAACTTACAGAAAATAAATCATTTATCATTTATCATTTACCGGAAGGTGCTTGGCGACAGATTTTCAACTTGAGGGTGGTTGCCAGCCAGGCGGGTACTACAAAGTACCCTACCACCGTGCTATGGTTTCCTCACGATGTTTTCCTTCACCGAAAGCTCAAGCTCATTGTAGGATTCGATCCATTTCGATTATTATACGATTGGTCGATTTTTCATACTCTTTGCCCTTTGCCTTGCCGAATTCATTATGCAATAAGGCTGCTCGATTTTGCGCTTGCACCAAGAGGAAAACCTTATTGCTCTGTCATCATCTCTTCTCCTTCGTTTTCCTCCCCACTCTTCAAGTGGATCTCTCTACGGTGGATCTTTTACTGTTCGCGCTGTCCGCCTCTGGAATGCTCTTCCACACTCTATACGGGATAGCCCTTCGTTGGAGGTTTTCAAGAAAAGAATTAAGGAATATTTCCTATCAACATGACACATTATATTTGTATTTACAATTGTAATATTTTAGTTGTGTAATTATAGTATGCTGTATGTATTATGTTTATACATTGTGTATTGCACACGTATTTGTTTAGTTTATTAGTGAGTAAGTATTTAAAATTGTTTTATATTTTTAAAAAGTTTTTGTTGTGCACATAGATGTACTATCCTCATATTATGCATATTTCTTTACGCAACTGAGGTTTGCAGTTAGAGAACCCAACTATGGGTTAAGCTCGCTTTTGTACATGAACTTTCTTTTGTGTTTGTATGTTTTTATGTTTTGTCTATACTAATCTATACTAATATTATAAAGAGGAAAGACTTTTTTGTTTGTTTGTTTATTTGTTTGTACCGAATAGGCTCCGAAACTACTAGACCGAATTAAAAAAATCTTTCACCAGTAGAAAGCTACATTATTCCTGAGTAACATAGGCTATTTTTTTTATCCCGAAAACGGGTCCTGTGGGGTGGTCCACGGGAGCGAAGACGCGGGCAACAGCTAGTGTACAATAAAGAATAAGAATAAGCTCGAGGAGTGCCCTGCGTTGCACAAAGCGGGTTCCGGGGTAGTCTTTTAACCGACCCCCGGGCTCTTCCATGCGCTGATGATGATCACCGGGGTGGTTTTAGTAAAGTAAAATCCAACACTTCCTGGTCTTTTCACCAAAATTCCAGGCGCCTTTTGAAGGTTGCCCCCAACAACAAAAAACAAATTAAGGTGGGGTTGGCTTCAAGTCTACCCGCATACAGCTGGATACCAGTATTTTACGTAGAGCGACTATCTGACCATCACAAATCAGTTAATAAAATAGTAATAATTATTATTTTACTGGATAATACGATACTCCATCATAAGACTGGCTGTCAGAGTTTCGGACCTCTGACAATCCGTAACGACAGTCAATCTGTAAATTACAGCCATCCCAATGATGGGCTATCACGTTTGAATTTGCCGCTAGGGGTGCTTGTGTAGAGTGAGGTCTTTAAAATGTCAAATTTCACAGTTTTTGGTTTTTAGCGGGAGCTTTTAAATATTGTTTATTTTTGTGAATATTTCCAAATGTGCCAGATTAATATAGGCACGGGCTTTACCAACCACTGCTCTAATCGAGTTTTATGTTTTATAAAATGATCCTCAATTTTTACAAAAACAGGTGATATGCAAAACTACGGTATACCTGCTCGATTTTATATTTAATCGCACTTCTACGGCATTAGAAATAATTAATTCAAACTCCTTGGTGCGCGTAATGCCAACGTTTAACAGCTATATTTAAAGACCTCATTCGCCAGTGGCGCCAACTGGTGAGCACAAAATCGGAAGCCTTCATTAAATGAGCGAGCAATCTAGAGTCTGGATTATTACTATGAATCATGAAAACATAAAAAATCGATAGTTGTCCCTTTTATAAAATTAAGTAAGTATAGACCGGCCAGTTGGACCTACATTTTTAAAAGAAATTTGCGTGGAGATTTTGTGAATTATCCCCACCAAAGATAATATATAATTAGTAAGTCTTTCTGAGGTTAATTAGGCCAGTCATCTTCCAATAAGTATTTTTTTGATAAATTAAGGCCATTGCTAAATTATTGGCCAAGGGTCAGAATTGAATAACCCAAATATAATACTTATTAATTCCATGGAATGAACTTATATCCGCCATATTGTTTCAGTTGTCAAAGTAACTTTGGTTTTAAGACGATAAAGGTTAAGGCAAGGCAAAGGGGGCCAAAGGTATATACTTATACAGCGGGGTAATTACGTAATACACAATAATTATTTCAAATGCCATTGCCAATTACGGGCTGTTGTTTTCCAACTAGTGAAGCAATGAAACTAAATACTTTGGATTGTGATGTAATGTGTTTTATACTATTTGGGTGCAGTTCCAACTAAGGTTCCAGATTTTATCTTGAACTTTGCTTTGTCTGTAACTCAGCTTTATCCTACTAAGTTCAGTATAATAACATAGTAACAAGATTTGGAACAGTCACACTAGTCACGTGGTTTAATTGAGTCACGTAGGTACGCACAGTACAATCATTAAATGCTTAGTGTCTAAGGGAGCAAAGGACATTTGGAGGCTTTCTCGAAGCCATAAACACAAATCAAAGCAGACTCGGTTAGAAACTGTTTTTATCGCCTAAAGGTTTTATACAATAAGAGATCTTATTTATCCGAAAGACTACGGGTACAGCTAGTGGAAACCCTGGTTCTGTCCAGGTTGAACTACGCTGACACGGCGCCTATTGGCTCTCACAGAGCGCCTCACCCAGAGGGTACAAAACGCTTGTGCTCGGTTTTGTTATAATATTCCTTACAGAAGTCATGTAACACCTTTTCTGAACAGGCACTTTATACTGAAGATGAAGTCCAGACGCAAACGTAGCGTGCCTTCTGTTCGGCGTGGTAAAATATCAAAAGCCCGATTAACTTTATGACAAGGTAAGTTGGTCCGCGAGTAGACCGAAGCGGTAGAAGGCAATGCGGTAGATTAGAACAACTCTCGACTCAGTCTCAGGGTACAGCTACTTTTAGAGGCAGCTTTCGTTATGCGGCTTCCAAAATATGGAATAACTTGCCACCACCGATTAGTAAAACAATACACGTTTATAGACGACGCTTACGGCAGTATCTCGTAGAAGCACAAAGGAAGCTAGATATGTTCGCACTAAATGTCTCAATTATGTGATATATTTATCTACCCACATAATTAATAATTTTTATTCTTGCAATGTTACCTACTCGTTTTCACACTATTTATGTACATATTCCCATATTCCTCACTATTTTTAATGGACATAAATTTATTTTATTTAAGTATAAAACAGAGTTATTATTATTTTATTTAACACACGTCACCTTGCAGTATAAAACTGACTCACATCCGTCACCTCACAAGTTGAAAACCAGCGTCAGGCACAAGTTGTCTGGCACATTTTTTCCTGAACTGGGCCTTTTTGTCGCAGACGTGAGGCACACTTTCCTGTTAACTTCTTATGTCAGACTACACTTTATTAATTTTTATTTGTATTTTATCTGATGTAAATTATTATGAACCTAGTAACTATATTGAGTGTCTTTTAGTCTGTGCTAAGTAAATTTATTTTCTTTATTTTCTTTTTCTAAATCACACTATCTTTTTTCCTCATACCGAAGTGTTCGTTAAAGTTCACTTTGAATTTCGAACCTCTAAACTCACTCAAGTGAGCGCACACAATTCAAAAGTGAACTCATTTATTTATAAAAAAAATAACATCGCGGTTCTACCCGAAAGACACCGTTCGAATTTTGATTTTTCTACTTTACCAGAATCTTAAATTCATTCATGCAGTCACTAACAGACAACTTAAAGCTTAAACCACTGTATCTAGAAGTATTTTGCATAAAAGTTCTTTACATAAGGTCGGAAGGATTGATTGTTGAAAATTTATCCCTTACGAACTCTTACAAAGTTAAATAGTGGATGAAAGTTTGTACAGGAGTTCGTAATTCCGACGACGAGAAATCCCATCGGATACGGCTATGTTAGAATAACACTATTGATGTATGAATCAGAATGCTGGGTTCTCTTATGTAACATTAGATATCAAGCACTATCTAAAATTGCAAAGTGAACAGTGTCCAGGTTTTGTTTACTCAAAAATGTGAACGTTGTGGTTGACAACACCGTTGTTACGTTACCGAGTGGACAACAAACTGAAGTATCGGTATCGCAAACACGTTTCACAGGTATATTCAACACATCTCTCAGTTCTAACAAAAAGTATGTAATGAATTTATAATTAAGCATAGTAAACAATTAATAGCCGTTTTTTAGACATTGAAATTCAAGAAAACGATGTACCATTTACAATAAGAGCTTCAAATCATCATCATCATATCAGCCGAAAGACCTCCACTGCTGGACTTAGGTCTCCCCCAATCGTCACCACATTGACCTATCCCGTGCGTCTCGCATCCAAATAAATACTGCTAAATAAATTTTATCACAGAAGCTTATTTGATAACTCAGAATAGCTTCATTCTTTCTTTCATTGCCCTGGAAAAATACCGAGGTACTGTACCTATCTACATCAGGGTGTAACTACCTTATTTGTTGCACTAATAAATAACACTAATTTACTTTTCTTTCTTCTAATTAAGACCCTTTTTCCTTCAAACGACACCCACAGGTTTGAGTCAGATCATAAGACTACCGTTTTATGTGAACCGTACTAATTTTCTTATGTTTATTATTCTTAATTTGTTGTCAATAACATAAACATAGAGAATGGATTGAGCAATATCCTCACTAAATTGACCATTATTTTGAAAGAGGTAAAGCGACTGTGCGGCCAATACATGTCACTTTCACAATCTCCATATTTATGTGCAGAACTAATGCGCTGCTGCGTCTTTTACTTTTCAAGTCGATGGAAAACTCTTTAAATATTAATGAAACTGTAAAAACGTGCAGATACATAAAATACTATTAAACAAATCGTCAATGTACTTAAAGAAACAAAATATGCACGACCGAGTAAACCCTTTTATTTGCAAGTCACTGCTAACACCATCTATCGCTTGAGAAAGAACCGAACACGTTCTATGTACTTTTAGTAAAATAATCAGTTTAGTCAGACGAAAAATTATAGTTACGTCGTCACGGTTTCTGTGTATGGGATGAGGTATCTGTACGCAGTATTAGGGATATTGTCTGTGACGATATTGTCAGTAGGTACTTCTAAAGATTTACCTACCTTTTACAAACATCATAAACAACCCCTTTAATTATATACTGATCTTAGCATATTTGTTGTCTATTAGAAATCGGATACTTAATAAAATGCCATTGTATTCTAAAATATAAATCAGAGAATCTCAATTCGACAAACACAATAACGATTTAATCAGAGAGTTACTATAGGAACTAGAATAATAGAGAACTGCCTTGTTTGCCTCAAAGTTGAATTTCTTTGCTACAGTCATTTGACGGATAGCTTTTTTTTAAACTAAATATTTTAGTAAAAAGTTTGCACTCAATTACGCCTACAAAATACTGACCATTTCTAGTCGAAAATTATTGAAAAAAGTCATTTAATGGTAAAAAGAAAAAAAAAATTTAAGGCATCTCCGGATTTTTGACATCAAATGGCCAGAGTTTTGTCAATTTTAGGGAAAATAGATTGCATTCTAATGCACATTTCTTGGTACTCTTCAAGATTGGTTAAATTGTTTACGAGTAGATATATCTATTATAGCTATGCATTAATGATAAAATCTTTTTAACTATAATAATGATTATTGCTTTTTCTTCAAATACTTTTCAGTATCGTCCATTAATGTTTCATATTCTTCAAATTTACTGCACTAAAACTTGCTTTTAGTTTTGCTTTATGCTAAAATATTAATTATTGCATAGAATAAATAAAAACTTTAAAGCAATAATTACATTACCAGTCGAGATGAAGTATTCCAAGAATTTTAAGAACAATAAAAGTTCTGTAACAATAGAATGTAAGTACCAACTCTTCTAAGTAACTTCTCTCCAATATCAAATGTATTAATGGGTATCTTTTATCCAACAAAATCTAGACCAAAATGTAGTAGTAGTTCAAAACTTATTTAACTTATCTTGTTAGTATGTATGGGTCATATCTTGCAACTAAATTTTGAAAGAGTTATCCACAACCAATTGAGCTGAAATTTTTCATACACGTTTAGTTTGGATGGCTATGCAAGATGGGCTAAAAAGCTTGTTTACAAAAAGATTTTTGTAATTGTTTTTTTTATGTATCACAAAAATTTTACTGACCTAACAACAAGGATACATGTAGCATTATGTTATGAATTTAGTAATAGAATTGAAATAACATTACTACCATACGTGCAGTGACGAATTTCTAAACTTAGGGATTACTATCGATCACTTCGAAATTACTGAACCGATAAAAAAAAAATTACACTGTTATAAAGCTAAACTATCGCTAAGTTCCATTTGCTACTTTTTATCCAGGAGATAACGCACGATTCCTGTGGTTATAGGTGACGAGAGTGATGCTGCGGGAAAATCCTAGATATATATGAATGTAACAAAGTGCTTGTGAAATAAGTAAGGACATATCAGGAAAAATGAAATATTGTATCAAAAATAAAGTAAACTAGTCTCTTTGGGAAGCATCGTTCACTAAATAGCTACCTAAAAAGCATCAAATAAATCATTTGTTTCTAATTAAAGATTCTGACAGCATTAGAAGAACTAGTAAATAATTAATATATTTGTAGAAATAATTATTACATTTCACTTAATTGGAAGTTAGAAGAAGGTACTGTTATTTTGATTTGGTTGTGATTCAGAAACAGAGAGATTTGTGGTAAAGTAGATTTCTAAGAACTGCGATCGCCAAAAGCTTTTAAGAGGGGCTAGACAAAGTGACGTACTGACAGCACTGGCAGTCATAACGGTTGTCAGAAGTTATAATATTTGACCACGTGACCTTCCGGCCTACCAAGTGAATTTAAATTGTTACATAGTAATATATATAAGACAAAATTGAAAGAGTGGCTACAAAAGTTTTGTTTCTATAGCGTTAGGGGATTTATAGAACATAAAAATGGATGTTAGGAATGAAATTGTTAATAGTGTATGATTATTTTTTTATTTTTACATTTTAATTAAATTTTTGACATTTATTTTATTGACATTTTGATTTTTGAAATTTTATTTTATTGATGTTTTTAATTTTTGTAATATATTTTTTTTTAAATTTTTACATGTAAGTATATCTTTTGAGTAAGTTGATGAAATTTTAAAGTTGCTTTATGGACAGTTGTAATTTAATTAATTTATTGAAATGCATCAGTGTTGGACCTCTTTCTCGAAGTTGGCCCTACCCAACTGGATCGTTTGTCCCAAGTAGACTTATGTTTTTTTTTAATGTTAATTTAATGTCATACAATTTATATTATATATAATTTGCACGCTTGTTTGCAGGCAGAATACAATTACTTTTAGGCTTTAAGATCTTCCCTTCTGAACAATGTATTTCTAGCAAATAAATATTTTGATTTGATTTGGTAGTAATTCCATACATTTCTACTTTTTGACAATAGTTATCGCTGATATTATAATGTCACTATAGCTGGAACTAGAAGAAACACTGTATTTTTACGAAACCTAGGCATAAGCCGATGATTTGAAGACTTTCGATGCCAACCTCCTACTATCACCCCAACAATCTTCTTCTACTCTGTCCTTCTTATACTACTGATTTTGTTCATTCTTCCTTTCATATTCAGTCTATTCTTCTTTGGAACGCGCTTCCTCTCGAAATCAGGACGGCCACCAGTCGGTATGCTTTCAAGCAGAAATTGCGGTTTTATTATCAGCGGGGGGGATGGTCATCGCGGTAACTTATTTATATTAGTTTATAAAATATTTATATATATAGGTATGTATTATATAAAATATGTATGTATGTGTATTGAATGCAATCTATTATTATTATTTTTGTTGCGCCACGTTTTAAACAATGCACCTGCCATGTTGTCTCTACACCACTCTTGGTTGAATGGTAGAGAATGCCTAAGGCATTAAGTCCGCCATTGTACTTTTGTGCATGAAGTTTAAATAAATAAATAAATATCACACTAATATTAAAAAAGCGAAAGCTATATAAATAAATATTAAATGCTGTTTGTTGGTAAGCGCGTCACTCGGGAATATCTAGACCGATTTTGGTTTTTATTTTTATTTTAGTCATAGCCCGAGTACGGTTCTTAGGATAATAAAAATGTATAAAGTTTGCCGAACATTTGGGGAACACTGAAAGTGCCTTTTCTATTGAATTTTGATCAGTTTGAACAGGGAAACGTCTACCGAGACAACAAGTTCAATCAATGAATCCGAACAAGATTTGTTAGGTTAATAGGTACTCGAAAAAGTTTCTATATGATAAAAATCAAGGAGAGGTGTATGGAAACTCTGAATTTTACCATTGGCTCTGTGCCAATCATAGCGTCCTTGCTACCCATTATAGGGTGATGGTATGGTAATGCAGATAACTGTGTTTTTATTCTATTTTTATGGCAATTGCCGGATGGAGGTAAAATTTTGATCTCCTTAACAGTCACTTTATGACTGTTAAGGAGATCAAAATTTTATGCGAGTGGACGGTAGACGCAATTATTTCAACTTATCTAATTGCGTACGGTAGACGCAATCATTTATTTGATTATATTCAAACTGCCTAGCCTTTTTCCATTATTTGGCAACGACACTACCAGCCGCACTACCAGTAGTGTCGTTGCCAATTAACGACACTACCAAGCCTATTTTGTATTAAACTGTACAGTCAACACAGAAGTTTTGGATTCCTGTTCCACAAAGTTCAACTAATTTTATTGATAATCAACTTCTTTTACTTTAATTTCTTTTTTACTTATGAAGTTTGACCTAAGACTGATATTTGATGGATAAATTATAATTGTGAGAGTATTTCTTACATTACGTTTTTTCGAGACACCAGTCCGTAGGTCTAGCTTTGAACAAAATTTAATAAAACCTATAAGATGTCGGAAGCTGATAATAACGAATCAGTTTTACACGTTTGCCCGACGAATGGGGGAACTGCGTTGCTTTTGGGCAAACACAAATATCATATACAGAAAAATTATAAAAATGGTGCATCTGTTAGGAGGTGCTCGAATTATAAAATGCAAAATGTTTAGGTACAGTTACGGTTAAGATATGTCCAGCAGTGATTTTCATATCAGGGTTGAAGCTACCATGCAAGCCGACCTTCGTACTCAAAATATTACATTCTCAAAATATTACGTTAATATTTTCTAGAAGTTGACGACGCGGGTATTCGCTTGTACGAGTATGTTAGCTACGCCACGTTACCTTCTTACTAAATAAAGTATGAATTTAAAAAATGTCATTATTTTCAAAGCAACAGTATTATTACTCTTTTACAGTAACAGTCGGTCACTTGAAATAAAAAATAAAAATCCTTTATTGTCGCCAGTTAATACAGTTATCTATCTTATCTTAAACTAACATATGCTTCGTATTAGTGTATAACACAAAAGTTACTGCTACTCCCAAGCTAAGCCTGAGCTTTTATTTTGGGAAACAGTGAAAAATATTCACGCGATTTTTTATTATCTGAGGTTCAATATTAAGTTTTATTAGTAAGTACTACAGTTACAAGAAAGAAGGAAGTTTATTATTTGCGTAAATGTTTGTATTTTTTCAAATAAGTTTGCTTTTATTTGGCAATAAATAAAAAGTTACATTTCTGAAGTTTGCTGTTGCTGATATTTCATTATTTACGGATTAAATAAAGAATTATATTTCTGAGCTTTGCTGTGTTGACTGTACAATTTAATCCAAAATATGCTTGGTAGTGTCGTTAATTGGCAACGACACTACTGGTAGTGCGGCTGGTAGTGTCGTTGCCAAGAAATGCCTTTTTCCCAACTCTATTGGGGTCGGCTTCCAGTCTTACCGGATTCATTCTGACCGCCACAACCCAGTAACTGAGTAACACGGTACTCCTTGGCAAGACTGGTTTCAGATCTCAAGCTTCTGACTACTGCTGTCAAAAATCTTCAAATGACAGCCAGGACCAACGGCTTAACGTGCTTGCCGAGGCACGGAGGAAACTCGGTATGTTGAAATGGTCACCCATCCACGGACTGACCTCGTTAAACGTTGCTTAACCTTGATGATCGACCAGTGCGGCTGTTATTATTTAGCCACGAGCTCCTGGTTACATTTCGTATAAATTTCTTTGGTTATATTAATTTTCTTATGGACTTTCTAAGACCTGCAGTAAACGTAGCCTATCTACTGGACCCAAAACGACATCTGTGAAACAGATCATCGTCAGGAAACCTGGACGTACAACTGATGTAAGTTTGACATCGCCAATACCCTTCTTTAGGAAGTATAGCGATAAATGCTCGTGAATTATCTTTATGACAAGAAGGTTTAGTACCCATTAGAATAGTTACAGCATACTACTGTTACTTTTTTATGGTTCCGTACCCAAAGGGTAAAAACGGGACCCTATTACTAAGACTTCGCGATCCGTCTGTCTGTCTGTCCGTCTGTCGCCAGGCTGTATCTCATGAACCGTGATAGCTAGACAATTGAAATTTTCACAGATGATGTATTTCTGTTGCCGCTATAACAACAAATACTAAAAACAGTATAAAATAAATATTTAAGGGGGGCTCCCATACAACAAACGTGATATTTTTGCCGTTTTTTGCTCGATATTAATAACGGCAACAGCTAGTCGCTTGAAATATTCACAGAATGTTTAGCTGTATATTCACTTCAAAAAATAATAATTATTAAATTAAAATAAAATAAATTAAGGGGGGCTCCCATACAACAAACGTGATTTTTTTGCAGTGTTTTGCGATAATGGTACGGAACCCTTCGTGTGCGAGTCCGACTCGCATTTGGCCGGTTTTTGCAATGTTAATTAAATACCTACACTCGAAAAACATAACCCTCTTTCGGCAGCCGGGTAAATATAAGTATTTATTGTATTATTCATCACAGAATTTAAATATTTTTAGCAAGATTTTAATTTAAAAAAACCTGGTCGTTTGACCGTCTGCTTAATAAATTAAATTAACGTTTATTTCAGACTTTCTAAACATACATTTACAACACATATAGAACGTATATTTTATGCTAATTTTAATCGCAAATAAAATATTTTATTTAAATCGAAAAGGTCTTGTCACACTATCACACAAGTATTATAAAGGCGAATGTTTGTGAGGGTGTGTGTGTGTGTGTGTTTGTATGTTTGTTACTTATTCACGCTCAAACGCCTGGATGGAATTTGCCACAAAGATAGATTATAGTCAGGAATGGCACATGCATACTTTTTATCCCGGCAATATGTTCCCTTGGGATAGTTTTCGACATTCACGCGGGCGAAGCCGCTAGCAGAAGTTAGTACTATTATAATCGTTAAAGTTTGTGAGGATTCATGGATGGATTTTTGTTACTCTTTCACGCAAAAACTACTAAACGGATTATGAAAAACTTTACAGAAATATAGCTTATACATCAGAATAACGCATAGGCTATAATTTATTGGGAGAAGTACTAATACCACGCGGGTGGAACCGTGGGTGTCAGCTAGTCTATACTATATATTACCTAAATAATAATCTATATATATAAAAGAGAAAGTATGTATGTATGTTCATTATAGACTCCAAAACGGCTGGACCGATTTCAAAAATTCTTTCACCGTTGGGAAGCTACACTATCCCCGGGTAACATAGGCTACTTTTTATCCCTGTATTCCCACGGGAACGGGAACTAAGCGGGTGAAACCGCGAGGCGTCCGCTAGTATAATAATATTATAAAGAGGTAAGATTTTCTTGTTTGTTTGTTTGTATCTATTCGGCTCCGAAACTACTGGACCGATTTTAAAACTTTCACCTATGGAAAGCTACATTATTCCTAACTATATTTAAATGTAATAATAATAAGCAAATGTAACATAATAGCTTTTAATTGAATCCTTAGTACATTTTACGTTTAAAAAATTATGCCCTGTCCCATTGTATGGTCGATTGTTGGCAAGGGCTCGCCTTCCTATTATATGGGACTTTTATGACTGGTAAAATGAGGGTGTAGGTATAACTATAGTTACAAGCCTGCCTATCCTTCGAGAAATGAAGGCGTCATGTTCGGAATTTTGTTAAAAAAATACAAATTAATGCTTTTGAATATTCAAGCAGTAAGTTGACTTTTTCAAAAGATATGTATAGTCGTGACAATCAGTCTGTCGATTAAAAAAGTCTGATACGACAGCTATAAAAATACTTAATAACTAGCACTTCGCCCGCGACTTCGTTCGCGTGATCCGTGTTTTATCCTACAGATGACTTTTTAATAAAAAGTTTCATAAAAACTTTTATCCCCTATTTCACCCCCTTAGGGGATGAATTTTGAAAAATCCTTCCTTAGTGGATGCTTACGCCATAAGAGGAATACGTGTGCGAAATTTTAAGTTTCTAGCCCTAAGGGTTTGGCCTGTGCGTTGATACATCAGTCAATCACTTTTGCCTTTTATATATATAGATAAATTAAACTTGATGCTTACGAATGATACTCGTTGTTATAGTGAATGGGTAAGATAGTAATGAATTAGGATTCACATCACATCATCAGCCTATTAATGTTCCCACTGCTGGGACACAGGCCTCCTCTCTGTGAGAGAGAATGGGCCGTTATCAACCACGCGGGCCCAGTGCGGGTTGGTGGATGTCACTTGTCTTCGAATGTTTGGTTCTAGGACATGCCGGTTTCCTCACGATGTTTTCCTTCACCGTTTTGAGAGTAGTGGTGATGAAATAATTTACACAAAGTAAAGCGCCTGCCTGGGCTCGAACCCACGACCACTGATACCACTGGGCCACCACTGCTCAATTAGGATTATGAATTTGATTTTTCAATTTCTTACGTACAAAGTTATCGCGGCATGGAAAATGAGAAATCTCATTTTTATTTTTCTATTAAAAAGTTCTCTTTTTAGGGTTCCGAAGTCAACAAGGAACCCTTATAGCTTCGCTCTGTCCGTCTGTCCGTCCGCAGCTTAGCTCAGAGAATCTAAGTACTAGAAAGCTATAATTTGGCATGGAGATACATGTTAATATTTCCGACAAAGTGGTACAATAAAATCATGAAAAATATTTTTTTTTGGGGTTCCTCCTATAGACGTAAAGTGGGTATGGTATTTTTTTTTTCTCTTCTATCCCATGGTATTGGGTATCGTTGGATTGGCAATTCAAAAATATTATGGGTTTGCTAAAACCATTTTTCGATACAGAGATCCGTTTGTGAAAAATTAAGCTTTATATTGCAAATTTATGTTAGATTCAAGTGTCCCCCCCCCCCCCCCTGCCAACGAAATGGTTGCTCTTGGCTATGTGAAAAAATTCACGGCAGTAGTAAATATAACGAAATTAAAAGGAAAATTATCACAGATAAGTAGGCTTTACAAGTTTACGAGTAATAGTCGACCAACTTATAAAATGTACTTGGAACAGTAAAAATTTTGTACAAATGCCATTAAAAAATTACTTATATAACTTGTTAGCTGTGTAAAAAGGAGTAAATATTTGCTTATGAACCATGTAAAAATATACAAAAATAAAATCGTAACAGGCTTTAAAAGTTTACGAGTAATAGTCGACCAACTTATAAAATGTACTTGGCACAGTAAATTTTTTGTACAAATGCCATTGAAAAATATTTAAATAACGTTGTTAGATATGTTAGACAGATAGTAAATATATGCTTATGAACCATGTAAAAATATACAAAAATAAAACCATAACATCCTTAATTATAATGATTTCTAAATTAATAATGTCTAAGCTCGAATAACGCATTGGAGTGGCCGGAGTCGTTGGCAATACCAGTCCTTAGTCCATACGGCGCATGCACGCGGGGAGTCTATTTTGTGTTAGTGCAGAAGTATTGTGGCCGTTTTGCAATCTTAAGTCAAATTAGATTCGATTGCCAAGCAAATTACTTATTAACTTCAGTTGCGAAGTTGGATTTTATAACTCCTTCTTCAGTTACCAGATAGTCCTTCTTTAGTTTAATTCAAGAGTGAATAGGTTACTTTTAGGCAAGCGTGCTTCACCGTAGACCACATCATCGCTTACCATCAGGCGAAATAGTGATTTAAAAAAACCCGGGCCTGTTTTTAGACGTTGTGTGCCGCGCAAATCGTTTAAAATGTTCATGTAATAGCAACAAAACCCTCTTCTTAGTCCGCATTATATGCAACTTCGGAACCCTATTACTGCGCGTGGCCCGACCCGCACTTGGCCGGTATTTTATTTTTGCTGGCTGGATAACTTATGTGAATTCATTGCTATGTACAAAAATGCTAACAATTAAGAGTTATGCAAAAGGTATGAAGTAGGTATTTCCTATTATTTCGAGTTATAGTAATAATATAACATTTTAATTTAAATAATTTACTGTATCTTTATTAGTACTATCTAAACTTTATATTAGTGAAACTGCTAACAGATGGGTACTGTGGAACAATGGAAAACTGAAAATGGTTCGTAACTCTTTCATAAAAAGATTTAAGTTTTTCAAATCATTTCCTACATAAATATTTTATGCATTTTGACTAATATAAAGTTCGGATAGTACTAAAAAAGAAACAGTAAAGTATTTAAATTAAAATATTTTATTATTGTTATAATACGAAATAATAGGAAATACATGCTTTATACCTATTGCATAACTCTAAACGGTTAGCATTTTTGTACATAGCAATGAATTCACATACGTTATCCATCCAGCGAAAATAAAAATCTTTAGAATTATCAAAGGTTATGTGGAAAATAATTATATCCCTACTGGACTATTCTTAGATTGACACGATTATAGGTACGATATTTTTCGAAAAGTTAATAATAACTTACTAAAGCCTAATTTTATCTAAACTCCTACAAGAAGGAGTTAATTTTCTCCGTATGTTATTAATTTAAGAATGGCTTATCAAGACGTGTGAAGATATTGGTTCTTGATCCGTGATAAGCACATTTAAGCTTAGATGTATTAATTAGGTATTTGAGAAAAACATGTTTTTGTGAAATAGAATATTATGTTTAGGTTTATAATTGTGTAAGTTTCTGTTTTAGATACAATGTGTTTTGTGAATTATAATTTTGCTATACTGAAACTTCGAAGACTTTGTATGTAAGACAAACATATTCAAAACAAAGGGCATGGTTTTGGTATTAATTTTTTAAATATTAATTTAAAATCTCCAATTATTTAATTAATTTTTAACATAATTATACTAGGATTTAAAACTTTAAAATCATCCTATGTCCATAATTTACCCATGGCAATCATCCAATTAAAACTTCAAATTACTTTCCGAAAACAACTCCAAAGTTGACTTAAAAAAATCTTCAAGTCAAACCACTGTTAAGACCACTATATAAAAATCAACACAATAAAAAAAAATATGTACAAAATAAAATCACATACCCGAAAATTTTCACTTGAGAACGAGAGACGAGAGAAGTTCGCGGATGGTTCGCAGCGCGTCTACGCCGTAGCAATGGCTCTACGGTTTTGGTGGCGTAGCGGGAGCGCGTAGCATTTTATGTCGTAGCGGTGATCACCGTGTGACGTCACTTTTGCTACAGATCATGACTCGTGGGATGGGAGTACAGTTGCACACATAACTTATTGTTTGTGCTGTCGTGGTACAATCGAGACAAAAAGACTTTGGTGGCGATTTTTGCTACACACTCAAATGGTTCAAAGAAAAATGATGCTCAAATTCTATTAAAAATAAAAGGTTTTGTTTTGACATTGATAAAATGTTTATAAATTAAGTCCTTTGGATTTTCTCTTCGTGATATTAATTTTGACTCAATCATAGTTTACTGCTCACCTTGCAAAATACTTTAACGAAAATTATATAATATTATACGTTTAGAACTAAACCTTTCAATGCCGGATTTATTCTAATTAAGGCATAAATAAATTATACTTTTCAATACAGTTGTTAAACATGGCGTACTTTCAGAGGCTATAATTATGATTCGAAAATTAAATCTTTTGCATAGGCATCTTTCTGTTACGCGGTCGTGACTTTTGTTTACGAACTCGTGTCATTAAAAACCCTCGCCTTCGGCTCGGGCTTGTTAATGACAGCTCGTTTGCAATAACCTACACGCCCGTGTATCACACGATATTTTTCAATACTGTTGTGGGAAATAGTAAAAACAAATCAAAGAATTAGATTTGTTAATTCACAAAAAATATAAAAAAATTACAATGAAAACAGCCTACACAGCCTATTCGATTTTTGACAAATGTTGATGTGGAAATAATTAAATTGAAACTGGTAATTAAATATATTAAACAACCATTTAAAATACTTTTGAGAATTAAATGCTAAAACGTACGGCATCATTCATTTTTCCTCGTATAAAATCTATTCCATTTCATTCTATGTATGAAAACTCCTTGCTACTAAACTTTTTTAAATTGACTTATAACTAAAGGCGCGTTTTTGCAACTGGACATTTTTTACAACGAAAACAGTCTATACAGCCTATTCGATTTTAGACAAATGTTGATGTGAAAATAATTAAATTAAAACTGGTAATTAAATATATTAAACAACCATTAAAAAGACTTTTGAGAGTTCAATGCTAAAACGCACGGAATCGTTCATTTTTCCTCGTATAAAATCTATCCCATTTTATTCTATGTATGAAAACTCTTTGCTACTAAACTTTTTAAATTGACTTATAAATTTAAAACTAAACTGCAAAACTAATGATCGAGCTCGTAAACAAAAGTCACGACCGCGTAACAGAAAGATGCCTATGCATAAGATTTAATTTTCGAATCATAATTATAGCCTCTGAAAGTACGCCATGTTTAACAACTGTATTGAAAAAGTCTTTTAAATGGTTGTATAATATATTTAATTACCAGTTTTAATTTAATTATTCTCACAAAAAAAATTGTCAAAAGTCGAATAGGCTGTATAGGCTGTTTTCGTTGTAAAAAAAAAGTCCAGTTGCAAAAACGCGGCATTTTCTGAAAGTTTTAATTTGTTATCTACGGGATACCAAACCTAGCCCAAGATTTTTAACTGCTATTTTTGATTAAATTCAAATTTATTTTAGGGTTTAACCTCTAACACTGCTTAGTAGGTGTACCATCATTCATATTTCTTATAAAATACGAAATGAATGAGCAAATATATTATGTACATTTATGACTCAGCTACTATGTATTACCTAATACAGACTATCTATTTAGAACGCCCACTACTAGGGAAAAGTTATGTATTTCATAGAAGTCATGAGTTGATACAATCTTATGTAGGTATGTATACGAGATAGGTACTATAAGGGTCAAAAGTGCAGTCACACTCTACCAAAATAGAAAATGCAATTTTTTTGTAGGCAGCAGAATTTCAACCTTTCGCGGTTAGCAGGAATAATGTATACTTTAATTTCTATGCAAAATATTAAATCAGTTGTGGATAATTTAACTTCTTCTACAAAAACTAGCCATTTGAGTTTAGGGAGAGTATGACTGCACTTTTGACCCTTGACTGTACATATATGTCCGACCATTAAAGAGTGTTTTAATTTAGTTTTCACTATTATTTGTAGGTAGGCCAGTACCTGGAAATACTTTCATTAGCTAAGCTAAGGAGTGGAATTCCCTGCCAGAGTCTGTGTTTCCCGATAGCTACAATCTCGGGGTCTTTAAGTCAAGAGTGAATAGGTTACTTCTAGGTAAGCGTGCTACAACTTCGACCACAACATCACTTACCATCAGGTGAGATAGTGGTCAAGAGCAATAGCCTATCTACAGTAAAAAAAAAACTGGTTGTCTGTAAACCGGCTACAAAGCCAAATAGGTCGGTCAGATGAGGATGATGAGGATGCATAGCCTGGTCAGATGAGGGCACTCCGATCAGCCACATTGCGACTTCAAAACCACTCCGAATGTAGAAAACGATGCCTCATCTCCTGTCCTGCTCCTTATGCAAAAACACCTGCAATATGCGAGACTTTTGCGAGGTCGTTAAGTCGAGGTCGAAGAAAATTTAAATTTGGAACAAAGAATCATCAAAAAGAAGAAGACTGGCCATTGCCAAAGTTTGATGTGTTGCTTGATCGATTAACTTTGGTGCTTCGTATTCTGGATTCAATATCTACACGAAGCAACCCTGTGCACTACTTTTATGAAGATTTTCCATCACTAAAGAAAGCAGAAAGAATCACTAAGGCATTTGAAATTATAAAAAATAATATGTCCTCGAGTCCAATGTAAGCAAGTACCATTTTAATGATAAATTGTACTATTTTTTTTTCAAATAGTTTAACAATGACCACTTTTAGATGTGGCCGGTGATTTTTAGCTAACTACTTTGAGAAAAATATCCCTAATTAATTAAAGTTAATCAAAATCTTGTCCAATATCACAAAATAATATATTTTTTTTAAAAACTTCCTAACAATGAGTACAATATAGGTTAAAGTGGTGATAAATCAAATGTATTTGTCACGAAATCTCCTTTTTTACGTAAGCAGACATGGGGTGGACGAATCCGACAGTTAGCGACGTGTGGGCAGACCCATTCACAACCAGACCTGGAGTCGTGCCAAAAGACTGATTCTTACTATAGTTTGTGACTTTTAGTAGAACAATTGTGGCCATTACTACCCACCTACGGATCTAGATATTCTTAATTGCAAACATAGAAATAAAGACATTATTTCAATTGATATTAAAATTGATGTGATAATTTTAGATACAGTCAAGGGTCATAAATGAAGTAACACCCTACCAAAACTTAAGTGTATAATCTAAAACATACTTAAGACATGCTATAGATTAAATCAGTCGTGAACCATTGACCTCTTCTATAAAGAAATTTTAAACACTACCTTGTAAGAATCTTTTACAATATTATGACTACGTCACCGAGTTACTGCGACCGTCGGTTTATAAAAAATCGTGTGAGATTGTTAACTCTCTTCTTTATAAGATACGGATGGGAACCGATCACTTTTCCGAATCTTTTTTGTTCGAATTTCATTTTACCGAAAACTATTGACCGACGTCTTTTTTGCTATATGGATTATTTGACATAATTTCAGATCATCGAAGTATCAATTGCCATCGGTATTATTTTACCGAACTACACCGACACGGATAGGTTAGGTCATCTCCTTCGTGTTAGGTTACTTTAGACCCTGCAGACAGAAATAGGAACCCCGCGGAGCTAGGCTCCGTCGACAATATTTTTTTCAAGTCGGTGTTTTAAACATTTGTTCACCCACTGTTTTTCTCTCACTTAGTATTTTGATATGCGTTTAAAATAAGTATTTCGAACAAATGTAATTTCGGCTAATTGTAACTTCGGTAAAAAGTTTTTCGACCAAGTGAAACGTCGGAGTAACGAAAAAAATCAAATTGATAATAAGTCAACTGAGACAGTGGCAGACGTGACTTCGATGAAGTAAAAAAAAACGAAACGATAATAGTTGAAAAGTTTTAGGTGAAATGAAATTCAGTCAAATGTTTTTCGAACTTTTGATAGGTAACCGACACGGATATATTGTAAAATATCGAATTGTTATGTGATTTGTTATTATGCCTATTTGAAATTACGTGTTCACAATATACCGAGAGCTAATAATCTCGCTAGATTTATTACGAAACTACAGTGTTTGCGATAATCTTGTGACAACAGCTATATTATGAACAGTCCTAATACTCCTAGTATGACGTGTCAAAACTATCATGATGGGCCTGTAAAAAGGGACAGATGTATATGACTTGTATACGTCTGTCCCTGGCGCACACTGGAAATAATCTTGCTCTAAGAGCTTATGGTAACTCCTCTGAATTGACATTTATCGTGATTCTCAGCAGTTTAACTTATGAAGAAAACAATAGTTTATTACTCCGGTTCCTACTACGAAATATTTGGAAAAGGGCAACGACCGCTATTACACTTCTAAAACGCAACGACTATAATATGAGTATTGTTGAGTTGTTAGTAATATTGTAGCTAAACGTCAGTTCAATTTACATTGATTTAAATAGGTCAGAAAAGGAGATTTTTCTCATTACAATTGTTTATTTTTCAGGGATCTGAAAGTACAATAAGAGGATTTGGACGCCTTTTTACCCGACTGCCGAAGGAGGGTAATGTGTTTATCAGTCTATGTATGTATGTATGTATATATGTATGTATGTTTGTTCCTATGTGGCGTTCCAGAGACCAAACGCGTCGGCCGATTTTGATGATTCTTACGTCAATCGATTCGTCTTAATCTGCCGAGTGTCACTGGCTACATTAAAATTTGAAAATAAAAAATGGCGGCTCTTGGGTTCCATAATTATTATGGGGTTCCAAATTATTTTAAAATCATGCTGTGCAGTCGGAGGATACAAATTCGCGAGCTTACCCGACTGCCGAAGGAGGGTAATGTGATTATCAGTCTTTGTATGTATGTATGTTTAATCCTATGTGGCGTTCTAGAGACCAAACGCGTTGGCCGATTTTGATGATTCTTACGTCAATCGTCTTAATCCTGCGAGTGTCACTGGCTACATTAAAATTGGCAAATACAAAAATGGCGGATTTTGTGCGCCATTTTGTGGGGAAAAAAAATGTTTTCTTCCAAACCCATCGTGTTATTTAAATAAAGGATTTTAAGAGGCGATTGCAAAAATATAAAACACTTATATGTTTAACTGTACCTAATTCAAAAAAAGTAACTAAAAAGTTGTAGTCTGGTTTTGGTCCGCCAGCTCGCAAATATGTATCCTCCGACTGCACAGCATGATTTTCTTCTTGTTTACGTCTTTTTAGTTTGCTTTTTAAGCAGTCGGGTTTTTTGATTTTTTATTTAACTTTTTTTTTTAACTATAGTCTCGCGTTTGACCACTATCTCGCCTGATGGTAAGCGATGATGTGGTTGACGGTGCAGCACGCTTGCCTAGAAGTAACCTATTCACTCTTGACTAAAAGACTGACTAAAAGAAAGGTTGTAGTTGCGGGAAACAAAGACTCCGGGAGGGAATTTCACTCCTTAGCTGTACGCATAATGAAAGCATTACATTAACAAAGCGGGCAAAGTCTTCTTGGGTTTCATAATAGCGGCTTGAGGAGTCTGAATTTTTGTCCAGTTAATAGCAACAAACTCTTTCCTTATTATGTTCAGGATTTATACATAAGTGGTAGGGCAATACAAAACCTCCCTGGTTCAGGCCATGGTAAGCTATGGCCATGGGCATGGGAAGCTGTCACCTCCTTCTGCGAAGCAGTAATGCTCGCGGAGGAGGAGGCGGAACGCGTGAGAGTGATGCAACGGAGACACCCTCGCGCCCCTAGCCACCGCAGGAGACGCCCTGGGCGTCGGGAGTCGCGAGACGATTCCTGGCCACCGTAGGCACGGGCTTGCGGACGGCAAGTAATGGGTAGCTCGCCGTCCGATAAGGACCAGGCCCGAGTCGACGGCGCGTAGTGTTCCACGCGCGCCTCAAAGAGATGTCAGCAAAAATTGACGGGGCACGCTAGGGCCGATGTCTGTCTGGGTCGCGGATAAATTTGAAAAAGTGTTACCGCGGCCTTGGCACAAACAACTGATGGAACACGGGTGGGTTTTAGTCAGTAAAATCCTGACACGCCCTCCCGCTTCACCCAGAGCGGGAGAAGTCATTGGATGATTTCCCACATAAGAAAAAAAAATATAATAAAGGCTATACAATACCTACACCTCTGTGCATTTCTTCGGAGAATACGGGTGTGAAGGTGTTTTATGTCAGATTTATGCAAATATTACACTTTCTATTAAAATAATAGCCTCGGGGACTATTCACAGCAGACCACTTTTTTGAGGTGGTAATAATAGTCTTAATAAGGGTTAAAAAAATGTTTATGGTTCGTCGATCAATGCAATATTTAAATTTTTAATAAACCTAAAACAATTATAAATCTAAAAATATTGTCTAATAATCTCGCACAAATAAAAACTATCTAACATTAAATTGACCTAATTTATAGTAACGAGGTGAAAACTTAGACGAGTCGATTACACTCAAATAAGGCCAACCGCAGAAGTTTCAACTTTTGTTGAATAACAACTAACCCCACGGAATATATACTTTTGCCTTTAATTTTTTCGTTAAATGTTGATAGTACCTACACAAAAAATAATCACCTATTTTGACGAACTACGCGTGTGTGAACTTAGATTTAATTTTTGAAGGATAAGTTTGTATTTGAAACGACGCGACGGAACAACCAGCCCCTTAGAGGGATTAATTGTTCCGTTCTGATCAATCTCATTAAAAAAATGTTTGGTAACAAAACTAGTATTTAACGATGGACAAAACAATATCACTATTCAGAAATGCCAATAGTCATTCTTTAAATATGTGTGTAAGGCACATAAATTAATACACTATTTTAATAGCTCAATTTTTGCCCCCCGCTCTTCCCTATATAGTTCTCTATTTAACTTTCCAGTTGCTGTAAAGTCGTCCCGTTTGAAAACAGCCTAACACCCAGCTTCCAATTACAATAGTGTTCTAAATTACAATCGATTAAGGCATAAATAAATTATACTTTTCAATACAGTTGTTAAACATGGCGTACTTTCAGAGGCTATAATTATGATTCGAAAATTAAATCTTTTGCATAGGCATCTTTCTGTTACGCGGTCGTGACTTTTGTTTACGAACTCGTGTCATTAAAAACCCTCGCCTTCGGCTCGGGCTTGTTAATGACAGCTCGTTTGCAATAACCTACACGCCCGTGTATCACACGATATTTTTCAATACTGTTGTGGGAAATAGTAAAAACAAATCAAAGAATTAGATTTGTTAATTCACAAAAAATATAAAAAAATTACAATGAAAACAGCCTACACAGCCTATTCGATTTTTGACAAATGTTGATGTGGAAATAATTAAATTGAAACTGGTAATTAAATATATTAAACAACCATTTAAAATACTTTTGAGAATTAAATGCTAAAACGTACGGCATCATTCATTTTTCCTCGTATAAAATCTATTCCATTTCATTCTATGTATGAAAACTCCTTGCTACTAAACTTTTTTAAATTGACTTATAACTAAAGGCGCGTTTTTGCAACTGGACATTTTTTACAACGAAAACAGTCTATACAGCCTATTCGATTTTAGACAAATGTTGATGTGAAAATAATTAAATTAAAACTGGTAATTAAATATATTAAACAACCATTAAAAAGACTTTTGAGAGTTCAATGCTAAAACGCACGGAATCGTTCATTTTTCCTCGTATAAAATCTATCCCATTTTATTCTATGTATGAAAACTCTTTGCTACTAAACTTTTTAAATTGACTTATAAATTTAAAACTAAACTGCAAAACTAATGATCGAGCTCGTAAACAAAAGTCACGACCGCGTAACAGAAAGATGCCTATGCATAAGATTTAATTTTCGAATCATAATTATAGCCTCTGAAAGTACGCCATGTTTAACAACTGTATTGAAAAAGTCTTTTAAATGGTTGTATAATATATTTAATTACCAGTTTTAATTTAATTATTCTCACAAAAAAAATTGTCAAAAGTCGAATAGGCTGTATAGGCTGTTTTCGTTGTAAAAAAAAAGTCCAGTTGCAAAAACGCGGCATTTTCTGAAAGTTTTAATTTGTTATCTACGGGATACCAAACCTAGCCCAAGATTTTTAACTGCTATTTTTGATTAAATTCAAATTTATTTTAGGGTTTAACCTCTAACACTGCTTAGTAGGTGTACCATCATTCATATTTCTTATAAAATACGAAATGAATGAGCAAATATATTATGTACATTTATGACTCAGCTACTATGTATTACCTAATACAGACTATCTATTTAGAACGCCCACTACTAGGGAAAAGTTATGTATTTCATAGAAGTCATGAGTTGATACAATCTTATGTAGGTATGTATACGAGATAGGTACTATAAGGGTCAAAAGTGCAGTCACACTCTACCAAAATAGAAAATGCAATTTTTTTGTAGGCAGCAGAATTTCAACCTTTCGCGGTTAGCAGGAATAATGTATACTTTAATTTCTATGCAAAATATTAAATCAGTTGTGGATAATTTAACTTCTTCTACAAAAACTAGCCATTTGAGTTTAGGGAGAGTATGACTGCACTTTTGACCCTTGACTGTACATATATGTCCGACCATTAAAGAGTGTTTTAATTTAGTTTTCACTATTATTTGTAGGTAGGCCAGTACCTGGAAATACTTTCATTAGCTAAGCTAAGGAGTGGAATTCCCTGCCAGAGTCTGTGTTTCCCGATAGCTACAATCTCGGGGTCTTTAAGTCAAGAGTGAATAGGTTACTTCTAGGTAAGCGTGCTACAACTTCGACCACAACATCACTTACCATCAGGTGAGATAGTGGTCAAGAGCAATAGCCTATCTACAGTAAAAAAAAAACTGGTTGTCTGTAAACCGGCTACAAAGCCAAATAGGTCGGTCAGATGAGGATGATGAGGATGCATAGCCTGGTCAGATGAGGGCACTCCGATCAGCCACATTGCGACTTCAAAACCACTCCGAATGTAGAAAACGATGCCTCATCTCCTGTCCTGCTCCTTATGCAAAAACACCTGCAATATGCGAGACTTTTGCGAGGTCGTTAAGTCGAGGTCGAAGAAAATTTAAATTTGGAACAAAGAATCATCAAAAAGAAGAAGACTGGCCATTGCCAAAGTTTGATGTGTTGCTTGATCGATTAACTTTGGTGCTTCGTATTCTGGATTCAATATCTACACGAAGCAACCCTGTGCACTACTTTTATGAAGATTTTCCATCACTAAAGAAAGCAGAAAGAATCACTAAGGCATTTGAAATTATAAAAAATAATATGTCCTCGAGTCCAATGTAAGCAAGTACCATTTTAATGATAAATTGTACTATTTTTTTTTCAAATAGTTTAACAATGACCACTTTTAGATGTGGCCGGTGATTTTTAGCTAACTACTTTGAGAAAAATATCCCTAATTAATTAAAGTTAATCAAAATCTTGTCCAATATCACAAAATAATATATTTTTTTTAAAAACTTCCTAACAATGAGTACAATATAGGTTAAAGTGGTGATAAATCAAATGTATTTGTCACGAAATCTCCTTTTTTACGTAAGCAGACATGGGGTGGACGAATCCGACAGTTAGCGACGTGTGGGCAGACCCATTCACAACCAGACCTGGAGTCGTGCCAAAAGACTGATTCTTACTATAGTTTGTGACTTTTAGTAGAACAATTGTGGCCATTACTACCCACCTACGGATCTAGATATTCTTAATTGCAAACATAGAAATAAAGACATTATTTCAATTGATATTAAAATTGATGTGATAATTTTAGATACAGTCAAGGGTCATAAATGAAGTAACACCCTACCAAAACTTAAGTGTATAATCTAAAACATACTTAAGACATGCTATAGATTAAATCAGTCGTGAACCATTGACCTCTTCTATAAAGAAATTTTAAACACTACCTTGTAAGAATCTTTTACAATATTATGACTACGTCACCGAGTTACTGCGACCGTCGGTTTATAAAAAATCGTGTGAGATTGTTAACTCTCTTCTTTATAAGATACGGATGGGAACCGATCACTTTTCCGAATCTTTTTTGTTCGAATTTCATTTTACCGAAAACTATTGACCGACGTCTTTTTTGCTATATGGATTATTTGACATAATTTCAGATCATCGAAGTATCAATTGCCATCGGTATTATTTTACCGAACTACACCGACACGGATAGGTTAGGTCATCTCCTTCGTGTTAGGTTACTTTAGACCCTGCAGACAGAAATAGGAACCCCGCGGAGCTAGGCTCCGTCGACAATATTTTTTTCAAGTCGGTGTTTTAAACATTTGTTCACCCACTGTTTTTCTCTCACTTAGTATTTTGATATGCGTTTAAAATAAGTATTTCGAACAAATGTAATTTCGGCTAATTGTAACTTCGGTAAAAAGTTTTTCGACCAAGTGAAACGTCGGAGTAACGAAAAAAATCAAATTGATAATAAGTCAACTGAGACAGTGGCAGACGTGACTTCGATGAAGTAAAAAAAAACGAAACGATAATAGTTGAAAAGTTTTAGGTGAAATGAAATTCAGTCAAATGTTTTTCGAACTTTTGATAGGTAACCGACACGGATATATTGTAAAATATCGAATTGTTATGTGATTTGTTATTATGCCTATTTGAAATTACGTGTTCACAATATACCGAGAGCTAATAATCTCGCTAGATTTATTACGAAACTACAGTGTTTGCGATAATCTTGTGACAACAGCTATATTATGAACAGTCCTAATACTCCTAGTATGACGTGTCAAAACTATCATGATGGGCCTGTAAAAAGGGACAGATGTATATGACTTGTATACGTCTGTCCCTGGCGCACACTGGAAATAATCTTGCTCTAAGAGCTTATGGTAACTCCTCTGAATTGACATTTATCGTGATTCTCAGCAGTTTAACTTATGAAGAAAACAATAGTTTATTACTCCGGTTCCTACTACGAAATATTTGGAAAAGGGCAACGACCGCTATTACACTTCTAAAACGCAACGACTATAATATGAGTATTGTTGAGTTGTTAGTAATATTGTAGCTAAACGTCAGTTCAATTTACATTGATTTAAATAGGTCAGAAAAGGAGATTTTTCTCATTACAATTGTTTATTTTTCAGGGATCTGAAAGTACAATAAGAGGATTTGGACGCCTTTTTACCCGACTGCCGAAGGAGGGTAATGTGTTTATCAGTCTATGTATGTATGTATGTATATATGTATGTATGTTTGTTCCTATGTGGCGTTCCAGAGACCAAACGCGTCGGCCGATTTTGATGATTCTTACGTCAATCGATTCGTCTTAATCTGCCGAGTGTCACTGGCTACATTAAAATTTGAAAATAAAAAATGGCGGCTCTTGGGTTCCATAATTATTATGGGGTTCCAAATTATTTTAAAATCATGCTGTGCAGTCGGAGGATACAAATTCGCGAGCTTACCCGACTGCCGAAGGAGGGTAATGTGATTATCAGTCTTTGTATGTATGTATGTTTAATCCTATGTGGCGTTCTAGAGACCAAACGCGTTGGCCGATTTTGATGATTCTTACGTCAATCGTCTTAATCCTGCGAGTGTCACTGGCTACATTAAAATTGGCAAATACAAAAATGGCGGATTTTGTGCGCCATTTTGTGGGGAAAAAAAATGTTTTCTTCCAAACCCATCGTGTTATTTAAATAAAGGATTTTAAGAGGCGATTGCAAAAATATAAAACACTTATATGTTTAACTGTACCTAATTCAAAAAAAGTAACTAAAAAGTTGTAGTCTGGTTTTGGTCCGCCAGCTCGCAAATATGTATCCTCCGACTGCACAGCATGATTTTCTTCTTGTTTACGTCTTTTTAGTTTGCTTTTTAAGCAGTCGGGTTTTTTGATTTTTTATTTAACTTTTTTTTTTAACTATAGTCTCGCGTTTGACCACTATCTCGCCTGATGGTAAGCGATGATGTGGTTGACGGTGCAGCACGCTTGCCTAGAAGTAACCTATTCACTCTTGACTAAAAGACTGACTAAAAGAAAGGTTGTAGTTGCGGGAAACAAAGACTCCGGGAGGGAATTTCACTCCTTAGCTGTACGCATAATGAAAGCATTACATTAACAAAGCGGGCAAAGTCTTCTTGGGTTTCATAATAGCGGCTTGAGGAGTCTGAATTTTTGTCCAGTTAATAGCAACAAACTCTTTCCTTATTATGTTCAGGATTTATACATAAGTGGTAGGGCAATACAAAACCTCCCTGGTTCAGGCCATGGTAAGCTATGGCCATGGGCATGGGAAGCTGTCACCTCCTTCTGCGAAGCAGTAATGCTCGCGGAGGAGGAGGCGGAACGCGTGAGAGTGATGCAACGGAGACACCCTCGCGCCCCTAGCCACCGCAGGAGACGCCCTGGGCGTCGGGAGTCGCGAGACGATTCCTGGCCACCGTAGGCACGGGCTTGCGGACGGCAAGTAATGGGTAGCTCGCCGTCCGATAAGGACCAGGCCCGAGTCGACGGCGCGTAGTGTTCCACGCGCGCCTCAAAGAGATGTCAGCAAAAATTGACGGGGCACGCTAGGGCCGATGTCTGTCTGGGTCGCGGATAAATTTGAAAAAGTGTTACCGCGGCCTTGGCACAAACAACTGATGGAACACGGGTGGGTTTTAGTCAGTAAAATCCTGACACGCCCTCCCGCTTCACCCAGAGCGGGAGAAGTCATTGGATGATTTCCCACATAAGAAAAAAAAATATAATAAAGGCTATACAATACCTACACCTCTGTGCATTTCTTCGGAGAATACGGGTGTGAAGGTGTTTTATGTCAGATTTATGCAAATATTACACTTTCTATTAAAATAATAGCCTCGGGGACTATTCACAGCAGACCACTTTTTTGAGGTGGTAATAATAGTCTTAATAAGGGTTAAAAAAATGTTTATGGTTCGTCGATCAATGCAATATTTAAATTTTTAATAAACCTAAAACAATTATAAATCTAAAAATATTGTCTAATAATCTCGCACAAATAAAAACTATCTAACATTAAATTGACCTAATTTATAGTAACGAGGTGAAAACTTAGACGAGTCGATTACACTCAAATAAGGCCAACCGCAGAAGTTTCAACTTTTGTTGAATAACAACTAACCCCACGGAATATATACTTTTGCCTTTAATTTTTTCGTTAAATGTTGATAGTACCTACACAAAAAATAATCACCTATTTTGACGAACTACGCGTGTGTGAACTTAGATTTAATTTTTGAAGGATAAGTTTGTATTTGAAACGACGCGACGGAACAACCAGCCCCTTAGAGGGATTAATTGTTCCGTTCTGATCAATCTCATTAAAAAAATGTTTGGTAACAAAACTAGTATTTAACGATGGACAAAACAATATCACTATTCAGAAATGCCAATAGTCATTCTTTAAATATGTGTGTAAGGCACATAAATTAATACACTATTTTAATAGCTCAATTTTTGCCCCCCGCTCTTCCCTATATAGTTCTCTATTTAACTTTCCAGTTGCTGTAAAGTCGTCCCGTTTGAAAACAGCCTAATACCCAGCTTCCAATTACAATAGTGTTCTAAATTACAATCGAAGGGCGATAATCGTCATAAGAGTCGGGTTCGGCGCCTTTTGGTCGGAATTCG
Organism: Anorthoa munda; assembly: GCA_945859665.1. Taxonomy (NCBI): domain Eukaryota; kingdom Metazoa; phylum Arthropoda; class Insecta; order Lepidoptera; family Noctuidae; genus Anorthoa; species Anorthoa munda. Next base: position 18,686,958 of record OX243899.1, on the reverse strand, counting down.
ATCCTGTATCGGTTTACAAGAAATAACTTACCCAAGACTATGGTTAAAGGCGTTTAAATCTGAAAGATGTGGTTGTCGACGCCTACACTTGTATAAGAGACTAGCTGTTGTCCGCGACTTCAGCCGCGTAATTTTTTTATTTATTTTGCCCACAAAATCTGTGAATTTTTCCGGGATGAAAAGTAATCTATGTTTTTCTTTATAACATCAGCCGAGCAGTGAAAGTCCTATCAAAATCGGTCCAGCCGCTTCGGAGCTTACCCGGAACAAACAGACAGGCAGACAGAAATCTTAAAAAAATGCGTATTTATTATTAGTACCGTATTCAGATGAAGAGCAAAATAATGAGAATGAAATAGAAATGGGTGAGATTATAGAATCACTGATTGGGATGAAGATTGGCAAAGCAGCAGGGTATTACCGAATATCTGTTGAAATGCTAAAGGGTGGTGGCGGGGTGGTAGCAACGAACGTTGTGGCTTAAAAGAAGATGTTGTGACTAAAATTGAAAAGAGTATGCTACGATGATTTGGCCATGTTGAGATAATGAATGAAAGGCGACCAACGAAAGGTATTGACAAGGCAGACGTGAATGGAAACGCCGGGAGAGGATGCTATAGAAAGACATACATGGACCTTATTGGGTATTTGTGTATCTGTCTGTGGTATCGTAGCTCCTAAACGGATGACCCGATCTTGATTTCACTTTTTTTTGTTTGAAAGGTGACTTTATCGAGAGTGTTCAAAGGTATGTTTGATGATGAAAATCGGTTTTCTTTAAAAAAAAAAACATTGACCCACACTAGGAATTTCTTCCTGTATGGTGGGTGCGTTTACAAACATATAAACTCACATACACCGCCGGTTCCGCCATTGCCGTTCAAAAGTTATTGGTGTTTTACTGTTTGAATCGTGCTGCTTCCGCAAGATACCGTGTCATAATTACGTGTTCAATAGATTGTCGATCGAAGCGTGTCTACTACTAGATACATATAAATTTTGTAGTATGAAATAAAAATTAGTCGGGGTTTTTATTAATTTTTAGGTATAAGGTATACACAATAACCAGACATACTATTGCAGCAATCCCGTAAGATTTGATATCATTTATTGAAGAGTTCTTTTGTATATCTCCGAAGTTCTTCATCAGATCATCACCAAATTTAAATGGGACCAATTTAGGGACGTACTCTTTCAAACAAAATCGGTGTTTTCCTTACCTTACCTTACCTCCTCCTTTTTGAAAAGTCGGTTAAAACATGTTAGTTTATTATAGTTAAGACCGTAAATAGGTACATCCCACGCAAAACGTGCGAGACAAAGTGATCAATATTACTCAAAAAAAAACAAATGGAACAGCAAACGTTCCACTTAACGTATAACCAAAGATATCAACTCATCAATCAATCAACATTCAAAGCTAAGTGGTATCTCACAAAAAAACAGATCAGCGTGATGGTTCCGTGATTCCGTGCCACGAAACGCAATGCGGGTGAAAACGATTTGGAGGGATACCAAGGGAACTCAGATTCATTGATAGGATAGGATAACGGTACGGTCACAAAACAGGTCCTACATCTGACTAAAGTATAGTCACAGCCGTAACATCTGGCCACGGGCTCTTTAATAAGCACCTCTTTATCATAAGAATTACAGAAACCTCACTTTGCAGAGCCTACATGGAGGAGGCCAACACAGCAGGTCATCTGCTCCTAACCTGCCCAGTGATCGCTGGATACAGGGCATATTGCTTCTGTAACCTAAGTAACCTTCGTTAGATAGTCAAGCTGCTGGTCTTCCATGAGGAGCTGGAGTGGATCGAATGGCCTATTTATCCCACCCGTATGCAAAATATGCACTCGGATGTGAAGTTGCAGATACCAGCTCAATATATACATACATCCGAAAGGATCATGGCATGGCTACTATGAATATGGATATGGTTAACCTGCAGATGACCAAGAGTGCCATGTCGCAACTTAAGAGAGTATGAAAAGACCGCGACATTTCAAATAAGACAAAAATCACTGGTCAACTCTCTTGTGTTTTCCATATTCTTATAAGGAGCAGAGTCGTGAATTCTAAGAGCTGCTGATTGGAGACGCATAGTTTTCGGAATGTGGTGCGATAGGAAGATACTGCGTATATCGTGGATGGCACACAGGACGAACCTCTCGATACTGCAGGAGCTCAAAAATGAGAAAATACCTGGATTATCGAATGTGTGCCTCCGCAAGGTATTCGACTTCTATGGCCATATCTCCCGCAAACCTGTTGATAACCTTCTGAAGGTAATTATCACTGGCAAAGTCGAGGGTAAACGACCAAGAGGAAGTAGTCCTTTACGCTGGTCAGGTCAAATCCGCGCCTCCTTGAACATGAAAGCCCCAGAAGCCAGAGCATGTTGCTGAAAGTAGGAACAAATGGAGAAATATAATCAATGAGAAGGTTTTGAAACCGTGATGTGGTCAGGACCTCCAGCATTAGGGAATCGATGCAAGGAGGAGGAGGTACCTGCGGATAGGTACGATGGCAGCATTGGGGCTGGCCTAATGCGTAGTCAGCTGCGCTTGTCTGGAACTCTTGAAACGTTGTGGATTTGTAAGGATGCCTGACGAGCGGCTCTGCGCATTTTCTTTTCTGAACTTTGTCGTTAGGCTCCAGTTTTATTTGTAGATGGAAGACCATTCCATGGAGAGCAGTGGTGGCCCAGTGGTAACGGCCGCAAAATAAAAGTTGTAGGTCGTGGGTTCAAACCCAGGCAGGCACTTTACTTTGTGTAAATTTTTCACAAAACGGTGAAGGAAAACATCGTGTGGAAACCGGCATGTCCTAGAACCAAAAATTCGAATACATGTGACATCCACCAACCCGAACTGGGCCCGCGTGGTGGATTACGGCCCATTCCCTCTTACAGAGAGGAGGCCTGTGTCCCAGCAGTCGGAACATTAATAGGCTGATGATGATGAAGACCATTCTCACAAATCTAGGCTTTTCGGTTTTGGATATCAGAAAATACTTATTATGTAAGTATCAGTAGGTAAATTTAATATCGAGTAGCTTTATTATTTCCAAGTTCATTCTTATAGACATAATTTTTCTTTGATACTTTCGGTTAATGTACCGCCTTGCTTGTAGGAGAAGTGGCCTCTGCCCAGCAGTGGGACACTAATAAGCTGGTATTATTATTATTACTGTCGGTAATAATACAATTACCTATTCCTGTTCTATTATTTGTCGCATGTAGCCTGCCTATTCTGTCAAGTATCAATTAGCAGACACAATAGAAATTACTATTGTCTTAATCCGATTCGGCATGATGGACACTCAAAGGAGTTAGACCTTTGAGTGTCCATCGTGCCGAATCGGCTTCAAACAATGGTAATAAATTTAGCGATAACTATCAATGGAATATTCTCAAATTATAGAACAGTAGGGGAATAATGTTCATAATGTTAGTTCGTTGCGTTCCTGGTTAGAGCGAGTCGTGAATTTGATGCGGCCGGCCGGGAAGTTGACATCGACCTCTTTAATACGAGTATTAGTAAATTGAATAATGTTCATAATGTTAGTTAATTGCGTTCCTGGTTAGAGCGAGTCGTGACTTTGATGCGGCCGGCCGGGAAATTGACATCGACCTCTTTAATACGAGTATTAGTAAATTGAATAATGTTCATAATGTTAGTTCGTTGCGTTCCTGGTTAGAGCGAGTCGTGCCTTTGATGCGGCCGGCCGGGAAGTTGATATCGACCTCTTTAATACGAGTATTAGAAAATTGAATAATGTTCATAATGTTAGTTCGTTGCGTTCCTGGTTAGAGCGAGTCGTGCCTTTGATGCGGCCGGCCGGGAAGTTGACATCGACCTCTTTAATACGAGTATTAGTAAATTGAATAATGTTCATAATGTTAGTTCGTTGCGTTCCTGGTTAGAGCGAGTCGTGCCTTTGATGCGGCCGGCCGGGAGTAAATTGAAAAGAATTATGTGCAATAAGTTTTTCGAAAGTTTTTAAATCTCAGGGGTTATCTATTATTATAAGTACCAATGTGTTTTTTTTATGTGACCATTTTTGTTGTTAATAGCTGCGCTTATTATTTCACTTCTTAGTTTGTAGTATCATTTGCCTGTAAAGTTTTTTTTTTTTTACTATAAGTGAAAACTTGTAATTGGCCTTATTTTTATTATAAACACTAAGTATTTTTTGTTTTTAGCTATAACTTTTCCAAATAAAATAAAATAAAAATAATCAATCTGTAGCTAAGTACAGAGGTTACCTTTATGAACACAAATAAAAAATTTGTTGACCTCTATAAAATATTAGTCTAAATTGTCAAAATACTAACGTTGAAGTCGAAGTATATGATTTTGTTTTACCACTTAGTGAAGACAGTACACTTAGTAAATTACTATGGTGTTACATTTCATAAAAGGCTTTACCTTTTTTCCTACTTTAATACCTGTGGGTCAGTGACTATTATTGCCGATATATATTTAGAGCCGACCTTTGAGCTATGGAATACATTATTCAGAAAGTTCATGATACTCGTACTTATTAGAATTAAAATACTTCAGGCAACCGTAGGTAGTATATTTTTAACGTTTTTATACTAGTATTGAAGCGCAATTATTGCGCAAAAATCGCTATCGTATTTCTCGTGCAAAAGATACGTAATAAGCCTACCGGTTATGTCAGCCCCACTCTTTGGAGTTGGGTGTGGTTTTAACTTACCTTCACAGCTACTCTAGCTAACATATTTTAATTTATCATGTTTAAAAGTTATGAAAGAAAGCTATTGTGTATTCGTTTCGTGTTTCACATCGCACCAGCTTACTGTTCATCACTCAGGATCCTACACAATCATGGCAATTCGCGACTTCTCACGTGCGACGCGTCAAATGAAAAGTAAGACTTGTCTTGCTTATTCTAACTGATGGACTTGGAAATAGATATCATATTATCTATTAGGATCCTGAGTGATGAACAGTAGGCTAACTCAAATGTCCCGCCTTTTTTTTGGAGTCTGGCTTTTAGTCAGGACTTTTCAATATCGAAATGATAAACCCTAGACATACCATAAGGGTTATAAAAAAGAAATTTAGAAAACTAAAACTCGACTGCAAAAAAATCGCGATCTAAAACAATGGAACAATAAAATATTCTAGGACAGCCATGGTCGAAAGAAAAAAAAATCAACACATTTTCTCGTAAAGTGAGACTTATTTTTTTTTATTTATTACCTATGGGTTTGCTCTTGACTCTAGTCTAGGTCAGAGGTGACGGAAACAAAGTCGACGATGGAGTGAGCTTACCCAGAAGAAGCCTGTTCACTCTAACTTTCTATTACATCGCTTTTACGGCCATAAACTGAGCTATAACACACACGTGGGTAATATAATTATCCCTACAAAGTTAAATTAGTACCTCACTGCAAGTTATATGCGAGTAAACAGAGCAATTCCAATGAATGGGTATATTACATACAGTTATATTTTTTTAGTAACAACAAAGAGATTTTATGCCGCTGAAAATCCATATAAATTTTTAGAATGAATTAATGTGAGACGTACACACTTAATTAAGTCAAACAAACATTTATTATTATCAAATAATTCACAATAATTTGTTAAAACTTAAAATTATAATTTTGAAGTATGTTCACTCACCTTGCATTAGGCGCGTGAAAAACAAAACATGCGCACCATTTCCCATTATTTTCATATTTTGTTTCTAACGATAGACTACTATTATATACTGAACGTACTTGTCGCTGTGTGGTAAATTATTTAAAAAATATCAAGTTTTAGTGCAAAAGATGAACAATTGATAGAGCCTCCGCCAGAAATACTTAATGAAGCAAAAAATGCAAACGATAGCCTAATCCCCGCAAAATCCAGAGAAAAGTGCTTAGCTGCCTACAATAGTTTCCTACAATGGAAGAGATAGAAAAAAACCCAGTAATTTTCTGAAAATGTATTTTTGGCGTATTTCTCTGAACTTTCCAATACATTAAAGCCCAGCTCCCAGTGGTGCATAGATCTACTCCATGCTAGGAAGCATAGATAAGCGTACTTTACCTGATGGCATTTTTGAAGAGACGCTCGGGCGGATATCATCATCATTCATCATTTCAGTCGCAAGACGTCCACTGCTGGACAACGGCCTCTCCCAAGCGTCGACATACTGACCGGCCCTGTGCGTCTCACATCCACCAGATCCCGGATCGCTCCACCTAGTGGGAGGCCTTCCAACACAACGTCTTTCGGTTCGCGGTCGCCACTCCAGAACTTTTCGGCCCCAATCACCGTCCGTTCTGCAAGCAATGTGCCCTGCCCACTGCCACTTAAGTTAAGCAATTTTTCGGGCTATGTCGGTAAACTTGGTTCTCTTGTGGATGTATTCAACGGATGGATATATTGGTCGGCAATCTAAAATTTTGTCACCAGCCGACATAGAAAAGTTTTTGAAAGAGGCTCCGGATAGTCCGTACCTACTACCGTACAAAGGTACGTTGAATATTATTAATCTAAATGTATCTATATAATTGCGTAACCTAAGCATAATTTCTTAAAACTAATTAATTTATTTATTTGCAGGTTGCCTTAATTTTCGGTGTTACTGGTGCGTATAAACGACAAGAGCTTTATAATATTACAACAAAAGATGTAGAAACCCAAGGAGAAATGCTTCTCCCCACCAACCCAGATCAAAAAAATACCACGATCTTTTACAATCCACGGCATGTTTCGTGAAATAGTGAAAAAAGTTCAACAAAAACAAAGAATGACCGAGTTTTCCAAATCTTTCAGAAAGAAAAATGTAATGCACAAACAATCGGTATTACCAAATTTGGTAATATGCCAAGAGAAATTGCGAAGTACCTACCTGGTCTACCTAGGTTTTTACACTGGACACAGTTTTAAAAGAACTTCGGCTACAATGTTGGCTTATTTGGGGGCCGATACATTAGCTTTAAAGCGACATGGCGGATGGCGTTCTAGTCGCTAAATCATAAATAAAAGTCTCTGTTCATAACAAGGCGAAAATCAGTGACAAAATAACGCAAGCCATTAATTTACAGCCAAGGGCAAAAAGGTTTTGCCCCGCACCACAACCATGAACATCTCATAGCATGAGTTATTTGGTGGCTATTAATTTCTATGATTTGCCTTTGCAACAAGAATGATAAACAAGAAAAAAACGAAAGTACTATAGAAGTGGCAAGCACCAATGTAACACAAACTGTGAAATTACCATCCAAATCAATCCAATATCGCTTTGCAAATTGTACGTCCAGCAATTTTTTTAAATAATTAAACGATATCAAATCAAATCAAATCAAAATTCCTTTATTCAATTAAGCCATTAAGCGGCACTTTTGAACGTCAAAAAAAATTATAATTTAAAAGTAACAATAATTGATTCTACCGTCCATTCGAAAATGTAGTTTGTTATGGAGAAGAATGGACAAGAAACTCCACACTTACTCTTTTAAAATAAAAAATGTTTTAAATAAAATAAAAAGTGTTTTACAAATATTTGGTTACATCCTTTCTTGTTGGAAAAAATACATATATGTGAGAACGATGTAAAAAGACGTGCACGTAAAAGCGTCTAGAGTAAAACAAACAATTATAAAAAATATCATTACATAGGTAATTAAAAACAGGCCGAGGGTATGACCAATCCCAACTGACGGCGCCCGTTCACGAACATGACACATAGATCGGCACCACTCAGATCAACCATCATGAAGGGAACCGAATGATCCAACACATGTGCCACCATCAGAGAGACAGTATAAGCAGTACATGTTTTTTCTCCTCGCAAATGTGTTGAAAAACGTCATATCATTCGGCTGAATTCCGCCCTCGCAGCCTCGTGTGTAATGAGCAACTTAGCTCACTTTTATTATAATATATATTATTACCATGCAAGTCAAAAATCCGTACATATTAGAAAGCCGGACAAAGTCCGGACAGGAGGCCGAATGTCCGGACATTTCTGGACAATTCCGGACCCTACCTATGCCGAAAAGCTTGTGAAGAAACTGCAAACATACAAAAACCCGAAAAGTATTCGCTTCGGGACTCATTGTGTATCTTTGGAAATACGAGCGCTCGATTATGAGATCTAAATATGTACTGCCTACCTATTTTGAACATTTATTACTTACCATGACGATCTGCGACCAGGTAAGCCATACGACAGAGAGAAAACCTTATGAAAACGAGCAACTTCTTCTTTCCGTATATATGGTACATTCTATCAAACTATTTGGGCGCAGAAGGTGACCAAGTTTATTGCAGAGTCAGAGGTATTGTACCACTAACAATGTAAATAATAAAAATATAATGATAAATTATAAATGATTTTATTTCTGTAAGTTGGTTTGTACAAACACTTTTACATGTCGATCATATTTTTTTAAACTAGATGAGGTCGGCGTTTCCTATCTGACTACTCTGAGAAGAAAGGCCGAAACAAACTCAGAGGTCACAGTCTCTTTTAAAGTCCAGACAAAAACTTGGTTAGATCATGTGAAGACCATGTAGACTGATGTCTGAAATGGTCTTTTGAGAAAAGAACCAGCCAGATTGAGTGGACCTGTCCAGTCAGTGCACGCATTTGTCAGTAACCGTGCAGCTCAACTTAGAATTTAAGGAGCTCAACGAATTGACGAACAATACCAAAGAAAGGACATTCGGGTAGGCCGCATAAATACTCAAACTGCCAGACCATGATTAAAAACTAACTAAGATAAATTAAAATTAAAAAAAAATAATGATCCACATAGTCTTCACATTCACAATAATTAAAATAAAATAATATAATACTTTAAAAAGTAAATATTCTAGTCATAGCAAGAAAATAAAAAAATAAAGATTCACGGTGCAAAATAAAAATAATAAACAAAATTAATTGGAGCAGTAATAATAATATATATTATGTAATTCACGGCGCAAGTGAATGTAAAGTTTGTTCAATTCCAGCAAGTGGGGCATAGTCTGTACAGGAACACCGCACCGCACTCGCACCGAGTGTTCAATAAACTGATAATCCCCCATTTTGCCAAATTATATTTACAGCCGCTTACAGGCGAAAATTTGTGAGTATGTGTTCGTATGTTTGTTATTCTTTCACGCAAAAACTAATGAACGGATTTGGATGAAATTTGACACAGAGATAGATTATAGTCTGGAATAGCACATTAGATTATTTTCATCCCGGAAATAAGTTGCTGCGGCGCTGCGGCGGGCGAAGCCGCTGGCAGAAGCTAGTTAATTATATGCAACAAGTCACTCAGGTTGCACAGCCGCAGAGAGAGGGTCAGGGATCCGTGATTAATGGGAAACGTGACACGGGAAACGGGTGAGAGACAGGTGAAAAAAACCTGCCAACGAGGACTAATGGTCGAAAGCGGTCCTGCGGTGGTGAGGTCCTGGCTTCGATTCGCGGGTTGGACAATGTGTTATTGGGTTTTCCATCTGGAACTTCTCAGTATCACCTCGGAGTCTGAACTTGTGCCCGGTTGGGAATTAAGCCTTTTGCCATACTGATTTATTATTGTGCTTCAGAGCTAATTTGTGATTGTTCATGTTCTGTTACAGTTGGCAATAAATGTTTTCTTTCTTTCTTTCTATTCTTCTTTATACTAATACTAGCTGTTGCTAGTTGCTATAGATAGATAGATTATAAAGAGGAAAGATTTGTTTGTTTGTTTGTTTGTACCAAATAGGCTCCGAAACTACTGGACCGATTTAAAAAATTCTTTCGCCAATAGAAAGCTACATTATTCCTGATTGACATAGGCTATTTTTAATCCCGAAAACGGGTCCTGTGGGGTGGTACACGGGAGCGAAGCCGCGGGGAACAGCTAGTCTATACTAATAATAGGTACTAATAATTTAGTCTTAGTCTTATAATATTATTAAGACTTGTATTTTTGTATGTAACGAATAAACTTAGAAAGTACTGTACCGATTTCAAAAATTCTTTCATCGTTGGGAAGCTACACTATCCCTGGGTGACATAGGCTACTTTTTATCCCTGTATTCCCACAAGAACGGGCAATACGCGGTGTGAAACCGCGAGGCGTCCGCTAGTAGTTAATATTTAGCAAACAAAATAAATGTGCTTACAAAACAAAATTATCATTTATAAAATTCAGTGAACACGTGCAGCGCCATCTACACAACGTATACCATACTGCAGGCGCTATGTACTACGTAACTAAGTAACGACACCTACCGCCTCAATAAACAAACAAGTTACTATACGGTTTAAACTAAAATTACACGCAAAAAAACAAATTTACTCATCTGAGTTTTTATTTAATTTGTCTATTTCCGTATCTATTTAGAGATCTAAAATTGTTTTCAACTTTTCCAGCGAAAACAGCTAAAGGAAAAAGAGGGACAAAAGCCCCAGAGCCAAACTCTTGTGCTCTAAACAAAAAAACGGGAAAAAAAATTACTTTGACATTTCCAATTTCATAGTCATCGTCGGCTTCGTTTGCTGCAAACAAAACCTAAATAATTTGTGAAATTTACATTAAAAAGTTAATTTCAACATGGTGAGTAGTTCCTAATCCATTAAAAGTGACTTCAGCAGTATAAATTAAGTTAATATTCATTGATTTATACCCTAAAGTTGTCAATTATGCTCGGTCATTGCCGCTCTCTAAAGGCGTTAAATGGTTTTCTTACGATGATTCTTTGTATTTTCTTGTGATATTCGTATTGTAAAGTTCGTTCTAAAGCTATTCAGGTATGAACATGGGCAATCAAAAAGTGTTTAATCACGAAATTGTTGCTTTGTAGAATCATAACCTAAATAAATACTCGATAATGTAATTAATAAAACTTATCATCATAAAATCTCAACCAATCTTCAGAAGAACATGACGTTAAAAATGCTTTGTTTTGGTCACATAACTTTACAGTTTTAATCTGCTACTGTGTTCAAAAGCAAAGGAATCCTCAAACAGCCAGCTAAAATACTCAATAAAAAATCCTTTTTACAGTTCAGAAACCAGTATGACAGTGACGTCACAGTATGGAGCCCCCAGGGCCGTCTCCACCAGGTGGAATATGCTATGGAAGCTGTGAAGCTTGGATCAGCTACTGTGGGTTTGAAGAACAAACAGTTTGCTGTTCTCATTGCCTTGAAGAGGGCCGTGAGTGAACTGTCTGCATACCAGAAGAAGATTATACCTATTGATGAGCATATTGGCATTTCTATATCTGGGTTGACTGCTGATGCTAGAATGCTGAGGTAATTATAACTATGAGATTTTTTCACATCACATCACATCATCAGCCTATTTATGTTCCCACTGCTGCGACACAGGCCTCCTCTCTGTGAGAGGGAATGGGCGGTTAACCACCACGCGGGCCCAGTGCGGGTTGGTGGATGTCACATGACTTCGAAATTTGGTTCTAGGACATGCCGGTTTCCTCACGATGTTTTCCTTCACCGTTTTGAGAGCAGAAGTGATGAAATAATTTACACAAAGTAAAGCGCCTGCCTGGGCTTGAACCTACGACCTACAACTTGTAAGTCGCGGCCGATACCACTGGGCCACCACTGCTCTCCCATGAGATTTTTTAATACACTATTAATTTTGCCTTCTCCAAAATTAATCCAAAAATTATCCATGCTTGAATATTTTCATATGTTTATACACATTTCTTTGATAAGATTATCAAAGTAATGTTATAGGAAGAATTCTTTTTTAACTCTACTAGAAAGACAATCATATTGTGATGTTTGTTAAAGATAATCATACGTAAAATAAAATTGATGCATGTATAGCTGTAGGTCGAAGTCTATTCATTAATTTGAATAAGTTATTATATATTTAAATAAAGTATAGATAAAAAATACTACAGATAATTTATATATATTTATTTATCTATAAAAACAAAAACTAAACTTCTTCCATAAATTAGCTAAACTTGTAAACATTCTTTCTTTCATCATAAAACTTATTTTTTACTATGATAATCAGACATTTTGTATTGTAAAATAAATAATTAGCTTATCTTATAAGGAACATATAGTTACATAAAATTCAGTCAGAAAGAGAAAGATAATCATGCGTCATCTTGACACATGCGGTCTTTTCAAATTTCAAATTTCAAAATTGGTGACACTTACCTCGTTGACAAGCATGCTTCGTGGAAACTCCAATTGAAGAATGAGATGTCGTAAACGCAGTATTTACAGAGCTATATTTAGAAAACGCATGCATCAATTTTTATGCAGACTATCTAACTAGGGTTAAATAAGGTAGACCAAGTCTGTTATATTACCAGTATACATCCTGTTAGAATGGAAGCTGACTCCAATATAGTTGGAAAAGGCAGGAGAGGTAGATGAGGATATTAATGTTAACTATCCATAATACAATTTTAACAAACATGATTCAATAGTTTAATTTATAGTTAAATTACTAATTATTGATCTTACTACAAGTCTGTACTGTAATATATTTCTATATTAGTATTTTTTTTTTTTTTTTTTCTTACGTGTTCTTCCTTTCAATGAACTTTCAGATAAGAGAAGAAAAGGTTTTATACTTTTTAAAAGTGACCGATATGTGTTTACAAACATCTAAACTCACATTCACAAACAATCAGACCTGGAACAACTATCTGTAGACCATACAAATATTCCTACAGCATGCAGCTAATAAAGCAATATCATATATGCTAATGTTTGCCGTTGTTAACGTTACAGCCGTTTCATGCGTACTGAATGCCTGAACCACCAGTACGCTCACGATGCACCAATGCCAGTTGGCAGACTCATCGGTATGGTCGGCAACAAGATGCAGATCTGCACGCAGAGATACGACAAGAGACCACTTGGCGTCGGTCTGCTGGTTGCTGGTTATGATGTTAGTATTCAAATGAAATATAAAATAATGTTAGAAGTTTCTATTAGAACAAGATCCTAGACGCCCCAGATGTTACTGAGTTGAACACAATCCCTCAAATTTCGTGTAGAAAGAATCAGTAATGTCAGGGGCTACCAGATCTAGGTCCATATGTGTGCAAGGTGCTAGTAAAATTTAAAAATGAAACAAATTAGTAAGTATCATTCATGATAGGACAAAAATCAGAAGGTTTCAACAGCAGAAATAACAATGACAAAAGTTATTTATTAAAAACATCTAAAAACCCGACTTTTTAAAAAGCGAGCTAAAAAGACGTAAACAAGAAGAAAATCATGTTGTGCAGTCGGAGGATACATATTCGCGAGCTGGCTGGCCAAAACCAGATGTATCATCCGATTATATCGCTTTTTAAGTGTTATATGTTTTTAAAATTACCACTTAAACCCCTTTATTATGATACCCCCACATAAATTATTTGGGCCCCCACAATATGGCGCCCAAAATCCGACATTTTTCTTTTGTCCAATTTTAATGTAGCCAGTGACACTTGCAGGGTTAAGACGAATCGATTGACGTATGAATCATCAAAAACTGTGGTCTCTGGAATGCTACATAGGAACAAAGATACATACATACATAGACTGATGAACACATTACCCTCCTTAGGCAGTCGGGTAAAATTGCCAAAACCTGCCATTACTATGTGAACAGCAGGAATAGGCATGATATTATGTTATGTAGAAATACATTTTAATTATCTTTACAAAAACATTTTATTACCAATATTGCTTACCTTAAGAACTAAACACGATATCTACATTACAGGACCAAGGCCCCCACATCTACCAGACATGCCCCTCAGCTAACTTCTTTGATTGCCGTGCCATGGCCATCGGAGCCCGTTCCCAGTCAGCCCGTACTTACCTGGAGAAGCATCTGGCTACATTTATGGACTGTGATCTTCAGGACTTGGTGGCTCATGGCCTACGTGCTTTGAGAGATACCCTGCCCAATGAAGTGGATCTTAACACTAAGGTATAGTTAAATATAAATATTAAGGGTAGAGGTAGACCAATTTTGGACCCCCAATGCATTTGATTTTATCTGCCAATAAATGGTCTGGAGCCGGCGACAGTCGGTTTAGAGCAGTGGTGGGCAAACTTTCTTAATGGAGGGCCAGAATTATAGAAAAAATGCATTCTGTGTTGAAACTTCTAATCATATAAAAACATAACAGCATTACACACTTGCACAAATATTAAAAATTACAATTTAACTTTTATTCGAAAGCCCTGCCATGGTAGGCGGAAATGTAGAATCTACTTTATACTTCTGGACCGTCAAAATATAATTTTCCGCGATATACTATTCAAGTCAAAGGACCGTTGGCGGGCCAGATTAAATGCTTTCGCGGGCCGGAGCTGGCCCGCGGGCCGTACTTTGCCTATCGCTGGTATAGAGGAACAGATTAGATACTCATTTCACTATGTATGTAAGCTGCTTGTAAAAAAAATCCACGATAGCATAGGTCGAAATTTAAAAAACTAAATTTCTTTGTTACAGAACGTCTCCATAGCCATCGTTGGTCCGAAGACTCCTCTTCGCATAGCTGATGAGGAGGAACTGGTGCGGTTCCTGACCCTGGTGGAAGGAGAAGAGAGAAGGGGCGGAGGTGCCGCTGCTACTGGCGACGCGGCGCCCATAGACCGCGACCGGGACGCTCCAGCGGGGGACGACCCTCAGGTTGCCGTAAGTCGCGACCAAATTTTTTTTCGCACTGCTGTGCAAAGACCTCCCCCAAGTCCTACCAGACATTAAGACGACACGGTTGACGCAGTGGCTAAGCGATTAACTATTCGCTGCGCTTTGCGGGTCCGATTCTCGCACGGAATATGTATTTGTATGGTCTACAGATAGTTGTTCGTTTACAGATGTGAGTTAAAATGTTTGTAAACGCACCCATGATACTGGAAGTATTCCTACTGAGACAATGTTTCTATTAGAATAAAGACATTCCTCTTTCGTGTCATCTCGAATCAAAATTGGACGCGTCCATAAGTCACGTCCAAATCATTTCTAACCTCTTTCTGGTTCACCTCAATGGCACCTCCCATCTTCAGGAACACACTATGTAGAGAACACCCAGCGGTCATTATGCATGCGGCTTACGTGGCCCGCTTAATGCCATTTGGGCCTAGCAGCCTTTTTGCCCACTTCTATTTTGAAGTGCAGTGTGGTGGACTTTTTTCTTTCTTTGTATATTTTTTAGGACTCCATACCCAAAGAGTAAAAACGGGGCCCTATTACTATAAGACTACTGTCTTGTCTGTCTGTCACCAGGCTGTATCTCATGAACCGTGATAGCTAGGCAATTTAAATTTTCGCAGATGATGTATTTCTATTGCCGCTATAACAACAAATACTAAAAACAGAATAAAATATTTAAGTGGGGCTCCCATACAACAAACGTAATTTTTGTGCAATTTTTTGCGATAATGTTACGGAACCCTTCGTGCGCGAGTCCGACTAGCACTTGACCAGTTTTTTTTGTTCAATGCTGCCACTCGGATCCCAAATGTGCAACTCCTGAAAGCCAAAATCAACAATGATGCTCACCAGAAAAGCGCAGAATCAATGAAGCTCGAAGGGGATAGAATTTCTCGCTTTTGACCACTATCTTACCTGATGGTAAGCGACGATGTCGTCGGGGATAGAGTGCGCTTGCTTCTAAATAGCCTATTCACTCTTGACTTAAGCCCTCAGATTGGAGCTATCAGAAAACACTCTTCGGCAGGGGATTCCACTCCTTAGCTAAGCACAATGAAAATATTTCCAAAACGTTTAGTGCGTATGGGTGAGCAATCCACTATGGTGACTTAAATTACCTATTGAAATAAGAAGGATAAAGGACTAAAGAGATCCTAATCGCCAACCATATATCCACCTACTTGTAGACTGATTGCAGGCAAACACATTGGAAAAAAGTTGGCTACAAACTGTTGTGCATAGAAAAAAAATTAACCCCTTTTAACCAAAATATATCGCCGCTAGAAATTTGGTTCATATGATTTTTTAATGGCACTGACCTTCTTGAAGACGATTTCAGCCTCAGTGAATTTGGTTATATGAAAAAAATTTTTTTTTAAAGTAATCTTTTACATTAAAAAGATCCATTGTCACAAGAAACAAATATGCATGCAAGTGACAAACTTGTCCCTAAAACATGTCTGCGACTTGATAAAAAGGTAACTGAAAGTTTGCACTTGTAAAAGGAATGCTACTGATCATATAGACAATAAACAAAAACAATAAAAAACAACAAAACAATAAACAACAATAAATATTGACAGTCGCGTCAAATAGTTTGTTGCCAGCTTTAAGCGGTGCTTCCCCTAATATTGTCTGACTGGGATCTAGAACATGCTAATTGGCATACAAGGTGAATAGTACTACTTTATCTGAAGTGAACTATGAACTCTGACCGCATACATGATTATTATTAATTTACTTGGTTTTACTCTCGGGTTTGCTCGCCTTATAAAATTATTTTTTATGGAAAGACTTGGCTTAAATGCCCAAAGTCCTGAAGAATCGATGTTAGATTGAATGATTAGTTTAGATTATGATTATGATTTGCTTTATTGTAACTATAATCATCATCTGCCTAGCCTTTTTCCCAATTATTGTTGGGGTCGGCTTCCAGTCTTACCGGATTCAGCTGAGTATCAGTGTTTTACATGGAGCGACCCAGTAACTGGGTAACACGATACCCCTTGGCAAGACTGGTGTCAGATCTCACGCTTCTGACTACTCGTAACGACTGTCAAATGACAGCCGGGACCAACGGCTTAACGTGCTTTCCGAGGCACGGAGGAAATTCGGTATGTTAAAATGGTCACCCATCCACGGACCGACCTCGTCAAGCGTTGCTTAACCTTGAAGATCGACCCGTGCGGCTATTATTATTTAGCCACGAGCTCCTATTGTAACTATAATATAAAACAAAATATAAAAAGGAGAGGGAACCAGCTCATTGGCCATCAAAAAATTCGTCCGCATCACTGTCAATGGGAAGTGCCCAAAACACTTGCAGTATCGCCACGTTGAATGGCAATACTGATTACCCAAAACATTCTACAATCAAATGTACTCGCCTCCAACCTTTTTATGAAATAATTTACACTAATTACTGAGAAAAACAATCGTAAAATTCTGACAAAATTTAACACTTCTTTACATGTGTGGGTTCGTTTTGACAAGCAAACTAAGCGCCATGTTTGTTATAGTTTAAAAATGTAAGCGCTAGATGGCGTGCGGGCGATATTATAATTCTGATAAAACAATATAAATACAATAATTGATTTATTTTATTTTCTACGTTTCATTAAAAAATAAACATTTTATTAACATAAAACTGACGATGTACGAGGATACGCAGAAAAATGAGTAGGTGCTTGTAATGTGGTCATGCCATGTGGGCATTTAAATTTCATCAAGATTTGATGATATACATCAGAACTCTTCAATCAACGACGGCTCGGGATGGCTGCAAGCGCATGTCTGTTTATTGTTTACACCATTTCATAATATAACATCACACTAGCACGCTCTAAAGGGGTAACAGTTCACCCTGGTATACTCTCATTCCACCGGTTTTGTTTTTCATGTTACTGGGTTAATCTCATCGACCACATAGCCACTAGACGCCTAATGCTTGATCTAATACATGAAACAATTCTATCAACTAGCTGAGGTATGAGTAACGGGACGACTGTGCTGCACAGTGTTTTATAGACCCAAAAAAAGTGACATCGGCTTTTCATTGGCTATTTCTACCTAATAGTTCATTACAAATGCACGAGTAGAACTCCCATGTGGCAATTTTGAATAATTGTTTTTTTTTTAAATCGCAATGTTTTAGTGACCTTTAAGGTCAAAAGAACAAAAAAAGTCGTATAAAAAAAACTGTACATAATTGAGCTTTGTTCGTTTTGCAGTTTTATGAAGCAAGTCAAGGAGAAAATTATTCTGTATTTATATAATCAATAAAAAAAATGAAAAGTAACTTCAATTTCGGAAGTCGGTGTCAAAAAAACCAGCCAAGTGCGTGTCGGACTCGCGCACGAAGGGTTCCGTACCATTATCGCAAACAACGACAAAAACACTTACATATTTATTCTACTCTGTTTTTAATTCATAATTCATAATCATTTATTTGCTAATATGGGTAATTACAAAAAGTTGTTACAAATATAGCACAGTCCTACCATATTACACCATAAGGCAAGCAAATCACAAGCTTGATAACACATTTACTTGCAAAAATTATTTATAATTTACAACACAATCTATTTTGTTTTGTCAATTTCACCGCGTGGCAAATAACAATAAAACATAACAAATGAAGCTATCAATAATGCCACTAGAAGAATTAAATTTAAAATGTCATATATTAAATGAAAATGTCATGATAATAATATGTAATAATTAAATTTGTGCATTATTTGGCAATGTCACCACAGCAATTAACAATGAAACACAACAATCATGAAACAAAATAGTAATGTCACTAGATTAATCAAAAATTAAATGTCATGTATTAAATGAGAATGTCAAGATATATTTGTTTTAAATGTCAAAGTAAAATCAAAGTAATAATATTAATAATAATAATAAATAAAATTAGTGCACTAGTCACATCAACAATATGTCCTTACATCCTCTCTTAAGTAATCCTGAATACTATAATAACATTTACATAGCAAGAATCTTTTTAATTTCTTTTTGAATTCATCGATGGATGGAGTTTCTATTATGGACTTTGGCAAGTGATTGTATACACGCGGCGCCATACTGAAAATACTTTTGGCATATAATGCTGTCTTGTATGATTTACAACAAATTTTATCACTATGCCGCCTACTTCTGTACCTATCAAAAAGATGCTTGTTAGTTCTTGCAAAGCTAGCAATCTCATATATGTAGACAGACGGCAATGTAATATTTGTTGTTATAGCGGCAACAAATATACATCATCTGCGAAAATTTCAAATGTCTAGCTATCATGGTTCATGAGATACAGCCTGGTGACAGACAGACCGCGGAGTCTTAGTAATAGGGTCCCGTTTTTACCCTTTGGGTACGGAACCCTAAAAACGAAGAAACAAAAACAGGAACACCGACTTTCGAAATTGAAGTTATTTTTCACTTTGTAGTGTTTTTATTTGGAAGTTGGTTGTATTTGTTTTGTATTCAAATTGACATAAGAGAAAGTTTACGATAACGATGATTAAGATAAAAACTCACTCAAGATGGACCTCAGTCAAACACAAATTTTAACAAAGCATATACTGCTAATAATACTGTGTCACCCGGCACATAAGCTTGTAATTGTAAATAAGAAAGCGATAAAGAGATACTCGGAACAAATTACTTGACCGTCCGTTATCAAGTGACATGAGTCGAGGGTCAATTTAAACACAAGCAGATGTTGCAGGCAAACTATAAAATTGTTTCATTCGTACAGTATCTGGGCTTGAATTTACTGAGGCTAGAGTTCTAGACAAGTGACATTCTAACAACTAAAGCGTCGCCACAGCGATTGGAAAAACCGGCCAAGTGCGAGTCGGACTCGCGCACGAAGGGTTCCGTACCATTATCACAAAAAAAAAACGGTACAAAAATCACGTTTGTTGTATGGGAGCTCCACTTTAATATTTATTTTATTCTGTTTTTAGTATTTTTTATTATAGCGGCAACAGAAATACATCACCTGTGAAAATTTCAACTGTCTAGCTATCGTGATAGCTATCGGTCCGTCATGAACCGTGGTTCATGAGATACAGACTGGTGACAGACAGACAGATGGACCGCGGAGTCTCAGTAATAGGGTCCCGTTTTTACCCTTTGGGTACGGAACCCTAAAAATGACAAAAATGTATGTTAATGACAAGCGCTAGACAATGCGTAATTCTTTTTTTTTATTGTCGATAAGGTCGCGTTTGACCATTATCTCGCCTGATGGTAAGCGATGATGAGGTCTACGATGAATCACGCTTGCCTAGAAGTAACCTATTCACTCTTAAAGACCCCAAGGTTTTAGCTATCAGGGAACAAAGACTCCGGAAGGGAATCCACTCCTTAGCTGTGCGCACAATGAATTCTTCTTTCGATAAAGAAGAATTACGTAATTACGGGTTTAGAAAAATGTTATTCTATTATTGATAGCGTCCCCATAACAATAATAATGAACCCATTTATTTCCAATCATTATTATAATATCATAATACATGCATTATAAAAACGTATATAATATTGAATTAAACATTCATAACAATAGAATATTGTTTGCATTAAACATAAATAACTTCATAAAACATAAATTATAATATTTAAATAAATAATATAATTTAATTAAATATTCATAACGTAAAATATTTTTTTCTTAATATCAAAAATGTATGGGAATATTAAGCGCTATCGAAATATCACGTGATCAATCCCTTACATTTTGGCATTTCGATCGTCATGGCGACGATGACAGAATGACACTTTGTCTAGAGCATCTAATTAGTCTAATTTTGTTTAAAAAGTAGAAAGTATCATCACGGAATAACAATTTGCCATAAAATCTTATTCGCCATAATTGCATGAGTCGTAAAACTACTTACAACTCAACTACGTAGTCTAAATGGTATTCATCGTATTATCAAGATTGCCCAGACGGAACCGTACGGTTCCAGGTTAGACCATTCAGTAAATTTCCGTACTGGAAATATTTGTCAAATATTCCTTATTTGACAAATTGGACGTCATCAAACAACCCTTCAATTTGTTATCAAATAAGTAACAGAATTATCAGAAAAGATTTCAACTTGTGTTGGTGATAAATTATTTCTGTTTACGCATTAGTCCAAATTCCGGATAGTTTTCGTTGTAACCGATTTGATATTCAAACTGCGACTAATACAATAACAGTGAATTACACTTCTGTTGCCGGTCGGTACTTCGGCAGTGAGACTTCGCCAGCGTCATGTGGCGGTCCATCGTATCAACGCTCCTTTTAGGAGCCTTCGCGTCGGCAATTAACTTAGAATATCTAGACCCCACTAAACTACAAACCGTTGTAACACCCGAAATACAAAAACGTTCAGCATTAGAAATCATTGCTCAATACTCTACAAAGGTAATGGTCGAAATAGATCCTCTTTTATTCAAAAATAACAAAGACTCTTTCCGCTTAAAAACACATGAAGGGGTGCTTAACATCAAAGCGAGCACAGGCGTGGCTGCAGTGTGGGGTTTCAACTATTATCTCAAGAAGTATTGCAAGAGCCAAATCGAGTGGCAGACCAAGAACGTAAGGATACCTGATTGGCTGCCAGAAGTGGATGAAATAGTCGTCTCTAACGACAGATTCCGATACTACCAAAACGTGTGTACCGCGTCGTATAGCTTCGTCTGGTGGAACGTTCAAGACTGGATGAAACATATAGAATGGATGGCGCTCAATGGAATCAACTTGGCGCTGGCACCGGTAGCTCAAGAAGCAGCTTGGGCGCAAGTCTACCGTCAGATTGGCATGACGCAAGAAGAAATAGACAAACACTTCACCGGACCAGCGTTTTTATCGTGGCTACGAATGGGTAATGTCCACGGCTGGGGAGGTCCATTGCCGAAGTCCTGGCACAATTTACAAACTGACATTCAAAATGCTGTCATCACCAGAATGCGCAATCTTGGCATGGTTCATGTGTTACCAGCTTTCAATGGTCACGTACCGGTGTCATTTTCGAAGCTGTTCCCTAACACTACATTTCATAAAGTGGATCAGTGGAACAAATTCGGGAACGAGTATTGCTGTGGACTTTTCTTGGACCCATTTGACCCTTTGTTTTCCGTTATTGGGAAAATGTTTCTGGATGAAGTTACTATACAAGCGCCTGTGAGTCACATATATACTGCCGATCCCTTCAATGAAGTCCATTTGACGTTACTCTCCACTTCGTTTGTTCAGGAGACAGCTCATAAAATATTTAACACACTTACGGACTTTGATAAAGATGCAGTATGGCTTATTCAAAACTGGATGTTTGTGGATGCACCTCTGTCATGGCCAGTCACGAGAGTGAAAAGCTTTATAAATTCCGTACCAAATGGCAGGATGCTCATACTAGACCTGCAGTCAGAACAGTGGCCCCAATATGACCTTTATCAAATGTATTTTGGTCAACCTTTCATCTGGTGCATGCTGCACAACTTTGGTGGAACAATGGGGATGTTTGGTAACATGGTGACCATAAACAGCGATGTGTATGAAGTCAGGTCTCGAGCCAACAGCACTATGATCGGCATAGGACTCACTCCTGAAGGTATCAACCAGAACTATGTGGTGTATGATTTGATGTTGGAGTCTGCGTGGCGGAAGACTCCAGTGCACGATCTAGAAGAGTGGGTCGCTGACTATGCCGAGAGAAGATACAGTTGCAACGCCACCGCAGAAGCTTGGAAGTATTTGCTCAAAAGTGTTTATAGTTTCAACGGCTTGAATAGAGTGAGAGGCAAATACGTCACAACTCGAAGACCTAGTTTGAAAATAAAACCTTGGGCTTGGTATAAAAGCTATGATTTATTTGCGGCGTTTAGAAAGCTTGTTTTCCTGAACGTTGACGGTTGTACGGACACTGAAGGTTATAATTATGATGTGGTGGATGTCACGCGCCAGGCTCTGCAGTACAGAGCAGAACAGCTTTACGTGAACGTAGTAAATGATATGTCTACAAACACTTTCGTTTATGACGCGTCCATTAAACGTTTTCTTGAAGCGATGAACGATATCAGTAGTATATTGGGTGAAAGTGAACTTTTCTCCGCATCTACATTCTTCAAAAAAGCAAGGTTTGCAGGAGCTGATCCTGACGAAGCTGACTTATACGAGTTAAACGCACGAAACCAGATCACTCTATGGGGACCGAATGGGGAGATTTCCGACTATGCTTGTAAGCAATGGTATGAGCTGTTCAATCAGTATTACATTCCGAGATGGGCAACGTTCCTGTCTGCCGCTTTGAAGGCTAAGCAAGCTGGAGAAGATTTTAGTGAAAAGGCTACACGGCGAGTTGTGACGGCTAACGTTGAAGTACCATTTAATACCGGTCGGACAGACAGCCGTCTTACACAATCATATTCTTCTTCACCTTTAAATTTGGCTAAGGAGCTGTACAGAAAATGGGCGTTTGCTCCAGATGTAGTAGACTTGCCGGTGATTATAATAAAGTCTGGTGATTTAAGAAGGACAACTATGGCGGACGTTGATCCCGGGGGCGATGAAACACCAGAACCGCCGAGTGTCACGCTTGTACCCACTACACCTGTGAATTAGTGTCGATTCGGCTGCTGGATTTTCTTTGTAAGTCTCTTAGTTATAACTATTGAACCTTACCAGCCGCGTATGGTTTTAGTACAGCAATGTATTATTTTTATTATTGCAAAACGTTGCCCCTCTAGGAAGTTTTCCTGTATCATGAGTGCGTTTATAAACTTTTAAACTCACTTACACAAACCCAAATCCGGAACAACTAGGCCATACAAATATTTGTTCCGTGCGTAAATCGAATCCGCGGCACGCAGTGCAACAGCTGATCTCTCAACCACTGCGCCAACTGTGTCGTCAAATTATCGTATTGTATTGTACGTAAATGTCCTGAAAAAAAGCCCAAAAATGAGTACTATTAATTGCGTTATTTTTTCGATTTCAAATTGAAAGGAATTGATACCATTCTAAGTATGTTACGAAAAACGATGACCCAGTTTTAAGGGTACACTAGTCGAAAATTCTTCCATACAAACGTAGTCTGGCTTTTACTCCACTGTTTGACGATGTACGTTCAAAATAATAAATTATATCAATTTGTCTAATCATTATCTAGCCCTGTATGAAGCAAAAAAGTTTTTGAAAGTTATGAGCTTCGAAAGTTCCATATTTTAACGCATTTTTGGGCGCAAATAAGTACCATAAGAAGAAGGAAAATTGGAAAACGGCCTCCATACAGGGATAGATTAGTAGTTTAACAATGCAAATAATTTAATTTTGAACAGATACATTCAGTCGTTTTTTCATGATATCCAGACTCCCAAAGGTCTATTTATAAAATTTCGCGCGCTCGTTTTCGTTCTAAATCATCATCCATTTCGCTACAAATTTGCAAAAGTGTGTATTCGTACGCGTACTAGCTTCTTACTGTTCATAACATCATCTATCTGTTCCGCACGTGTTGTCGGTTGATATAGCACGCATTTTAACCCCACGCACAATAGTTCGTGCCGTCGACTAGCGTACCCTTAACCGTCGAAGTTGCCTTGTTCACAAAACAAGTTTCTAAGCTGAATTTCTTTATTTTTTCAGGTCGCAATGGACACGGAGTAATGGAAGAGCGTCTTCAGAGTGGTGGTGATGCTGACGTATCCATGGGTGACGGATCAACCAACTGGTTTACCCGTAGCCATGGTAACACCAGCCTCGCCTTTACCGACACTGTTTATCAGGGTCTCCCTTCCCGTTGCGTGATTAAAGACATGCCTTGGCCAGTGTTTGAGTTCATGAGATTAGGTCTATGTTGCTAAAC
This sequence comes from Anorthoa munda, assembly GCA_945859665.1. Classification (NCBI taxonomy): domain Eukaryota; kingdom Metazoa; phylum Arthropoda; class Insecta; order Lepidoptera; family Noctuidae; genus Anorthoa; species Anorthoa munda. The sequence continues at coordinate 18,662,433 of OX243899.1, read as the reverse complement.
GTAATTTTTTTAACCGACAATAAACTCAAATCATTTATTTCAATTAAACTATTGACATGAAATTCTACCTATAGACAAGAACATTCATCAAAACCATTTGTTCAAATGCTGGTGAGTTAGAACTAAAGTTCGCTGCAGCGCTAAACATTATTTTTGTTGTCTAATCAAACTATTAAAACATGCAGCGCTACATCGCTCATAGTTTAGTTTACTCTCGATCAAAACGTCATGAAATTCAGAGCGCTTACTCGTTTCGACATAGTGTAGGTTAAGGTGTACGGATTGCAGTACAGCTCAGTCGAACAGAGTGAGTTATTTTCGGACTTCTGACGTCCTGAAGCTTTATACAAGTCTCATTCTATATGTGATGGATATTTTCGAAATTTCAAAATATAAGGGATTGATTGACATTGTCTATAGCGCTTAGTAATTACATAAATTTTTGACATTTTATCAATCGCTATCGCCACGTTTTCGTGGATAAAAATGTCACTTGTGCAGAACCTCTGAGGAGGTATTCGTAAGGCCATTTGTTCACGACAAGACAAAATGTGGTCGCGATTCAGTACGCCACATATTTGTATGGACCGTTTGTTCATTGCACGACACCGCACCACACGCGATACGATTTACAAACGGTTTTTCGGCTGTGTCCTCGATGCCACTAACAAATATCAAAGTTTTGATGACACCTGAGATCAACGGCTTTAAATGCTTCCTGAAGCCTGAAATGCATCTACGGACCAACCGCGGTACGCGTAACTTAACCTTAATAACATTTATCGGCCGACCTGTATGGCAGTTACTTAGGTAGCGGCTTTACATGCTTCCTGAAGCCTGAAATGTACGGTCACCCATCCACATGCCGACCGCGGTAAGCGTAGCTTAATCTTTATCGGCCTACCCGTATGGTTTTTACTTAGGCAGGCCCTGAAGTAAAGATATAAAATTATGCTTAGCAACATATTCCTAAGTCGTTTACCCAAATACTGGCCAAGGCACAACAAATTAAACTCGCATTTTATTATTAATATTCTTCAATTTATATTCAATAAAACTTTTGCTTTATTATTTTTGGTTTATTTCTTTTGATATCCTGATTATGGACACTACACACAACTTTTAATAATATCAGTCTGTTTCTGCCCACTGCAGGGCAGATGGCTCTTCTCGTAAAGAGAAGCAACGAGCTATAACCACCACGCTTGCTCAAGACGAGTTGGTTTATATTACCTAACTATAAGTCTAAGGTTTCCTCACGAGATCTTCCTTCACCGTTGGCAGCGATGTCCAAGTTAAACTTACACACACACGTGCTTTTTCCAGATAAACTAAGCTAATATTTTTTCTGTGTTCTTATGGAGCATGGGCGTACCCAGGGTGGGGCAGAAGGGGCATTCAGCCCCACTCTTCAGCCTGATTCGAAACTAAAAATTTACTGTTCAAGAGAAAAACTGTCAGTCGGGTGCTAACATTTCGGGCTTACTAAGATCACAGACACACAGACCACAATTATATTCTTTTGCTTTTCTGCATAGTTACAGGTTCTAGGGGTCTAGTTGATTTTGCCACACTGTATCCCCTACAGGTCCTCCTCTAAAGTTTCTAAAATTTTTCAAGTTTCCTTACTTTTGCCCTATCCCTTAGCACATGCTGGATACGCTCATGTTCTGGACATGAGGCACTGTAGGCGTAAAACACTCTTCCCATCTAATGGGAAGCGGTCCTTCACTCCAACCCGGGGATCGAACTCGAGAACTCACGCACATCAGTCATGCTTGCAACCACTAGACAAGGTGTTGTATAAGGCCACGTTTCCACTTGCGACCAGCTCGCAAGCAAGTTGCATTAATTGCGGGCTACAGAGGTATAATGTGATCAATCGCTTGATCGTGCCCCGCAATGTAATTAAACTTGCATGCGAGTTGCTTGCAGAGGCGTCTCTAGCCTATGTAGCGCCCGTGTGCAATCACTACCCTAGCGCCTTCTAGTAAGCGCGCGATCAAAATGGAATAGGTACAAATAACAACACATTACCACAAGAGAAGAACTATCGTCAGACAACATGGTGACAATAGGTACCGCGTAGACCGTCCAACAGCGCGACCTTCGTGAGCAACTCCACGCTCGAACGCAAAACTGACCTCTTGAACGCTTGACCGTGTGACAGCTCTCTGTCTGAAAGAACCCTAATTACGACCTCATGTCATACGTACAGAGTTCAATATCAATTGGGAACATTTGACAGATTTGGGAAACTTAATGCGAGGCCCACTTTACACGGGTAAAAACGGGTATCGATGTTTTTTAAGGTAGGAAGGAGTGACAAGAATAACAAAATACAACTTTGTGGTTATTTAAAAGCTCTGACCCCGGTGAAAGTCGCAACATTTGTGGCAGCTAATAACGAACAATGGCAGGTGCCCATACATTGTTTTGCTGAGATTAAATTCGAAAGTCTTTAAATGAAAAATATCTGGTTTAACTCAGGGTGATGTTCTGAATTAGTTTGTGCAAGATTTTTTTTTCGAGAATGTAGAGAATAATAGACATTCAGTCATAAACTTTTGTAGGTTATGTCTGGGTAACTTTTAATAATGTGTTTATTAGGTAATATTATTCAATTTCGTGGAAGTAAAAGGGGAATATCGCATTAGTATTTCCCTTACCTAGTTATTTTAGCATGAAATGTGTAATATACTCTTTGGAAAGAGTATCTACAATTAAACTAAGTGACTTTGACGTGTATCAAAAGGTTGTCGTCAACAACCAATCTATATTTTTTTTAGACTTGGGTACTAGTCTTTTTGCCAATCATTAATTGAAAGTAATTCATTTATTTCTACTACACTACAATATTCTTACCTACCTGCAAGGAACATCTACACTTAGACATAAACTGTATTGTTAACTCATTTACTGCAATAAATACAATAATGATATTATTACTTAATATAGTTACTACTTGTCACTTAGTAGATAAAATATATAATGGCAACACTATGCTAAAGAAATGAACGAAAAAATCAAATAACTTTTTATTTATTATGTTTTTTTTTAATCTATTTTAGACCAGGTTTAATTATACTTTAAAAAACATAGACAATTAATAGAATGTCTTTCGTATATAACTCACTTTCTGACGCTCAAATTTAAGTCAGCTAAAATTTCGCCATTGTTCTTTAAGTCATCTAAAATTTCGCCATTGTTCTTTACATTAGGTATATTTTAATCAAAAGAAAAGACGATTTACTTCTGTTAGATACGGGACATCAGTAAAACTCAAGCCGGCTATGAACGCACTGACGCTTTATTTTCCAAGAACATGTACAAGCCCGTAGCGGGTGGCGCGGGGGCGGGGCGCTGCGCGGCGTCGTCTGCGCAGGCAGTCCTCAAGGCCGCGCATCGCTACACACATATATATTGCTTATACACAACATCTCCCAACCTTATTTCGAAAGATACAATTACATAATAAAAATACTACAGTAACTTATAGGTACTTATAGCTAAACACATGTACAACATTTTAACATTTTAACCTAAACACATGTACAACATTTTAACATTTTAACCTAAACACATGTACAACATTTTAACCTGCAACATCCACTGATCACTTGCCTAACGCAAGGCTTCTATAGTCAACCTTTGGGATCTGCCGCAACACCCTGTCGGCGGGACGGCCGGGCGGCACAGGCGCGGTCGGCGAGGTCGGCGCCGCTGGCGGCGTACTTGTACCTTGTCCCCCCTCCCCTGCTTGAGACGCGGGTTGGGGGCTCGGTGGATCTGCTGATGCTATGTCCTCGTCCTTATCATCCTCGACTTCACCAGCCCAACTTTGTTGTACATTGCCTTTATATAACACAATCTGGTTTTTGTGTTTCTTTATTACATTCCCTGTTAAATGATCGTTAATCAAATACACAACTTTACCACTCCTGTCTATTATGGTCCCTCTGCACCATATGAACTTCTCCTTATTGTGATATTTTTTGTATAAAACTTCGTCTCCGTTTTTAAAAAATTGTGTATTTTTGCCGCCATAGAATTTATACTGCAAACACTGTTTTGATTTTACTGTGCTGTCCAGTGACGCGTTTGAGGGTGACGACGGCGGTCTTTGCGACATTAGATCCAACCTTGATCTTAGCTTGTGTCCAAAAACTAATTGAGCCGGAGAGAACCCTGTCAATGAATGTACTGAATTCCGGTAATCAAAAAGATATTTTAACAGTTTTACTCTAGTGTCTTTTTGGCTGTTACTAGATAAAATACACGATTTTATACCCTTCTTTGCGATCTTCACATAACTTTCGGCCTGGCCATTGCTCGCAGGATTATAGGGCGGTGACGTCACATGCTCAATACCGTTAATTGTACAAAACCGTTTAAAATCTTGTGATGTGAAAGCCGTGCCGTTATCGCTTACAATTGTATTTGGTAACCCGAACCTCGAAACAAACTCGTATAGTTTTTCTACTGCAGCTAATGAGGTCGTTGAACCACACATATCGTAAATTTCCACCCATTTCGTGTATGCATCTACTATAATTAAATAATGTCTATTATCTAACGGACCCAAGAAATCGATGTGCAACCGGTAAAATGGTTGGGGTGGGTATTTCCAGGGGGCAAGCGGGGCGCGCGGAGGGGTAGGTCGTAAATGAATGCAAACACTACAAGAGTTGATCATAGTTTCTATTTGTTTATCAATACCCGGAAACCAAAAACGGGATCGTGCTTCGGCCTTTGTTTTAACAATTCCCAGGTGGGAAGTATGAAGTTCGTTTAATATTTTAATTTTTAGACTGTCTGGTAAAATCAATTTATGCCCTCTCATAACACAGCCGTCTTCATAAGATAATTGATTCCTGCATGCATGGAACGGTTTTAAATTCACATCAGACACGCTTCTAGGCCAACCCTTAAAAATAAAATCGATGACCTTCATTAAATTAACATCTCTGCTAGTTTCCTTGCGTAATTCGTCCCGCGTAACTGGCATGTCTCCATCTATCACGAAGTGAACATACGACGCGCGGTCAATCGGGGCGGCCGCGGCGGCAGCGTGCTGAGCGCTTTCCCCGCGTTCGGTGTCCGCGGTCATTGACCGCGACCGCTTGTCGTCGTCGGGAAGACTTGCGCGGGACAAATAATCTGCGCTATTATTCTCGCTACGAACGTATTCGATTTTATAATTATATGCGCTGAGGAACAACGCGTATCTTTGTAATCGGTTTGCCGAAACCTCCGGTATACCTTTGTACGGCCCAAAAATTGAAATTAAAGGCTTGTGATCGGTGCGAAGAATGAACGGGTCTGACTTACCGTACAAGTACTGATGGAATCTTCGGACTCCAAAAATAATAGCCGTTGCCTCTTTCTGAATTTGAGAATAACGTTTTTCAGCTGTGTTCAGAGTGCGGGACGCAAACGAAATAGGACGCTCGCATCCATCCTTATCACTTTGCGATAATATAGCACCTAACCCATTAGGTGAAGCGTCCACCGTGAGGATTAACTTTGCATTTGGGTCGAAATGCGCTAACACCTGGTCCGACGTTAAATGTTTTTTTATTTCTACGAACGCTCTTTGATGTTCGTCAGCCCAATGCCATTTGACACCCTTCCTTAAAAGATCGTATAAGGGACTTAAGATTTCGGACGCCTTAGGTACGAAATTACGGTAATAGTTAACTAATCCTAAAAATGATTGAAGTTTGCCTATATCTGTGGGTATTGGGGATTTCTCAATTGCTATTACTTTATCTGACGATTTTTTTAACCCGTCTTTGTTAATAACATACCCTAAGTAATTGATCTCATTCTTAAAAAACTCGCACTTTTCTTTTTGCAATGTTAGGCCGGCCTCTTGCAGCCTCTGTAACACTGCCGTTAACCGTTGTAAATGTAAACCCGGTCCATCGGCTGTGATTAGGACATCGTCTAAAAGACATAACACGCCGTCCATACCTGACAATAGGTTTTCCATAGCGCGCTGAAAAATAGACGGTGCACTGGTTAAACCAAAAACCATACGTGTATACTGAAACAATCCGCGGTGAGTATTTATGCATGTAATCTTTTGTGACTCATCATCTAAAACAAATTGATTGTAGGCCATGGATAGGTCTAACTTTGAGAACTGTTGACCTCCGTGCAATTTTGAAAACAGTTCGTGAACAGTTGGCAGCGGGTACTGTTCAACAACTAATTGTTTACAGCTTGGCCAGAAAGAGTAGAAAAAAATTGAGGTCGCCACTATCGTTTATATGGCATCATTTATACTATAACATAAATGAATTTGATACTTGAAGTATTTTTAAAGATAAATCAGAATGGGGAAAATCGTTAAATCAGATGCTAATTTTTTTTTTTATCTAACTGGTAATTAAAAAGCCTAGGAGAGTAAAAACATCTTTATTATAGTAACAATATATTTTCTAATCACTATCTAAATATTCTACACCCGACTCTATGCTTGGCTGTTGTTGCAAATTTGCCTTCGTTTTTATTGCCTTTGTTTATTTTGCGTCGAACAGTGCTTTCTGATATTCCTGTAATCAAAATAAAACATTAACGTAGAATGATGTGCGTGACGATCAAAAATTGCAGTCGCTCTATACAAAGTCACTTTGTCAAAGTACTTTCCCTATGTAAACATAACCTCTAAAATTAAATAAAATCCAAAAAATCTTTGATTATATGGTATATTTTAAAGATCAAACCGACTTTAACTGTAACTTAGATCATGAACTATGTATATTATATAAAATTAGATTGAATAAATACCTGTAATATCAGCAACTCATTTGTAAAGGTCATCCAATTCTCTTAGAAGTTTTCCGGCATTATATTCCTCCAAACACCTCATAAAAACATTGTAAATAACTTCTCTGGCACCACTTTTTATCGTCTTTCCCATTTGCAATAACAATTCACCGACTAATACGTTAAATATCTACCAAAAATCACATTAATTCACAATATACTTTTATTGTTTTGGTAGTTTGACTGATGTTTGACATTTCTTTCATGTTGCCATGTGTAGAAAAAATTAGTTCACATTTATTTAATTTCTACTCTTTCTGGCCAAGCTGTATTTATCGTTACAGAATAGTCTGCACACAGCCTAACACTACCATTGCGTTTTAATACTGGCACTACGGGTGATGCATACTCCGAGTGATCAACCTGTTTAAGTATCCCTAAGTTTACCAGGCGGACAATCTCTTTATCTACCTTGTCTCGTAATGCAAAAGCGATAGGACGCGCTTTGAAAAATATTGGCACTGAGTTGTCTTTTAAACGTAATTTGACCTCGAACTTATTAAATTTACCTAATCTATCTGAAAATACTTCTCTAAATCTATTATGCAAGTCATCTATTGTTTTTGTATCGTTGTTTATAAAATTACAGGGTGCTAGTTTTAACTTAAATAAGGATAAAAAATCTCTTCCGAGCAATGGCGGGCCTTCGCTGCGTACCACGTAAGCGTCTAATGTGTGTGTGCTCAGCCTATAGGTTACCGGTAAGCGAATTATGCCGAGACACACAATATTACTGCCCGTGTAGGTAAATAGCCTTTTCTTGGCTGGTAACAGAGGCAAACTGCTAAAACATTTGATGTATAAGCTTTCAGAAATAACCGTTACTGCCGATCCACTATCAATTTCAAATTTGATTTGTGATCCGTATACGGACACGACTTCTGTCATGGGTTCTCCCCGCTCTGAAATGATGTTAAAACATAAACCCTCACCATCGTCGTCCTCCTCACTGACGTCACCGGTCACCACACACTTTACTTTGCACATTCTACGTAAGTGACCCTTTTTATTGCACTTTCTACACGTAAAGTTCGCGAATCGGCACTGTGATGATACATGGTTCTTTCGACCGCACACGGAACACTTTTCCATGACCGGTTCCTTTTCAGAACCCGCATTCTTGCCCTGCACCTTGAACACATGTTCTTGCTGTGTAATCGACGCCGTCGTTGAAACACCGGCGGCGGCGCCTGCCCGCGCGCACCGGACGCTCTGCGCCAACTCCACTGCCTTTGCCAGGGTCAAAGTCTCTGTATCCTTTGTGAACAGTTTGTCCCTTTCGGGACCCGCTAACATGCCCATCACAAAACGGTCTCGCAATGCTTCTTCTACGTTTGCGAATTTGCAGTGTTTCGTGAGGCCACGCAGTCGTGCCGCCCACTGCGCATGCGTCTCACCCGCTTGCTGCGTTGCCGCGTAAAATTCGTACCGCTCCCCAAATCCACACTTTTTCGGAGCAAAGTGAGTGTCAAGGAGCCCATAGATATCTTCTAGTGGCACCTCCTCCAGCTGTTTTGGCAAAGCCAAGTCGGCTGCGAGCTGGTAGGTGCCGTCCGTGAGTGCGCTCAGTAAGATTGCTCGCCGTCTTGAACCCGTAGCGTCGTTTTGTTCCGAAATATCGTTCGCCACGAACCATTGCTGTAGGCGATTTTTGTACGCCTGCCATTGGTGCACTGTGTGGTCAAAATTACTTAACAAACCGAAACTAAACTGAGCCATCGTGATATAGCGTGGGTTGCTCTCGTCGCCACTGTTAGATACGGGACACCAGTAAAACTCAAGCCGGCTATGAACGCACTGACGCTTTATTTTCCAAGAACATGTACAAGCCCGTAGCGGGTGGCGCGGGGGCGGGGCGCTGCGCGGCGTCGTCTGCGCAGGCAGTCCTCAAGGCCGCGCATCGCTACACACATATATATTGCTTATACACAACAACTTCTTATTTACATGTTTACTCAAATATAATACTTAATCCATTGCGTCAAGGCTTACTTCGCAAAATTACGTGTAGCGGTAGAACACAAAGTGTGTTCGCGCCACGCGTACACACTTTGTTTTTGAGAAATGCAGCGCGCGTGACGTTTGTCCATGGCAATTTGAACTTAATTCTTATTCTTTACAGCCGAATTCAGGATTCGCAATATAATGTACGATTTCCAAAGACCGGGCAGCGCGGGGGCGCAGCGCAGCGCTTCGCAGCGGACAAGGCCTAAAATCTGCTAGAGCCCGTGTAACCGCTAGTATGCTTTCAGCGACTAGTGATGCTTTCGCGTCGCAGACAGTTTTTTTCAAATAAACAGGTAGTTAAGCTTTTCATCTGTATCCATAATCATTTTGCACGAAAATCAATAAATAAATCACGTCAGTCTACAGTTCAAAGCATAACTTGAATGATTCAACATGCTGGCCGGCGACAAAAAAGTAGCGCGCGCGGTTGTAGCCGACCGGACACGACGACAGGCGAACGCCGCCGTCCACGTACGAGAGTAGCCAATCGGCTACCGAGGCGTCCGAGCGCAGCCGACTGGCTGACGCGGCATACGCGCGGTTCTAACCGAGTTCCAAGCAGTGTAAATACCATGCAAACATAAAACTTAACTATTGTATAGAAGCCTCAATTTCCTGTAGCACAGTGTGAAATGCGCTCCGGCGCCGCCCGTTTAGTGGAAATCGTACATAGTTGTCGGAGTATACGATTTCCACTAAACGGGCGGCACTGCACGCGCCTTTGGTAGCGATGCGCTGACTCACTACCAATCTAAACCAATATAATCTGTAATTATATGTTTTTAGGTTTATTTCATGTTGAAATAAAAGTTACTATTTTAAAAGCCGCTCGTGGCGCGCCTTGCTTTGCTGTAATTCGATATATATAAGAAGAGCTCCAGATGCCATACAAAATGTAAGCAAACCGGAGCTCTTTTTACGTGGGTCATTGAAAGTGCCGCGGCCGGAGGGCACGCGAGAGCCGCTCGGCGCCCCCTAGGGCGCTGCGCCCGTGTGCGTCGCACACCCTGCACTATAGGTAAAGCCGCCCCTGGTTGCTTGCAGGTGAAAACACATCCTCGTCAGTGAAGTTTGAGGATTGGTACTAGTTGCCGGCTAGAATAAGGCTATTGGATTATAAAACATCGCCAGTAACAGCCTGGTATTATTATTATTTCTATGAATAATAACATCAATAGATGCCCTCTAAGGAAATGTCATAATATTATTGTAAACAATAGAATAAACAAACAAGCCAAAGATACAATGGAAGGCCAATCACTCTAATGTCTCAGTATGCACGGGGCATTATTATGTGGGTGACGTTACTTTTAACAGTGTTTTTCGGAGCAGTTCCAGTATTAGCTCTCAATCTGAACTACTTAGATCCAATGAAACTACAAACTGTGACGCCAGCAGTTGTTCAAGAGCGCGCAGCATTACGGATCATACGGCGATATTCGAAGCTAGTGACAGTAAAAGTCGATCATGATTGGTTCCGATTCAATAAAGACTTCTTTTGTTTAAAAACAAACGGTGGAGTCTTGCACATCAAAGCGAGCACTGGCGTGGCGGCAGTGTGGGGTTTCAACTATTATCTCAAGAAATATTGCAAGAGTCAAATTGAGTGGCAGACTGAAAACGTTAATATACCTAATGATCTTCCTTATGTCAAAGAAAAAGTTTTCGCTAGAGACAGATTTCGATACTACCAGAATCCGGTAACCGCGTCGTATAGCTTCGTCTGGTGGAACATTCAAGACTGGATGAAACATATAGAATGGATGGCACTCAATGGGATCAACTTGACACTGGCTCCTGTTGCTCAGGAAGCTATATGGGCGAGGGTTTACCGCAGCTTTGGGATGACGCAAGAAGAAATAGACAAACATTTCACTGGACCAGCGTTTTTATCGTGGCTACGAATGGGTAACATCCACGGCTGGGGAGGGCCATTGTCAGAATCGTGGCATGAAGCACAAGCTCGTATACAAAATGCGGTCGTAGATGCCTTGCTCAACCTTGGCATTGCTCCTATACTACCAGCGTTCAACGGTCATGTACCGGAGGCGTTCTCAAGATTATTTTCTAATGGCTCGTTTTTCACTGTAGAGCCATGGAATTATTTTGGCTTCGACTACTGTTGCGGATTATTCGTGAGACCGATAGATGCACTGTTCAAAACAATTGGAGCAAAATTCTTGATGGAAATGGGTAAAATACCTGGTTGTCATATTTATATGGCTGATCCTTTTCATGAAGTAGATTTGCCTATATTCAACACAAAGTTAGTGACCAATACGGCACGCAGTATATTTGAAACTATTTCGGAGTTTGACCAGCATGCGGTGTGGTTACTCCCGAATTGGATGTTTATCAGCAATTCTGATAAATGGCCAGAATCAAGAGTCAAGGCATTATTGCGTGAAGTGCCGAACGGGAGAGTTCTAATACTTGACATGCATGCTGAAAGAAACCCAAGATACGATAAATACCATGGGTATTTTGATCAACCTTTCATCTGGTGTATGCTGCACAACTTCGGTGGTACACTAGGCATGCATGGTAACATGATGACTATAAACAAAGATGTTTATGAAATCAGGCATGGTATGAGTAATATGATCGGCATAGGTCTCACTCCTGAAGGTATCAACCAGAACTATGTGGTGTATGATTTGATGCTGGAGTCTGCCTGGCGGAAGAATGCAGTGGAGGATCTCAATGCATGGGTCGCTGACTACGCTGAGAGAAGATACGGATGCAATACGACTGCTGAAGCTTGGAAATATTTGCTCAAAAGCGTTTACAGTTATGATGGTTTTGGTAAAGTGGATGGTTTTTACATTGTAACTCTAAAACCAAGCTTTAATTATACTCCTTGGGCTTGGTACAGCGGTACAGATTTGATGGAGGCGTTCAGGAGCCTAATATTTGTCAATAATAGAAGATGTGACACAAAAGGATATCGATATGATGTGGTGGATGTGACTCGCCAGGTCTTACAATACACAATCGAGCAATTGTTCGTAACACTAGTGACTGAAAGGAACACAACTAATTTTAACACTACGGTACAAATATTCCTGTCGGCGTTTGACGATATGGCACTGATCTTGGCTACAGACGGTAACTTCCGCGCTGGACACTGGTTCGCAAAGGCAAGAGCAGCAGGGAATAGTAACAAGGAATCTGATTTATTTGAATACAACGCTTGGAATCAGATTACTTTATGGGGACCAAACGGGGAATTGAATGACTGTGCAAACAAACAGTGGTCAGAGATGATCTCACATTACTACAGACCCGAATGGGCCAAATATCTTAATGGTGGTTTTAGAAATGAACATCCTAAAGACTCTAAACGACAAATAAAAGACATTAAACTTGGCAAAAGACATAAGCGGCCCTACGGCCTGGCTCGTCACTTATATAATAAGTGGATGTCACGTCCAGGTATTCAAAATATGCGCATTATCAGGCGTTCTAACAAACCTTGAAATAAAACGTGTATCTTTTTTTTTCGATTGGCTCCCTTTTGACCACTATCTCGCCTGATTGTAAGCGATGATGTGGTCGACGGTGCAACACGCTTGCCTAGAAGTAACGGATTCACTCTAGACTTAAAGACCCCAAGGTTGTAGATAACAGGAAACAAAGACTCCGGCAGGGAATTCCACTCCTTAGCTGTGCGTACAATGAAAGTATTCGCAAAACGCTTTGTACGTATGGGTGGGATGTAACGGGATGTTCACCATGTACCGGTGGCGCATTGTCCGGTGATGGAAAGGGCTAGGTGCAATCAAATTGTGCAGTTCCATCGCACACTCCCCGAAACGTAACCGATAAAAAGCCGACAGACTGGCCACTTGGCGTCGATGTTCAAGGCTCTGGAGCTTTGAGGCGACCAGTGCATCGTTGCCGAAAAGCCTCTAGGCCTGTTTGTCAATCGAATCAAGTGCATCAAGTTGATATTTGGCAGATCCATCCCAGAGGTGAGAGCAGTACTCCATGCATGATCGCGCTTTATACAATTTGAGCAGCTGTTCAGGCGTGAAGTACCGTCTCACCTTTGCAAGGAACCCCAACTTTTTTGCAGCCAACTGAGCCTTTGCCTCAATGAATGGACCAAAATTGAGGGTCGATGTTAACGTTACACCAAGAATGTCGAGATGGTCCGTTATCGGCACGGTTACACCACGGGAAGATGGAGCCAAGTGGAATAGGCTCTTTTTTGCAGCATTGAAACTGACTAGATTGGCACCGCCCCATTCGGAGACTGCCTCCAAAGACAGATTCAAGCGCTCAACCATGTTGTGTAGCTATCTTATTGTTAATTTCACTTTGTTTTTAGTACAGGCTCGCTTAGTCTCTAGCGGGGTACCTATGCCGTTTTTTTGCGGTGGGAAATCACACAATGACTGAGCACGAACTAGGAATGTATGACAACACAATTTGACACTTATTTACTCCTTTTTTTTGAGTACTTTCGGACCCGAAGTTTCGCAGATAGGGAGTAGGTCCCTGGTCCTTATCGGACGGTGAGCTACCCATTACTAGACTTCCGCAATGCCTAGTCGTCTCATCGCTCTGTGCTTTGAGCTATATAGATAGGTACACTGGAACATTCTGATATTGCAACTGTGGTCGCGCTGCCAGAAAAATATATCTTACCTATATTAGTACAAGGTTAGATTTCCATTATCCAAATGGACCATTAGTAACAAGGTACCTATCGTTATTGCTGATATAACGTCACGTTGTCAACTACATCTTGTGGAAGTAAAAATGTTTATGGGGTAAAACATTATCTTACCATATCGTGTTCCGCAGTTTCTATTTGACCACATTTCTTGGCAAATACCATGGTATTATTACAAGGTATTTAGATGAACTGGCAAGGGAGGGCTCCAAGGGCGTCGCCAGCCGATGGCCCAGGGGGGGGCAAGTTGATATGGAGAATGAGAAAAGTATGAATTGTAGGTAAAGTCGAGAGCACATGAAGTTTTTCACTTGTAGAACGAGCCTTACATCTACAGCGATTGTAATAATATCGGTATAGTTCTCGCCAAACTTCTTGGCCATCCCGAAGTTGGCTGCAATGTCTGCGCAGTAGTAAATCATACAAAAACAGTACCGATCCGTGCCTTGCGCAGCGGAAAGCCAACTTCAGGGCGGCCTAGAAGTTTGCGAACACTATTCAGAGTCCAACGTGTAAAGCTACGCAACGGGAAAGAAGGTTTTTGCCTATTTTAGGATATCAACAACGGTTCGATCTGTTGGGTTTGGTTTATATATATTCATTCGAGTTTCGACGTACGGGAATGATCAATCAAGCAAGTCAAGTCAAAGACTTAGGACTGTGGTTGCTTTACATTTGGCAACTTTTTTAGAATCTCTAGGGGGGGGCAGCTGCCCCCCCCTGCCCCCCCTTGGCGACGCCCTTGGAGGGCTCAGCAAATGATTTTGTAGGTCCCAAACCATGTGGAGGCATTTCGACGTGTCTCGTAAAAGCCGCATATAGGGAGTTTTCAGATCACAGACAACGAATTTATTGGCTGTCTAATACCGGTCTACAACATTCCAAGAAATTCCTAGGCTCTTCGTTCAAAGCCTGGGAATGCATTTGAAACATGAGCAGGGGGCAAATCCGCTACTTGCTTGGGGCCTTTACTGAATAATAATGAAGATGGGTCTAACCGCTACACCCATATTCAGGTTGTGTGGGGAACATACGGAACGCATGGGGCACCTTCTGTGCACATCGATGCACTGGCTGGTAAGCGAATGAGTCTCCTAGGGGTTGGATATCCAAAACCAGAAGACTATTGGCTCATATCTCCTAGTCTCGTTGTAAAACTCATGAAAACAGTTTTCAACGAGATTGGGGAGGAGTAAAGTTATCTAGGGAACCACAATAGATCCCAATGGGTCGAAGTGTCCGAGTTATTTCTCGGCCCCTCCATAAGATAAAATAAATACCAAGGTAAGGTACGTACCGTCCTTAAGATTTCATTACATAATTTAATAATATTAGGTACCTTTAGCCATATTTTATGTCATAAACATAAAGAGAGTCAGTGTCAGTTTGAGTATCACCCGAACCACTGCTCTTATTTGAATTTATTTATCACTATTTGACAGGATATACTACAGTTACCCTCCCCATTTTTTTAGCCGGTCTGAAGATGTCTGTAAAATGCCTGCGCTGTATAGTTTGACCGTACCCGCTGTTCCGCGCCTTAGGAAGGCACGGCGAGGCCTGGGACGGGATAGAAAGAGCATGAGTTGTCAGACTGATTGACATCAGATCGATGTTGTCAGACTGATCTTACGATATTATAAATCTTCGTATACCTAAACATTAGGAAATATTAAACTACTATAATAGTGAGTGAATTATGTAACTGGGTACGTTTTATAAAAATTGTTTTCTATTTAGGGTTCCGTACCCAAAGGGTAAAAACGGGACCCTATTACTAAGACTCCGCGGTCCGTCTGTCTGTCTGTCACCAGGCTGTATCTCATGAACCGTGATAGCTAGACAGTTGAAATTTTCACAGATGATGTATTTCTGTAGCCGCTATAACAAAAAATACTAAAAACTCAATAAAATAAATATTTAAGTGTGGCTCCCATACAACAAACGTGATTTATCTGTCGTTTTTTTGCGATAATGGTACGGAATCCTTCGTGCGCGAGTCCGACTCGCACTTAGCCGGTTTTTTCAATATGTTTTGTTTCATATTATTAGATTACTATCAGAACCAAAATTAAACAAATTAAAACTTAATTATTCAATTAACTACAGTTATTCTGACATAGATTCTGATTCAACTTCATCTTCCGTTTCACCAGCGAAACTTAAATCCGCGTCCTTCTGCAAAGTTATTATTAAAGATTTACATATTGTACAGAGGCAAAGACACTATTAAAACAAATAAAAATACAAGTTTCTTTATAATCGTTGTATATTTGTATTATGTACACTTATATAAACATAATTATATACTTTTTAACAACTAATTTGGGATGGTTCACAGAAAAATTAACGATGGTCAACGCTGATCATTTGGGATGTAGATACAAAAATTATGTTAAAACAAATGCCTGAATGTATTTTAACTTCGTAAAAAGACATAAAGAAATCAATCTTTTGTTCTGAGCCATAAGACACTTTGGAGGTTGGATTTGGCTGTAGGTACAGTATATGCGATATATATTGGATTACAATACGATATTAATGATGAATGATATTTCATTAATAGCATATTTTACACCATCAGAAAATAGAGATTTCAACTAAAAAAAGCCTACGAAGCTACTAGCCTAGCCTTGAGGCTCCAGAGGTCGTACTAAACGTACCAAATGCCACCATGATTCCGTTGTGAAAAACGAATATTGATATTCGTTCAGTAAGGCTCCGTCTCTTTATCAAACTGGAACAATTTTTTACTATAGCCTCTCAGGTGTCCATTGGGGGCCGAATAATGTCCGGGAGAACCGGCGCCATTTTGCGGTATCGACCCGGACTCAGTAAACGCCGATATTTCTCGGTATTTTTGTATAGGAACCATGTATGAATGTTATGTTGTTAGAATCGTTATGAAATAAGCTACCAGATTTCACAGGGATTTGCCTAGTTTTACCTTGTAATTTATTTATAAAAATTGTGTAAAGTCAGTGTACGGCTCCAGGCCAGGTAGTGTTAGCCTTCCACACTCCGGTTTTTAACACAAATTTATAGTTGTGAGAAACTAAGAAGTCTGATTTGATAGCTATAAAAATAATTAAACTTGATGCTTACGAATGATACTCGTTGATATAGTGTATGGGTAACATAGTTATTATTTAATTTTTATTAATTAGATTTTCAATTTCTAACGTACAAAGTTATCGCGGTATGTAAAATGAGAAACGTCATCGGACTTCATAGATTGTCACGATATAGTACATTAAAGTGTCTTAAGGCTCGGTTCTAAGTCTCAAGAATTGGTAAAATAATTGTGATTATTTCTGCAGATTTATCGCTGTCGGAAGATAATTTGACTAGGCTTAAAATGTACTGTGATTGGTGGTTTTTATAAATATTTGGTATTCAAATTAAATATAGTTGTGTTTATAAAACAAAAGACGACTTTCGGACGGAGACTGATACAAAAATTGTCTACTTCAAGTTCTTAATCATAACGAGCCCTTATTTTGGTTACATTAGGTAAGTCTTAGCACCGATGTATTGTCATTATTACTTATACATAGATTAAAATATAATATCAGATACATGCGTGTAAATAATGTTTATAATAATCTAGAATTTTTTACAAAACCTTAATCGTTTGATGCAGGTAAAATGTTTACTTCGTAAGCTTCCTAAGCGTTTCTTTTTATATTTTCAATTCCAGCAGATAGATATAATAATACGTATCATCTTAATTCATTATGATTGTATTCACTGTGTATTTTTTTTACTAAAATGTTTATTAGAAAGCCACAATAAATACCTATCATTTATTTTTTGCCTCTCAATTTCATCCTCGCATTTGAAATTTTCTCGGTCTTTGTTAAGGTAATATAACCTTCAAGATTCAACTTACTACTACTTACTATATGGTAATTTGAAAATAACATCTTTGGGACAATAATTCCGATTTAAGCCTATGTCATACCAACGTGTCGAGGACATAACCGGGGCTTCCATAGTTAAATGTCTGGTTTAAGTTGGTTTGGTCTAGAACAGGTACGTAACTGTCTTGCAGAAGAATAGGTTGACGACTTGACGCTTCGTTAAGCTGTCTCTCTAAAACTGTATTCTGCAGTTCTTCTTCCTCTAACTCTAACGTCAGCTCATCAAGAAGCTTCATTCTACTTTCTATTTCACTGTCAGCTTTTGCCAGCTCTATAGCGTTATCCTGCATCTCTTTTGCTGTGTTCACTAACTCTTGGTCAATTTTGTCCAACAGCATTGTTACCTGAGATGCATTTTCGCAGCTATTCGCCTTGTTCTCGTCCATGTATCTTTTGACCTTAGCTGTTAGTCTTACAACTAGTTCCTCTTCTCTGTGTAGTCTTTTGTTCACTATTGCTAATTTCTCCAGCATTTCTATTTCTTCTCGTATCCTGGATAGTTCATCGGCTGATGCTTCGGAGTCTGTGTCGTTCTGTGTTTGCATTAGTCTTTCGGAGTTAACTTGGCATATGTCTGTGAGTTCTTTAGTGAAATAGTGTTCTCTCATGAGGTGTCTTTCTCTTCTGGATTTGTGTTTTGTGTGTCGTCTAGGTGGGGTTCCGCTTCCTACGCCAACTCCACTGTCGCTGTTTCCTGCTTGGCTGTCGTTGACTTCGCTACACCTGCCTAGGTCCCGGAGGTAAGATTCGAGAAGGTAGTTGGTGCCGTGTTTCTCCATGCGATTCTTGTGGGTCTGGTCTTCTAAATGGTCAATTAGTTTTTCTTGTTCTCTGTGAATGTTAAAGAAAAAGTTTGTTAATACATGTTTAGGAGCGATATTCTTTTGCCTTTACAAATGTAATATAATTAAGTATCTGAAAAGCTTTAAAATGATTACTATATTCCAGATCATTTATCTGTCCATAACATCATAAAAAAATTAGATTCTTCAAGATCGAAATTATGAACCTACATTAAAGTGGACTTTGGTCAAGATTTGACAAAAATGGTGACAGTCATTGTCACCATTTTTGGTCCTTATGGGATTATCGAAGTACAAAAAAGGTTTCATAGCTACCTTAATTTATCCAGTTGCTGGTGTATGGTCCTGGTTTGATGGTGTATCACTGAGACGAGCCTGGCCGCTGGGTCCTCACTCCTGGCTCTTGGAGGGGGGGTGGCTGCTCTCAGACCTCGTCTTCTTCGCCTTCGTGCCCCTCCTCTACTGCCACCGTCGCTGTCTCGACCGGAGTCGTCTTCTCCACCACTTGAGACACGACGAAGAGCTAAACGGACCTGGCAGAAAAGATATATGGTTAGATAATGCAATTTTATACTAGAACCCCTATATTTGAATGATTTAAATAGTAACTCAAAGATGTTGTGATAGAATTTCGTCTTCAGCATAGGAAAGTTGAATAGTAAAGCAAATTTTAGCCGACTTTAAGAAAGAGTTTTCTTCAGAAAAGCAACGAGAGGGTTATCCTTCCACACGGTAGCATATGTCCGAAGTAATTTTTTTTTATGAAGTCCGAAATTACTTAATTAAGTAGCCAGTTCATAGTTCTAGTTTCTTTTAATGGCAAATTATGAAACTTTCCCTGAACATATATAATAATATGATCTTAATGTGTGGATAGTGGATATAGAACTGCGCAAGTCTTTTAGTGGCCGGTCAAAGGCCTTCAAGGTCACCTTGAGGCGGGTTGGTCTATCAGACTCAAGGTGGATTATATCCAGTTTATTTTAATTTTAGCAGAAACTGTCCAAACCCTGGGCAAACACGTTCCCAAATTAATTTCAATTATTTCTGTGCTGTGCTTCTTTATGCCAATTCTCGAGAAAGCGATCCAAGGATTTATAAACTTTAAGTAGGTGTGGATACAGACCTCATGCCTGGCATCTCCCCAAGCTGCTAGCACGTGTAGAACCGGTACATCAGGTGGCAATGGTCTCTCAACTCCTCGCCACCTCTCAGCCAGCACCCACTCGCCTTGCTCGCTCACTCCACCTCCTGTTGTCATACAAACATGTTAACGTTATGATCTAGTAGGACCTCTTCTGATTGTGTTGGATGACCGACCCGTCGACCACATGACAGTAAGTGGTCAATTGACATCTCAACATCATTAAATGTCTCATGAGACATACAGAGAGCTTAAATCAGGAAGTCTATTTACTATCCTCTTTCCGAGGTGTGATTAAAGGAACTAAGTGGAGTGAAAATGCGTAAGTAGGTATATGAAACTCCTGTCAAAATCCACCAATCAGACAAATAATATCTACTGTTCCCAAAATCTTGAAAGAAGAGATTTTAAAAAGATGCGGTTAGTAACAATGCCATCCCATCATCCGTATTTGGACAAGAAAGTAAGAGTGAAGTAACAAATGAAAAGTCGGTAGATAAATGTTTTTAATAAGGATTATGACAATGTTTTATAATCAAAAACTCATAGTCATTTGTAGGGTCTAGAAATACCCAAACCGATTTCCCAAAACCCATGCTTGGATTTGAATATTTTCTATAAATGCCCCAATTTTTGGTCCCAAACCTGTCCTTACCTTCCGGAGTGTCCTGCAAAGCCCTCACGATGTCCGCACAAGTAGTGTGCGACCTGACTCCCCGCACCCACAGCTTCTGACCACGGGCCAGGACCCCGACCTCCTCGTCGCTGTAGTCTGATGATGACCCTTCCATGGTTATGGCCTGAAACGGATGAAAAGGATCTATTTGACAAGAGGCATGAAAACAAGAGGTAGGTAATGCATAATTGTCTTGATGAAAAACCAAGAAGCAATGAGATGTAAAGGCTCTACACACTATGCCGGCGCCACAGCCGACAGGCTTGACGCTGGCGGCCGCAGAGCATTATTTCAGTTGTGACAGCCGGGTAGAACGCTAGTGGGTGGAGGGTAGGGTATACCCGGCGGCTTTAGAAGTTGCGAGTTTGTGCCGGCGTGCGGCGGGCACCTGAATGAGCGTAGAGGCGTACCGCCCCAGTCCGGCGGCCCAACCCGCCTTAGCTTTACATACTTAATTAGACTGAATCATCATTATCGTTTCAATTGAAAGATATCCCCTGTTGGCCAAAGGCTTTCCCCAAGCCAAGCCAGAGGACTTCGAGGACAGGCACTCGATTAAAATGTACATAATTTTCGATATTCAAATATTATTATGTCCGATTAGAAAACTAAATAGGAATCCTTAAACCGCAGAGCGAAACTAAACTCAATTTATTGTTGAATCAGTTAGTTTGCCTTTTGGCTTACGGGATTATGTTCATCTTATTCTTTATTGCAGACAAAAACATACAAACAGGTACAAATACAAGACAGCGTATAGCGTAAGCGAGTTTAACCTAGAATTAGGTACATAAGAGTTACCAAAATTTTATTTTGCCAGAATAAGGGCAGAAATATCGTCCCTTATCACAACACAACGTAGGTATTTCCAATCACTCCTAGACTATCAACCCTAAACTCTTATGGCACTAAAAACTAACCCCTTACTAGCTCCAGACATCCGCCAATAAGCCTATTTTACAATACCTATAAAACAAAACAAAAGCAGTAGTAAACGAGGGATCGGCACCCACAGGTACGGTTGCCACGGAAAATTCTCGAACGAACATTATAATAGCTTGGCAAACTTTAGAAGCGAAACACGGAACATAGCATAAGTTTGCACAATTTTGGTGCCAGCCAGTGGCAAGTCTGGCAGGGGTGGCTTGCCAGGAAACTAGCCATTACCGGCTACTATTGGCTGGTTTCGCACGTAATGCACTCACAAAATGGCTGTCGATTAGATTTCGGATATATTTACATAATAAGAGGGTAGGTAGGAAAGGAATAGTTTGGCTTGTTTGCAGGTCTAGACGGTTTGGTTTAAAGTGTAGGATTTTTTCGTGTTATGTAGAGTGACATGATTAAGTCCCATGTGATAGGGGGCAACCCTAATGCCATAAACCGGGCACAAAACAAATTCATAGGTACGTTTTTCCCCATCGAACGCCATCACCTCGACGCCACATGCTCGATCATCCCTACATAAACTTATTATGGATTTTAATTGACATGCTAGCTCTGGGGTCACCAATAACTTTCATTTGGGTTCCGTTTCTTAAAAATAATATGACCGTTATGTCGCGTTCCATACGCTTTAAAACCTTTACATCGCCACGTGTTTATTAAGTACAAATAAAGTTTTATTTTTTAAATATTAATGTTTTTTTTTGTCTTGAAATATCCGTCCGAAGTTTGGACTAATGTTGGTGCAAGCTATTTTCATTAAATCTTGGAGATGTTCATCAGTAAGTCTACTCCCACCTTTTATCACCGCGAGGAATGACGCTCTCGGGCTCCATGCTCTTCCGTTGCCGTATCAGTGGCAGTAAAGACAAAGTGCGGGATAAATGCTTAAGTACGTAACAAGTAAATTATATTGTAGGTCCAAACAAAATAGGTTGGTCCGGATCCGGATCGCGGTCCGCCATTTGGTGACACCTGACCGGCGAGAACGGCCTACTGTGACAGGCCCGAGTCACACATTTTTATCACAGTTTTGGATCAAAAACCGTGATAAAATGCGTGACAAAAGCCTATCACAGAGGCCGTGCTGGCTAATCTTTTTGCGTCCTCTGCTTGAATTGTCATTGGATAATCATTACCAATATATCACGGGAATTTAACGCGATGATTTCGATTATTCATTTACCTATTACCAACGGAGCCAGTACACCGAGACACCAGTCTACCCGGGACCACGGTCGTTGCAACACGGCCGAAACGTCGGGTGAAATAGGTAAATAAATAATAGAAATCATCGCGTTAAATGCCAGTGATATATTGTTTTTCAATTATGAAAGTTTTGAAATTAATAATCATTACCAGTCGCAGTTATCAACCTTCATTATCATCATCAGCGTAGAGCAGTCGACTGCTGGACATAGGCCCCACACGATTGGCGCATTTGTCTCCTATTTCGGCAGCTCTCATCTAACTATTGTCAGCCACCCTGCAAAGATCGTTGCTCCAGCTAGCCTGAGTGCGTCCCCACCTTACGTTTACTTATTTGTGGTCTCCAACGAAAACCTACCGGTTGCATTTCGGAGAGTGTGCGATGGAATTGCATGATCTAATTCCGCCTAGCCCGTTTCATCATCGGACTACAAGACGTACGGCGATGCGCCATCGGTACATGGTGGACATCCCACCCATACGCACTAAACGTTTTGGAAATAGTTTCATTATGCGTACAGCTAAGGAGTGGAATTCCCTGCCGGAGTCTGTGTTTCCAGATAGCTACAACCTCGGAGTCTTTAAGTCAAGAGTGAATAGGTTACTTCTAGGCAAGCGTGTTACACCGTCGACCACATCATCGCTTACCATCAGGTGAGATAGTGGTCAAGCGCGAGCCTATCTATAATAAAAAAAAAACCTTAATTCCGATGAATTAAAAGATCTAGCCGACAAGCCTTATACGTTTCTGACTAACGTATTCACGTTGGTATCTTATCTTACTTACTAATTTTATAAATGCTAAAGTTTGGATGGATGTATGTTTGTTACTCAATCACGCCAGAACGGCTCAACGAATCTGGATGAAATTTGGCACAGAGAAGGATTTATAGTCTGGAATAGAAAATTTGATACTTTCACGCGGGCAATGCCGCTGGTAGAAGTTAGTATCTATATATCTATATCTATAATATTACATACGCATTCTACATAAAAATATCACCACCCACCTTTTACAAGTTTTTCAGCTATTATAACCTAAATCACGAATAGCGTGTCACAACAGCTTAAACCTACCAACACTAAACATTATGGCAGTATAAAAAAACCACATATACTTTCATATATTTCTAGGAACTTCAGGGTGGTAATTTGAGGTGGTTCGTGACAAACTACCATTAGGAGTTTCCGCCACCCCATGCCACCCCTATTTTGCAACCCCATTTAGGGCGATGCCCGGTGTTTTTATGTTAAATATTTTCTTATGGGTGTCTGCATTTTTGCCGCCGCGTCGGTTTTATAATGTTCGTGGAAAATTTTTGAAAGGGAGGTAGTTTGCTGTTTTGATATGGAAGTCTTAATTTGGGTCTTCACGAGACAGGAACTGCAAGAAAAATACTTGTAGAAAGAGTAAGTTCACTGGGTGTTAGTTAGTCAATGTAACATTGAATCATAACTTTTCAACCGACTTCAAAAAGAGAATTTGATCTTGATCTGACGAGTAGTTTTAAAGTTATCCTTAATAATGCGTATTTTCATGGTAATATGCGGTACCAAAACTAAAAAGAGAATGAAAACGTTTTTTACAAAAAATTACAACCAACTTTCAAAAACCGAAGAATCACAAACAAGAACACCTACTTCCGAAATTGAAGTTATTTTTCACTTTGTAGTATTTTTTATTTGGCAGGCACTTGTAATTTTTTGTTAAAAGTAAAAGGTTTTTATTTTTCACTTTTCAGTTGTGGCACATAGGTATCTATAATGCCCACAGTTATTCCAGAATAGATAACCCGAATAAAATGAAACTTGAACACAATTGGTGAAATTAAAGTGTACCAGGGTGAACTGTACACATCTGCGTACCCCTTTAGACTCCGTCAGGGAGTTCTACTAATAAGCTGTACGCACAATTAAAGTATTCCCAAAACCTTTAGTGCCTATGGGTGGGCTTTCCACCATGTACCGATGGCGCATCCGCAGTCCGATGATGGAACGGGCTAGGCGGAATTAGATCGCGTAAATTCATCGCACACTCCCCGAAATGATACCGGTAAAAAATCGACAAGCTGCCAACTCGGCGTCGATGGTCAAGGCGCTTATGAAGATGGAGCTTTGACTCGACCAGTGCCTCATTGCCGATATCCATGCCAAGTATTTAGCTTGTAATGATGTAAATTAACACAAGTTTAGAATTAGTAACGAACCAATCGAGCCACGGTTAACTCAGGACGCCCACAGCAAAGTGAAAAGTAAAGTTAGTGATGTCTTTATATCGATAAACAAGTTTGGATTTATCGATAATATGGCCCAATATTACTTTGTTAGTGTTTAAGATTTTTATGTTTTTCTAAATCAACTATTGGGAATTTCAAAACAGTCTGTGGAGCAAGAGTGTGATGCGCTATAAGGGCACTATGATTTGGCAAAAATGACTTTACTGAAAAATTATTCAATTTATATCATATCTCCTTAGATTCATATTCAGATAAGACATTAGTCACTATGATTTGGCACAAATGGATTTACTGCAAAATTATTAAATTTATATCATCTCTCCTTAGATTCAAATTCAGATTAGACATAGGCACTATGATTTGGCAAAAATGGCTTTACTGCAAAATGATTCAATTTATATCATCTCTCCTTACATTCAAATTCAGATTAGACATAGGCACTATGATTTGGCACAAATGGATTTACTGCAAAATTATTCAATTTATATCATCTCTCCTTAGATTCAAATTCAGATTAGACATAGGCACTATGATTTGGCAAAAATGGCTTTACTGCAAAATTATTCAATTTATATCATCTCTCCTTAGATTCATATTCAGATAAGACATTAGTCACTATGATATGGCAAAAATGGATTTACTGCAAAATTATTCAATTTATATCATCTCTCCTTAGATTCAAATTCAGATTAGACATAGGCACTATGATTTGGCACAAATGGATTTACTGCAAAATTATTAAATTTATATCATCTCTCCTTAGATTCAAATTCAGATTAGACATAGGCACTATGATTTGGCAAAAATGGCTTTACTGCAAAATGATTCAATTTATATCATCTCTCCTTAGATTCAAATTCAGATTAGACATAGGCACTATGATTTGGCACAAATGGATTTACTGCAAAATTATTCAATTTATATCATCTCTCCTTAGATTCAAATTCAGATTAGACATAGGCACTATGATTTGGCAAAAATGGCTTTACTGCAAAATTATTCAATTTATATCATCTCTCCTTAGATTCAAATTCAGATTAGACATAGGCACTATGATTTGGCAAAAATGGCTTTACTGCAAAATGATTCAATTTATATCATCTCTCCTTAGATTCAGATTAGACAAGTGACATTTGATGTCTGCGTTGGCGATGGTGAAAATGCCAAAAAGTAAGTGATATTTCGATAGCACTTAAAAATTCTCTACATTATTTGACGTTTTTCCAACCGCTTTCGCGAAGCTTTTGTTGATAGAGTATAATATATATAGTATATATAGTTAATAGTAAAACTTGTCTAGAGTTTCTAATATTTCTGAAACTGTCACCATAATTATAAACGGCAGTAAAAATAAATTTCTAAATTCATAATATCTAAATCAAATGATAGCGACCACATTCACTTTCTCTACCAGTTCAAATTCATGTTAAATCGTTAACTATGTAGATTTTGTTATTGTCATAGTATCGACATATGCCATCCCTAGTGCGCAAATTATCGGCAGCCCTTGCTCGTCGTAATAACAGAGCGAACGCCGCTCCTGCACGCAAGGACAAACTGAATTACATTCTACACACTGACTTATAGTTCGTACAACCAATCTGCAAATATACCTAGCAAGTACAATAAAGACTATCTAACTGCTGGGTCCTGATTTAGATTGGTTAGGTGGATTAAAAAAGCAAGAAAAAAGGTTTATTTGCACCAGGTATGTTGTGAAAAAAATATACAAGTAGGCGTCCCAGCATAATACACCAAGCAAACTAATGCGAAACTGAATAGACTCGATGGCATCCTTAAATTGAATAGACTAAATGACTTCCGTACATTGAATAGACTCAATGACTTCCATAAATTGAATAGACTCAATGACTTCCATACATTGAATAGACTCAATGACTTCCATAAACAGAATAGATTCAATGACTTCCATAAATTATAGACTCATTGACTTCCATAAACTGAATAGACTCAATGACTTCCTTAAACTGAATAGACTCAATGACTTCCATAAATTGAATAGACTCAGTGACTTCCATAAATTGAGTAGACTCAATGACTTCTTTACATTGATTAGACTTCCATAAATTATTGGACAGATTATAGGCGTGATGTTATATCATCGAATGTAGTAATATAATATTAGTTGGCCGAGGTTTAAGGGCTGGGTAGCACAGTTAAGGGTCAAAAATACAATCGCAATCACCAGAATCTAAACTGCCTAAAATGTATGCAATGGTCAAGTACCTAAAGATTAAACTGGTCGTGAATTATAAATTTTAGGTGCTGTAGCATTGGTTGATAAGACTTTTGACTCTTGACTGTAAATAGATATAAGGTATAATCAGCATGTAACATGCTTACTGCTGTATATTATAGTATATTATTCCTGTCTATGCGAAGGAACTACACTTATTTTAAAGTACTCTTTTGCTGATTAACCTCCCTCATAATATTTCATATCTATTTTCTTTTCCATGACAAAATCGACCTCAACGGAAAAATTCGTCAAGCGCCATGACAGTTTCACGTCAAGAAACTTGATACGTACTCGTAATTGGGGGTTCCCATGTGGTTACCAATTACCTAAATTGACAACCGTAATGGCTATTAATAGTTTTGTAAGGGGTGCCCTGTTTGTCTCTATGATTATATTACTCATTTATAATTTCTAAGGGTCGATTGTCTATATCACTTTGAACTGAGTAATAAAAATGCCAGTTTGTCAGTTTTTAGTATAGAAAATATTTTAAAACTTTTTTTTTTTTTTTTAAATATCCTTTTCCCCACACTAGGAATTTCTTCCTGTATCGTGGGTGCGTTTACAAACATATAAACTCACTTACACAACACCCAGAGCCGGAACAACTATCTGTAGGTCACACAAATATTTGTTCCGTGCGGGAATCGAACCCGCAACACGCAGCGTAGCAGTCAATCGCTCAACCACTGCGCCAACCGTGCGCAAAAAAAAACAAATATTTATTTCTCCAGATAAAAGTTACTTATCCAAAAATCTATTGAAAAATCGGCCCTAACTACCGCACTAAAAGACGTTTAACGGTTACTTAAGTCGGTCTCTAGTAAAGATTTTAAAAAGTTCACTCACAGAGACAGACCAGTGTTGCTAGTGGCAGATAGTCAAATATTACATGAGACATCTCAAAAAGTTGCATTTTCATGAGAAAAGTTACATTACCTTATGTTATGTAGAAAATTAAACGCTCGCCGTAGTGAGCGGGATGGAAGGTTTAAAATATACGTGAGTGAGTGAGTGAATATGCAATACGTCAATTTGTGCCACAAAATCAGATGCGACAACACTACGAACGAATCTAAAAATAGATGCGTTCCGTTTCACGATTATTTTTTGTTTGCTGGAAAATATTTCGATATTTTGACGAAGTCCTAAAAGTTACGTGAAGTACATTTTGAGTCGTGTTACATGAGAAGGTCAAAAGTTACGTAAAATTTAACGAGAGTTACATTCTGCCAACGCTGAGACAGACGAACTACATTTGAGTGGACTCAACTGCACATAAACTGCATTCAAACTGCAATTTTGCAGCTGGCATGCAGTTTAAATGTAGTCCGTCTGTCGAGAGCCTAAATGGCAAACAAAGTTAGGTACTGTAAAACCTTAACTTAACTTTTTAACGATTGATTTTGACATTTAAGTTTGAGGTTACCTATATTTTTATTTTTTATTTACTGGTCATAAAAATAAGTAAGTCAAGCTTTGGCTACGTGTTCGTAAAGATATCTTTGTAAGTGCTTGTGGGCTTCTGAATGACTATAATAACCTCCATATGTCTTTTATGTTTTTTTAGTTTGACAGCCAGAACAACTAAGATAGTTATATGCCAAACAATTATTAGGTTGGTTGGTTTAGAGATGGTTCTGACGCAGAATGTCACATTCGCACAATGTCCCATTCGCACAATACCTATCTAAAGTCGAAAACGAGATAAATTTTGATGACAAATATAAAGGTTACAGAAAATATTGTTGCCCATTAGAAACCTCAAATACATGAGATTGATGAGATGAAAAGAGAATGATCATGTAACTACCTATAAAATCTCTTTATAAATTACTAGCTGACCCCCGGGGCTTCGCTCCCGTCAATTGGCTACCTACCTACCTGCCCTACCTACCCTACCCTACCTACCCTGCCTACCCAGCCTACTCTGCTTACCCTGCCTACCCAGCCTACCCTGCCTACCCTCCATGCCCCGCCTACTCTACCTGCCCTGCCTACCTTGCCTACCCTACCCTACCTAATCATGTAATACATATTTTTTATGTATCATCAATAGTTTTCTCAGCGCACGCCAAATAATGAATTTTATTCGCAACATTTTGCTACTTTGGGTTACATTATTGCAATTTGCATAAGGATCTCTAATATTTTTGAAAATATTTTATAGCCTATGACACTCAGGAATAATGTAACTTTCTACTGGTGAAAGAATTTTCAAAATCGGTTCAGTAGATCCAGAGATTACCCCCTACAACGTCACAAACTCACAACGTCGCAAACTTTACCTCTATAATATTAGTATAGATATCTGACCCCCGCGGCTTCACTTCCGTCAAAATTATGTTACTCGGGAATAATGTAGATTATTTCCATAGGTGAAATAATTTATAAAATTGGTCCAGTTGTTTCGGAGCCTATTCGATACAAACAAACAAAAAAATATTAGTAGTATAGAAGAAATATCGAAACAATTGAAAAACAACACTAATTTGAATATAATAGAATAAACAATAGGTACACAACCAACTTACATTTACAATTAAAATAATTATTTTGGTATGTCGCCGTCAATAGATACGAGCTATTTAATTTGTTATTCTTTTATGCGACGAAAAGGAGGAGGCTCTCAATTCGACATGTATATTTTTTTTTTTTTGTTGGCTTGGCTTGTTAGTTTGGCTCGCGCTTGACCACTATCTCACCTGATGGTAAGCGATGATGTGGTCGACGCTGTAACACGCTTGCCTAGAAGTAACCTATTCACTCTTGACTTAAAGACCCCGAGGTTGTAGCTATCTGGAAACACAGACTCCGGCAGGTAATTCCACTCCTTAGCTGTACGCATAATGAAAGTATTTCCAAAACGTTTAGTGCGTATGGGTGGGATGTCCACCATGTACCGATGGCGCATCGCCGTACGTCTTGTAGTCCGATGATGAAACGGGCTAGGAGCGAAGCGAAAAAGGAATTAGATCATGCAATTCCATCGCACACTCTCCGAAATGCAACCGATAAAAAACCGACAAGCTGGCAACTCGACGACGATGTTCAAGGCTCTGGAGTTTTGACTTGACCAGTGCCTCATTGCCGATGAGCCTCTTGGCCCGTTTTTCGATCGACTCTAGAGCATCAAGCTGGGCATCTACCAGCATCAAGCTGGTACTTGGCAGAACCGTCCCAGAGATGAGAACAGTACTCCATGCAAGATCGAACTTGCGCATGATACAACTTAAGCAGCTGTTTCGGCGTGAAGTACCGTCTCACCTTCGCAAGGATCCCCAACTTTTTGGCAGCCAGTTGAGCCTTTGCCTCAAGGTATGGGCCAAAATTAAGTGTCGATGTCAACGTTACGCCAGAAGCTCAAGATGGTTCGTTATCGGTACGGTTACACCTCGGAAAGATGGAGCCGGGTGAAATTTTATGTATGACCACGCATCACTTTTTTTAGAGGTCCTATAACAAAAATTCTATTCTTAAAATTAAAAAAATCTTTATGTCTAGCATTTTGAGCGCCAAACAAACCATCAACCTAGCTAAAGCAAAATTTGCGTGTTTGTTTATTTGGCGTCGGCTTATAATGCTAGACTAAAAGATATTTTATTTTTAGCTTTTCAGTTCCTTAATTCGTCGGTTATATTTTTTGTTAAAAAAGTTTTTATTTTTGCTTGACGATCTTTTCGACCGTATGGTTCATAACAAAATAAGTATTGTAAACAAAGGAATATGAGTTTATAATCTTCATGGATAAATGCACAATTTGTGCAATCGATAGCAGATGCATCCTGTGTTAAGAAACAACCTTTAATTTCTTAGAAATGAGGCAAAAACTCGATGGTTGGTAGTTTAGCGCATCCTATAGGTTTACTTTTAGTAAATGGTTTATTTATTTGTTTTGCTGAGTTTTTAAATTAACGAAGCCTGTCAAAAATACAACAGAGCAGTGGTGGCCCAGTGGTATCGGCCGTGACTTACAAGTTGACGTTGAAGTGGTTTTACTTTGTGTAAATTATTTCATCACCACTGCTCTCAAAACGGTGAAGGAAAACATCGTGAGGAAACCGGCATGTCCTAGAACCAAAAATTCGAAGACATGTAACATCCACCAACCCGCACTGGGCCCGCGTGGTGGATAACGGCCCATTCCCTCTCACAGAGAGGAGGCCTGTGCTGGGACACAGGCCTCCTCTCTGTGAGAGGGAATGGGCGGTAGTGGGAACATTAATAGGCTGATGATGTGATGTGATGTGTCTCACAAATACATCCGGTATGATAGGTATTGGAAAGAGTTCATCTAGGCCACTATATCGAAATAATTAAAACACCACAATATCCGCATAACATGCGGTTTTGCATAACATGATGGGAAATTCGAATTCCCCATAAGTTATTTCAAAAGCTTATGGTAGCGATATCTTAATTCTAATAAAGGTTATTGCTATACATCGGGTAATTTATGGACCATATCTGACAGTAACACAAATAAATAAAAGCGAAGAATATAGAACACCCATCATTTCCACATTTTAGAAAAACACAAAGGAAGAGGTTATAAAAAAAGGCTTCCGAAACGAATGTTATTTTGCACTTTTTTGTGTTTATTTTTTTGTGAAAAAGTTTTTTTTTTTTTTTTGTTTGAGTAAACCATCACTAAAAATGAGCAAGTTCTACACATAATAACCCAATTTACATATTCGTGTTGTCACTAAAGAGTTCGATTGTATGCTCCATATCTTGAAAACTGGTGAACCGATTTTGATGAAACTTGCACTATTCCCTAAGTTGAGAGATACCTAATCTAATAAAACAAGAATAGTCACGATCCGATAAGAAGTTTCGGAGAAATGCGTAGATAAACATGCATACAAACATACACTTATGAAACTTGGCACACGTGTTTAGAAGCCCACATAGAGTAACATATGTGAATATTGCGCAATTCCAACAATATTACATACATACGTGTCGAACTGATTACCTTCGTTTTTTTTGAAGTCGGAAGAAAAAGACGTCAATTAAATACTTACCACTTTTATTTTACTTAATAATTCCTATTTTAGAGTTTATTTATTACATTTAACTCAAAATCATCAATTCAGAAACCGTGTGTTACTCATTTAATTAGTCAATATTTCTTGTAAAAAACCCTATCTAATTTACCACCTTCTGGTTGTAATATTCATTTTGTGGGAACCGGTAAGATGGCACGAGCCAAAATTATCTGCGGCTAATAAACTTCTAAGAAGTGGAACGATTTAGGAGATAACTACTTTACTGATTGTGTATCTTGTTTTTTTTTCTGTTTTAAGGTATCTGAGGCCGCCTGCCTTCTGTCTGTTCGAATTATGAAATTAGTAAATTTGTTTTTTCTTAATTTTTTTCTCGCAGAATTGATGGTCGATAGGGCCGAAAAGTTCTGGAGTTGCGACCGCGTATCGGAAGACGCAGTGATGGAAGGCCTCGCACTGTGGACCGATGACTTGAGAACCCGCTGGACGCACTGGACCTGACGTTGCAGGCCTGTGTTCTTTCAGCTGAAATTATGATGTTGATGATGCGGATTCTTCTTGTTACCTAAGAACAAGAGCTGAGGCTCTTGAGTTAGTAAAATAACGTCTGTGGACGAGTTTTTCGGCGCCATATTTTAGAAAAGCATAGGTATATTTTTAGGTTTAGTAGGATTTAACTTTATATTAGTTTGTAGTCTAAGGCCCTTTACTGATGGAGGGAAGCAATTTAAATTGCGACGACATGCGATATCGCGTTCGTGTTTTCTATGAAAAATACAAGTGCGTATTGGTTGAATTTTGCATCGCATTACGGGCCTGTGAACATACTTATAATTTCACTTAGTAAAATGGCTTATAGGTGAGATATAAATCCTTTTAATTTTTGTTATACTATAGCGTTTGACCACTATCTATGTAGCTTTCAGGAAACAAAGACTCCGGCAGGGAATTCCACTCCTTAGCTGTACGCACAATGAAAGTATTAGAAAACGCTTTGTGCGTATGGGTGGGATGTCCACCATGTACCGATGGCGCATTGCCATTTGTGTTGTAAGTTTTGTAGTCCGATGATGGAAAGGGCTAGGTGGAATCAAATTGTGCAGTTCCATCGCACAGTTCCCCAAATGTAACCTATACAAAACCGACAGGCTGGCAACTCGGCGACGATGTTCAATGCTCTGGAGCTTTGAGTCGAGCAGTGCATCGTTGCCGATCAGCCTCATGGCCCAACTATCAATCGACTCAATTGCATCGCGCTATCAGAAAAGGGCCTTAGTTAATTAAGTATATAATAGAAAATAACAATACCTGAACTATGTGAGCAAGTAATTAGCGTTAGATACAGAAAAATCACAAAATGTATGACCTCATACACGAGAGGCGAGGTTATCAGCGCTTATCAATATTTATTTTAAAGTTATCTCAAACACCTACCTTAGATAAAGTACCTATAGATTAAGCACTGGCGTGGCCGCACATGAGACAGCAATAGTTAGTTCTGGTGTTACAACAAGAACAAGAACACTACAACCCACCATCGCACTGACACTTATTATCTGTAAATAACCCAAATTCCTTGTCTCAATTAACACATAATACCACGAAATCATAGAAAATCAAACAAAACCGAGTTTGTTTGTCAAACCTGCCATTGTATTAGAGTTTGACAAACAACAGAAACCGGTCACGGTGACAAAGACAAAAAATAATCTTTTGTCCTTATTATTTACATGGAACTGCCAATTAGCCATCTCGCTCTATCAATCAAGGTCATTTTAAGGCTTAATCTATAGGTACTTTATCTAAGATACCTACTGTCTATCTTTAATAATAACCAAATTGAGTTATTGTCGTTTAGTTATCAGTTAGGTAAATGGATTATGATTAAGTCCAGCTTAAGAAGTAACTACCTTGTAGACCACCAAAAGCGGTACTTAAATCTATTTTCAGTCTGGCTATAAATTTTAATTCGAATATTAGAAACAAGCTAATTGATCTTCGTTTAGTTCTATTTCTATAGACAAAAATATTTAAATATTCCAAATGAAAATCGCACCTCTAATGAAGTAAAACCAATATAATACCTGCCAGCATTAAAAATTTATCAAATCTGTGAAACGCTTTGCATAATCATTATCAGCCTATAATCTTCCCACTGTTGGGACGCAGACCTTTTCTGTAATAGAGAATGGACCATAATCTACCGCGGGCTTGTAGATGTTATAAATGTCTTAATTTTTTTTGAACTAGGACATGCCGGTTTCTTCACGACGTTTTCCTTCACCGTTTTGAGAGCAGTGATGATTTGAAGTGTAGCCAAGTTCGAATCCACGACCAATGACTCCTAATTAAAACGTCATAGTTTTACCCAGAATTAACCTATCATAGTGATGTGACACGACACTTTTTTACCGATATCGACCTTTTCCCACGAATTCTCATTACATCGTCATTAGGGCCTTATCTCACCTCCCAACTGTACTTAACCGCTCTGATACAAAGATATCAGGAAGTCGTAGCATTGTGTTCTAAACTGACTCCCATCCGTCTAGCGATCACTTACAAAAAGGTGGCGCTTTGGGCCTTGAAATTAGCGGGCGAGATCTTGTCATTTGAAAAAATGGCATATGTTGTCATATACATCAGGTGAGATAGTTGTCAAGCGCGAGGGTACCTATAATAATAATAAAAAAAATGTCACTGATCCTGTGAGAATTATTATGCATTTCGTCATATTTGATAAGGTTATGGGGATTCGTAACGGCTACCTACGTTCTTCTACTACGGCATAGACCCCAAGTTTCGTTTGTTCACCAAGTCTCGCAGAGGACAGTGCCCTTACTAAAATGTTCCATGATTGGAAAACAAAACTCCCTGAAAAAAGGTTGAGTCTGCCTTGTAAAGTTACAAGTTGCTGCTAGCTAGCTGCCCCGCTCCACCCGCGTGGAATTAATGCTTTCCCCAATATCTTCAACCTAGCCAAATGTATTATTCTGATGGATAAACTGTGTATATAAAGTTTCATATAAATCAGTTAAGTATTTATTGCATGACAGAGTAACAAACATCACGAAATTTCACATTTATAATATTAGTATGATGTTAGATGGGTAATTGTAATTTTATTTACAAATCATGAATACTTTACAATAAGAATAATGTTTGTATTCTTAACTGCCTGCACTTAACGCTACATCTTTTCAACAGCTGGTTTCATAGCCCCACACTCCCATCAATCAACTGATGGCTCCGTTTTTCGTAGACATAGCGTTCATCGATACCATGTTTCACTTCCTTATCTTGATTGTGAACTTTATTACTTAGAAATTACTGCAGAGATAACCTCGGTGAGGAACCACCGACCCTTCTTAGATGTAGTGTGATTGAGAAGCATCTGGGCAAGTAATTAGTTCTTTCTTTCTTTCATTCAGGGGTTAGGCAGAGCTGAAGCGGAGGCGATCGGCGGTGGCGACCTCTCGCGTCCGGCCCTGGTTCAGGCCATGGTACGGAGCGAGAGGGCATGGGGAACTGTCACCTCATTCTGCAAAGCAATAATGCTCGCAAAGGAGGAGGCAGAACGCGTGAGGGAGACGCAACGGAGACGCCCTCACGCCCCAAGCCACCGCAGGAGACGCCCTGGCGTCGGGAGTCGCAAGCCGATTCCCGGCCAACGTAGGCGCGAGCTTGCGGACGGCGAGTAATGGTCGTCCGAAAAGGACCAGGCCCGAGTCGACGGCGCGTAGTGTTCCACGCGCGCCTCAAAGAGATGTCAGCAGAACTGACGGGGTCCGCGAGGGCCGATGCCTGTCTGGGTCGCGGATAAATTTGGAAAAGAGTTACCGCGGCCGTGGCTCAAGCAACTGAATGAACACGGGTGGGTTTTAGTCAGTAAAAGACTGCCTCCCGCTTCACCCAGAGCGGGCGAAGTCATTGACAGATTACCCACACAAAAAAATGCAGATGTGAAGTACCTAAGTCTCTTTAAGCCCTGTGTAAAATGGGGCGAGCCTATTACCATTATTCGGGCACAAATCTAGACTCTGAAACCCAATAACATTTTTCCAGACCTGGGAATCAAACGGACCTAGTGCTCACCAGTAGCGCTAAAGACCTTGTTATTTCGACTTGTTGATTTTGTTAATTCCTCTTTAATTTAGTTATTTTATGTTCCTAAATTGCATACTATTAAGCTGCTATTCGTGTACACAATATTATCTGAGTAAAATAAAATAAAAAAATACTGGCCAAGTGCGAGTTGGACTCGTGCACGAAGGGTTCCGTACCATTATCGCAAAAACGGCAATAAATCACGTTTGTTGTATGGGAGCCCCACTTAAATATTTATTTTATTCTGGTTTTTAGTAATTGTTGTTATAACGGCAACAGACATACATCATCTGTGAATTTCAACTATCTAGCTATCACGGTTCATGAGATACAGCCTAGTGACAGACAGACGAAAAGACAGACGGACAGTAAACGCGGCTTAGTAATAGGGTCTAGCTTTTACCCTTTGGGTACGGAACCCTAAAAATAAGAAACCTAACATCTTACTTAGTTGAATATCGTTAATTAAATAATTATACATGATTGCATCCGCTATAAATCATCGTAAAACTACAAAATGTTTATTTTTGTACGTTTTATTGGTTTTTGTGCTTAATTAAAACATTTAGTCCAATTTTATGGGAAAATCTGGTTTTACTAATCTAGTCTCTAGAAAAAAGAACTTAATAGACCACCTATGTGAATGTCTGGTTCTTACCTCAAAAGTCGAAAACCGATTATTATCGGTTAACCGCAAAAAGGAGGAGGTTTTCAATTCGAATGTATTTTTTTTATGAGTTGCCTCAGGACTTTTTATTGGGTGAACTGATTTTGATAATTCTTTTTTTATTCGAAAGCTGGTGCTTGTAATGTGGTCCCATTGATTTTTATCAAGATCTGATGAAAAACTTCGGCAATATACATCAGAACTCTTCAATAAATGACGGCAAATCACTCGGGATAGCTGCAATCGCATGTCTGTTTATTGTTTACAACATTTCATAACATAACATCACACTGGTACGCTGTAAAGGGGTACGCAGGTGTGAACAGTTCATCCTGGTAGACTCTCATTCCACCGGTTTTGTTTATTTAAGTTTCATGTTATAGAGTTAATCTATTGTGGCTTCACTTTGGGCATTATTGGTACCTAGCCTGTAGAACTGGTCCATTATGTACCACAACTACAAAGTGAAAAATAACTTTAATTTCGGAAGTCGGTGTCAAAAAACGAAGAAACGAAAACAGGAACACCGACTTCCGAAATTAAAGTCATTTTTCACTTTGTAGTTTTTTTGTTTGGAAGTCGGTTAGTCGGTTGGCCCTATTGGGGGATAATTGGACGATTCGCCCGAATTTAACTCGCCTGAATCGGGCGAATTGACCACTCCAAAATTATTTAGTAGGTGATATTATAGTTGTTACACGGTGTATAGTCTATACGTAAATAAATAAGAACGGACACTATCACTTAAAAAATAACCCAGAAAAAGTTAACCCTCTTAAAAATAAACACAGATTAAAGTTATACCAAGTATAAACCTATGAAAATGTATAATTATTCCTTTGTTAGACCTGGTATTCCGTGTTTATTAGTAAGAGGGCAAGAGATTCCTCAGTCAAATACTCCAACGTTGAACTACCAAAGATGAGAATCCTACTCTATATATAATCCTATATATAATCTTATAAACACGCAGACTTTTCCGGGCGGTCGACACCACGCAAAAACCGAGACAATAACCATCCGTTAGCAGTAACGTTAGATCATCTGTTACATATGGATTACAGGAGCTAACCGACGATTAGCGTTGAATAGGGTAACAATCGGTTCGTGAGTAACTGTAACATTGTTGTGTGGAGCAAGTCAGATGAATAGGCGAAGTAAGTTGTTTATGCAGATATTATGCACGTTTATCTCGTAAATAGTTGAGCTATAATGTAATTTGCTTAAAGACTGGAAGTTTTTGCATCCGTAGAGTTGCGACACAACATTTTTTTTTGGTTTGTTGATCAAATTGTTCCCTTGTAGTCTATAAAAAACGCTTTGTCACTTTACGCCTGTCTGTAGGAATATTTATGATATTGATATTGTTCAATAAGACAATAGATTTGTAAAACCAGCCAAAGTTTTCTGATATAGCAAACTAAACTAAAACAAAACAAATTACAGATCTCTGATATTCTTACCAAAAACGAGTTTTTATTAAAGCATGTATTTTGTCTTTGATTGTCATTTCGCTGACAGATAAAGACACAGTAATGAAGCCTAAGGGCCGATTTCACCATTGATACTAATCGCGCTTAGTTGATTGAGACCGCTGAGAAACTACCAATCAGGACGCTGTATTTGCGTTAACCGAGTTTAGTTGAACTAATCGCGATTAATATAATTGGTGAAATCGGCCCTAAATGAATCAATTCAGAGCCACCACGAAAGAAATTTAAAAAATTAAAGCAATGACAACGCTTTTCTCTCGTAACTTGAACCTAAAGAAAAACATATTTCTCCATCGGAAGACAACACGAGAGGAAGTCCCCCCGTATATAGAAAGACAATATGCTACTCACGGTCGCACGGCTTGTCAATGCACGCTAATTCGTATGACATTTACATGTTTTATAATTATCGAGGGACAATGCTCTTGTGGGATTAACTTTATTACTAACTAGCTGTTGCCCGCAACTTCGTCCGCGTCAAACTCGTAAAAAAATTATTTTTATTTTTTTAGTTTCCCGCCGGAACTATGAATTTTCTCGTGATCAAACGTAGCCTATGTTACTCGTTATTACATCAGCTATCTACCAAAGAAAGTCCCGTCAATATCGGTCCAGCCGTTTCGGAGATTACCCGGAACAAACAGACAGACAGACAGACAAAAATCTTCAAAATTGCTTATTTGTTGTTAGTACCGTATATACTTTCACGTGCATTCAATAAAACGTTGTTATTTTGATATTACATACAGACACTTCAATTTTATTTATTTGTATAGATAAGCTTTTAGTACCTACGTGTGAAGATTTTGAAGAGCGAAAAGTGTGGTGTCTGGCCATAAATATTATCTGGCTCATCGACATAACATCACGCTAAAGGCTCCCCTCAAGTTAAAGGGGAAATCTACAAGACCGTGATTAGACCTGTCATACTGTATGGATCAGAATTATGTTTGTTACTTGTGTATCTGTTTGACTGTGTGATAGTCTCTTTGTAAAGTTTGTCACACTATCACACTTATATATATTATGACACTATATAATAGATATATATATATATATATAATCAAATTTTATAATTTTAATATTATAAACGCGAAAGTTTGTGAGTGTGTGTGTTTGTATGTTTGTTACTTCTTCACGCTCAAACGGCTGGACGTATAGTCAGGCAAGCACATAGGATACTTTTTATTCTGGAAATATGTTCCTTGGGGATAATTTTCTACTATCACGCGGGCGAACCCGCTGGCAGAAGCTGGTAATATTATTATTGTGAAAGTTTGGATGGATGTATGTTTGTTACTCAATCACGCCAGAACGGGCGAACGAATCTGGATGAAAAAGGCACAGATTAGATATAGATTATATTCTGGAATAGCACATAGGCTACTTATATTCCCGAAAAAATGTGTGTTTCCCGTGGGATAACCTGCGACTTTCACGCAGGCAAAGCCGCTGACAGAAGCTAGTATATCATATTAATTAACTATTAGGTTCTGTGTAAACGAAAATTCTGGCATATAAATGGTAATAAACAAACCTTTTGGCAAACAAAAGAAAAAAGTGTTTTACTATCCCAAGGGCACTGACTACCGGGAAAAGTATACCATGTTCTAATCCAGCTCACAGTCTATCAGTATGCCAAGATTCATCTAAATCCGAGCAGCGATTTAGAAGTGAAAACGTTACAAGCAGACACACCTATGCTTTTATAATATGGATTATGAAGGACTCAGCAAAGGCGCTGTAAAGAGCTGAAAATTCAGTAAAATTTTCTGTAAATGATTTTGTTTTTGGCCAACAAATATTGGACAAAATGTTTGCCACACAGCATAAATAACAGACTACCATTCACAATGTAATCTTTTTCACATTCTAAATAACATTTTTCATTTTAATTACTTCACATTATCTCTCACGCATTAGTGTAGCGAGTAAAGTAATTAAATTAGCTTACTAATTAAATTAAGTTAACTACGACTGAATTTGAATTGATGCATGGTTTAACTTAAAATGGGCACTAAAGGCATGTTTTACCACCTTTGGACAGAAACTATGAAATATTAAATTTAAAATGGAACGAAATTTGAATGTTTTCTGCTTGTTAAGTTAACCAGAGTTTAGTTAGAAAGGGTGGTGCAACAGGCCCTTTATTATCTATTTTTATTTTATTTATTTATTATGACACTATATAATAGTTATATTTATACAATGAACAGTCTTCTTCATAATTCAAGAAGTCTTCTTCCACCATCGCTCCTTTGTTGAAAGAGACCGCATTGAGCTGAGGCATCAGGAAATTCACGGGTATATTCAAAACTCCTGTGAATTCTCCCAGTGCCAAGGCCCAACGAGGTCATGTCTTCTTTTCTTCTGTCTTCTTGCAGACCTTTTATCTTCACTCCACTTCATAAGCTCGTTGATTTGGAGATAAAACTTTGAACTTCAACAGATAAATCATGATATGCTAAAATTACATATTTCAGAGGTCAGGACCAGAGTGCTGGGCTGTCAGCCACTGTTCTCCCAGAATAAAGCAGATGGAATGTAGATACCTACTTATATTTCTAGATTCAGAAATCGATGATGACGATGATAGCGAGAGGGTGATGTATGACCAAAAGAGTCATAAGGATAGAAGCCGGAAAATAGACCGTGGCCGTGGTTTTCCGTGGGGGAAAATAAATCGCTATCGCTTTACCATTTTTTTTTTTTTTTTTTTAAACTTTGACTCACACTAGGAATTTCTTCCTGTATCGTGGGTGCGTTTACAAACATATAAACTCACATACACAACACCCAGAGCCAGAACAACAATCTGTAGATCATACAAATATTTGTTTCGTGCGGGAATCGAACCCGCGACACGCAGCGCAGCAGTCAATCACTCAACCACTGCGCCAACCGTGCGCCCAAAAAACAAACAAACAAAAATAAAATTGAAACAAATACCAGTGGTATTAAGTTGTTGGTATTAGAACGAAATAAATCTTTTTCACGGTCAGTATGTGTAATCTATTCATTAATTTCTATACAACATATTAAATCAGTTGTGGATAATTAAACTCCTTTTAAAAAAACCTGCCATTTGAGTTTTGGGAGAGTAAGACAGCACTTTTGACCCTTGACTGTATTTAATTGGTGATCTGTAATACAGGTTATCACCTATAACAGACACCAGCTCCGCACACTCACTTGACTGCAAAATGTTACCTTCTAAATGTAATTATGAAATAACTTATGTCCCTTATGGGTCATGTTTTTCTGAGGAGAAATAAAGATTATGATTATGATTATTAATTAATCTTACTTCTTACAAATATTATAAATGCGAAAGTTTGGATGGATGTGTTTATATTTTTTACTCAATCACGCCAGAACAGCTGAAGCGATCTAAATGAAATTTGGCACAGGGGGTAGATTTATAGTCCGGAATAGCACATAGGATAGTTTTTATCCCGGGAATGTGTTTCCTCCGGATAATTTTTGACTTTAATATACTTAATTATTATAGAATATATCGAACAATTGTTACTTATGTAATAGAACAAAATGCTAAGAGAAGTATTGAGTTTTCCTATCTATGACAAAATATTTTCTTCTGTACTTGCGGTTTCAGTAAACAATATTTTCAAAGCCAACTAAAATGACTGTCCATGACACTTTCGACAATCAGTTACGGTTAACCGCCAATTTCCGTATCATCTCCTGCGCAATTGGAACACCGATATTTGCCGCCATTTTTGATATCGACTGTCATGGCCGCGGTTAGTTGACAACGATGAAATGGTGCTCCGTTAGAATCTAATAGAATCAATTTAGAATAATGTCAAAGCTATCGTATGGTAGGCGTAGTTAGTGGAACAGAGTGGCAGGCTAACGGGCAAAATTGCCCATCAGTGGGACAACATAGGTTGACTTAAGTAGAAATGTGAGCAGAGAGCTCCGACTAAATTCCCTTAGTTAAGGTCATAATTTGAGGTTTGGCTCTCACTTATTTCCTCCTCCAATATTGGACAAATTTAAAAGATATTCCATAAACTGAAAAATAAAGATATATACTATGCCTCTATATTTTTCTTTTTTCTTTTATAGTTGTCAAATTTGTCCTGTCAAAAGAGGCCTCATGTTGTGTACATGAGGCCAATAGACAGGACAATTTTGAAATGTTTTTGAGGGTTCTAGTCCTTTTAAAAATAATGTATCATCAAAAAGTACAACATAAAGGCATTGTATATATCTTCTTTTTTCAGTTCATGGAATATCTTTTAAATTGGTCCAATATTGGAGGAGGGAAAAGGCGAGAGCCAAACCTCAAATTACTACTTAAAAAGTCGTAATTTGAGGTTTGAGATTAGAGGAAAAGGTGATTAAATTCATCTAACTTTTGATAGGTAGAGTAAACCGTTTGCGATTAGACAAAAACTAAGTAATACTTTAAGTTACGCACAATTTTTATGTATATAAGTTATCTACATTAGTTTCGTACATTTTACGTGATGCGTGCACAACTAAACCAACAAACAGAAAAACCGACAAAAGACCAAAATTCCAAAAATGCTTGTAATGGGTTCTGTTGGTTAACCTTTAACAACCTGGCATTTTTTTTTATATTTTCGATGTATAAAAACGACTCTTTTACAGATTAATTATTATATGTATTGATGATATGCTTACCTCATACGTAACTGCTTTATGTTGTTGTTATCTGGAACAAAAGAAGTATTTGGTCATAAATCATTACTTTTCACACAAACGGAGGTAAAATGTGCTGTATGGGTCTCTTTGGTGGCTGTGGTCTTTTAAAAATTATAATGCCGCACCCACGACATTTCTACTGGATCTTCATGTTAAGAAATACGGTCACATTTATCTGACTGACTATATACCTCCAATATTGGACCAATTAAAAAGACATTCCATAAACTGGCAAAGAAAGATATATGTGCCCTTAAGTTTTCATTGATAGCTGTCAAATTTCGCCTCTGTTTTGCCTCTGTTGACAGCGCAATTTTGAGCATCTTCTGAGGGTTCTAGTGCTTCTAAAGATAATGTATCGTCAAAAAGGAAAACATAGAGGCACAGTATATATATTTCTGTTTCAGTTTATGGAATATCTTTTAAATTGGTCCAATGTTGGAGGCGGAAATAGGCGACAGCCAAACCTCGAATTATGACTTTTTACTTAGGAAATCCAATCTGATGTCTAAGACAACATTTCCTCTTAATGTAGCGTCTCTCCGCAGATCATGGCCACCTTTCATCTTGCGCTGCATGTCTTGTCACCCGTGAAGTGAAGACCTACTGACTGCATCAGTAAACGGTGCTACCATAGCTGAATACTGGTCCAAACATTTATAAACTGTAATTGCCAACGTATATCTAAGAAGTACCTAGATGCCAGATGGATTATTCATGTTAAAACTCCTTCAAAACAAATACCAACCAATATATTCCTCAAGCAACCGGCAATTATTTCCAAATAACCGTATTTGCTACACAAAGTACGACGTTATCAATATAATTTATGAGTTTCCCACATTAATATGTATGAGACATGTTCACAAAGTCATTAGTGTCAAATTAAATCTACTCGTTTGTATATCTTGAACTATTCATATTTGTATAATAGTGGTTTGCTTGTGCTGTATAATTTCTTGCAAAGGACAGAGCAAGGGAAAGGGG
Source organism: Anorthoa munda (assembly GCA_945859665.1). NCBI lineage: Eukaryota > Metazoa > Arthropoda > Insecta > Lepidoptera > Noctuidae > Anorthoa > Anorthoa munda. Next base: position 18,618,756 of record OX243899.1, on the reverse strand, counting down.
ACAAATTATAGTTTGTGTTGCAAAAGGAAGATTCAATAATAAGGCTTGTATTCCAGGATGATCCTCAACTATCAGATTTTAACCGACTTTCAAAAAAGAAGGCGGTTCTATCTTCGGCAACAATCAAAAAACAAAAATTAATAATCCCCCGACACAAATACCTCCACTACATAATAGATTCAAAGAGTAAAATGCGCATAACTTTTGAACGGCTTAACCGATTTTCATAAAACATAACTAAGAACACTCTTGATAAAGTTAAACTAAAACAAAAACGGCTCATCCCATTAGGATCTATGATGCCACAGACAGATACACAAATACACAGACGCACATGTCAAACTTATAATACCACTCTTTTTCCGTAAGGGGTTTAAAATCAAAAGCCATTTCTTCAAATAATGCTGAGAGCCAGCTCTTTTTGGACGTCAAAGTTCTGCATAAAGGCTGTCCCCCAAAACGCCCGCCCTTCACCACTGCTGGGAAGAAGAAACAGCACTAACTGAGTAAATATCAAATTATATGTGGACATATAATTACTAGGCTTCTAGAATCTGAAGCCCATATGATTAGGTATCGAAGTCTTTTCAAACTTGGCCAATATTGGCATTTTATTTACACAAGCATTAAATATAAACTACTACTAAATTCCTCCAGCTTAACTTTGAAGTCCACCCACAACCTTAATACTTATCATTGGATTTGGTTTTTGGTTTACAATAATGAATTATAGACTACAACCAAATGACTGCAGTGAAACTACAATTTTTATGTACTTTTTTTTTGTTTACGGTAGGAAACTTTCAAAAGGTGCCTGGATTTTTGGGGAAAAGACCAGGGAGTTTGGGATTTGACGTAAACCACCCCGGTGATCACCATCAGCACTTAGAAGAGGGCCCAAGACCTCTCCAAAAACCACCCCAGAATCCCCTCTGTGCATGGTCTGTTAGGGCACATCGCTGGGAAGACTGAAAAAACGCCTCCCCTGAGCCTCGCAGTGCACGGCAACGCGTGATCACTGTGTCTTTCCTGGTGTCACTTTGTGGGCCAATAGGGTCCCCAATCTGAGCGCTCGCGACCCCAACATTCATATGCCTACAACCTCACAGGACAAAGACTCTTTACTGATTGATCCGCAACTACTTTACGAAGGTAGATATAAACTCACATCACACATCACATCATCTGCCTATTAATGTTCCCACTGCTGGGACACAGGCCTCCTCTTTGTGAGAGGGAATGGGCCGTAATCCACCACGCGGGCCCAGTGCAGGTTGGTGGATGTCACATATCTTCGAATTTTTGGCTCTAGGACATGCCGGTTTCCTCACGATGTTTACCTTCACCGTTTTGAGAGCAGAGGTGATGAAATAATTTACACAAAGTAAAGCGCCTGCCTGGGCTCGAACCCACGACCTACAACTTGTAAGTCGCGGCCGATACCACTGGGCCACCACTGCTCACTCAATAAACTCAACAGTACATATATACCAAGGATAGGTACTGCCTTGTATAAAAATAAAAACATAGTTACCTGAAACCACCCTCTTATAAAATTCATGCGTCATCCTGCCATCAAATTAACGTGAAAGGGGGTGGGTAGGGAGGGTGGTAGTTCATTGTGTAAGCCACTATTGTGTAGAATGAATGATGACGTAAGTTAAGTATAGTTGTGTTTTCTTTTTGATCGAAGTTTGTTATTTTTAGGGTCGTTATATGTAGGAAAATTGTAGTGATAAGGACATAGGTAAACTTTTGGTAGGTAACTACAGGAAATGTTGTCGATCAACTTAATTATGAATATGGTATTGGTTTTACTTCAGGGTTGCCGTAAGTAGAACGGGCAAACTCAATATGTAAAGGGTATATAATCAAGCGATGTGAACAAATGTATTGAAAACGGTACTCTTTTTTGGGGCAGTCGGGAAAAAAACCGGCCAAGTGCGAGTCGGACTCGCGCACAAAGAGTTCCGTACCATTATCGCAAATTACGGCAAAAAAATCACGTTTGCTGTATGGGAGCCCCACTTAAATACTTATTTTATTCTGTTTTTAGTATTTGTTGTTATTGCGGCAACAGAAATACATCATCTGTGAAAATTTCAACAGTCTAGCTATCACGGTTCTTGTGATACAGCCTGGTGACAGACAGACAGACGGACCGCGGAGTCTTAGTAATAGGGTCCCGTTCTTACCCTTAGGGTACGGATAAGTACCTTATTGTGCTTTGCATGATTTATTTTTTGTAATGATGTGCACTAGGTGGCAGCACTGAGACGTCAGGTCCTCCTAACCTGACAAAGCATTATGATTTCTGACATTAGTTAAATTGACGTTAACGTCATATTGATAACATCATAAGTTACGTTTCCAAGTGGAAGACCTCTTGCCCTCTTGCTAAAGTGGCGCCAACTGGTGGCGCGAATTTTCCAGAAAACCCTTTGTAGCAACCTAGACATTTAATTAAATTTAAAAAAATCTAGGTCGATGATTTTGAAGCTTCTTACACAGCCGAAATAGCTCAGTTGGGAGAGCGTTAGACTGAAGATCTAAAGGTCCCCGGTTCAATCCCGGGTTTCGGCAAAATACTCTTTTTGTGCGTTCGCGTTATTTCACAATGGTGGGGAAAACGCAAAGTATGAAGTGATGCAATTGACTGCAATAGTAAATGACAATATATTGTTCTTATATGCTACAAATTGGACGCTGGTTGTCTTATCTTTTTATATAACATGAGATAAATATGTAGGTAATAAATAGTCTTTATATGGATGGAGATGAAAAAAAAGACCAAATAAAAATGAACGGATTGTATGAGAAATTATACGAATCAAAAGGATTTGAAAAATTGCGTGACTGTTGTTGCTAGGGCAGAATTGAATAGAAAACATAGCGACCTCAAGTGACTTGGGACAAGACCACAAAGAGATACATAATGAGCAAAGTACCTATTGATAGCGGGATACCTAAAAAAAAAATGTATGGAAGAAAAAGTTATGGTATTTTTAGGATTAACTTTTTTTATTTGAAGAAATTTTTCGAGTTAGGTACATATGTGTTTTATATTTTTGAAATCACCTCTTAAAACCTTTTACTTTGATACCCCACACGATGAGCTTGGACGAAAAATAATATTTAGGCCCTAACAATATGGCGCCCAAAAGCCGACATTTTTCTATTTTCCAATTTTAATGTAGCTAAACTCTATTTACTATAACATTAGACATTTAAATAAGCCCATTTTACAGCCCGTTCAACCGATTTTGACTTCAATTGCTTTGGTAATACAACAAATGGAAGCTGTAGTATACAGTTGGTTTTGGTAACAGGTTTATGCTTTTTATGTCATCCTTATGTCTACTAGGTAGAACTCAAAATCGGTGGAACACTCTGTAAAAAGAGTTGTAAAGACGTCTAATGCTATTTCAAATGGAGTATAGTGAGTGAATGGAGATAGATACACTCGCAAGGATTGACGAATCATCAAAATCGGCCAACGCGTTTGGTTTCTATAACGCCATATAGGAACACCAGCATTTATAAACACATTACCCTCCTTCGGCAGTCGAGTAAAAAACGAAAAAATACAAATAAAAAAAAACCATCAGGCCTTTATTGCAGCGTGAGCATGAGTTTCACCAGCATAGAAGTTAAGGTTACACTTGTCGATCATTTTTCCATACAAACGTAGTCTGGCGATTACTCCACTGTCTGACGATGTACGTTCAAAATAAAAAATGATATCAATTTTTCTCATCATTATCTAGCCCTGTATGGAAACAAAAAAGTAAAAAAATATATAAATTTGAGAGTTATGAGTGTCGAAAGTTCCATATTTCAACATTAATTTTAACGCATCTTTGGGCGGAAATAAATACCATAAGAAGAAGGAAAATTGCAAAACAGCCACCATAAAGGAATAGTTTTTCAACAATGCAAATAATTTTATTTTGAAAATATACATGTAGGCGTTTTTTCATGATATCTTGACTCCCAAAGGTGTGTTTATAAAATCTCGCGCGCTCATTTTCGTCCTAAATCATCATCCATTTCGCTACAAACTTGCAAAAGTGCTAATTCGTACGCGAACTAGCTTCTTACTGCTCATCACAGCATCTATCTCTTTCGCACGTGTTGTCGGATGAGATAGTATGCATTTTAACCCCGCACACAAAATAGTTCGTGCCGCGACTATGGCAACTTTCCTAAAACCTCCGTGGTAACAGTGTTTTCAAAAACATAAGCTTAAAGTCTTATTAGTAAATTATTTATAGCTGAAAACCTTTCACGTTTCCATATATTCCATCAATTACTAATAATAGTAATAAAATATTCATACACGCGCTTTGTCCGAGAAGCAATTACTTATTAAAATTCAAACACCCAACCAAAACTCCACCTTATTCCACAGACATGAAGCTCATTTTAACTCAGCAGAAGTCAATGTGTTGGTTTGTTGTCACCATGTTACCATGGTAACCAACGATAAAAAAACAAGGTATGAATCGGGTAGTCGCCCATGTTTATTGTGGTAGCCTTGCTTTGAATTTCAGCCAGTTTGAATTTCTGATGGTTGATAAATAAAATTTTATGGGTTATGTTTTAATGGAAACAGACTTAGAGGAATCAAACTTCCCTACCGATCTTTCTTGACTTGCTTCTTATATAAATACAGTCGCATATTTTTTAAGTTTTGGCTACTGCCGTCCGAACTTCTGGTTTAGGTAAGTTACTGTTCGGTATGATTTTAGAATTTAATGTGACTACCTGTCAAAAATGACCTCTTTCAAGTTTCCAGTCATATATATACGGTCACTTCAAATCGGTCTGACAAGCCGAAGTTGCTTTTTATTCCTTTTTCGCAAAAGTGATTTGGTTTTTTGGTTTCGTATTTTTTTAAGCTTTGTGTTTCAATAACATTTAATAAATAAAACAAAACATCATATTTTATGTACAATTCAGTATACTTAACAACGATACAAAAAGTCACTTGACTGCTCTAATAAGTACCTAATATAAGCGTGGTTTTCCTTAGTTTTTTCGATATATCATTCTACAAGCTTTTCCACTAAACATACAACACAAAATATCGCGTGTTCAAAATCACAGGAAGTAGTGACCACCCCCTTAACACCATCGGATGACTTTATAGGTCACCCGCCCTCAAACATTGTTGCCTTATTAAAAAAAAACATTTGTCGTGATTTAGGTTAATTTATTTTTATGGCAACACCGTTAACCTTTGCTGACATTAGCGGTAATGTGTTTAAAAAAAAATGTTAGTTTTAATGGGATTTTTTCACGACGCCTGATTTTGATGGCTATCGGTGTATTTATACAATGGTCCATTATATTTGGGTAGTTGTTAGAAAACTATAAAAGGATAATGGATAGAATAGTTGACGTAATATTTCTTCTTTTTATAGAATACAATGCCTATTATAATGAAATTTCAATGAAATGATTCGATCATCACTATTCGTAAATCTTCGACTCGTGCGCCAATAGCGAGAGTCTATAATGTCAAAGTGACATGACAGCCGCGCCAAAAGAGCATTTATTTTGACCGAGTATTACCTACTCTTAAGCCTGGTGTACACGGGAAGAGTTAACGCTGAGTCAACTAGCATAATACTCTATCAATTCTAAGTATTCTACCAGTTTCAGTAAAATATCTTATTTTATCTTGTGGAGGGGTCGAGAAGTAACTCGGACACTTCGACCCATTGGGATCGATTGTGGTACCCTAGATAACTTACTCCTCCCCAATCTCGTTGAAAACTCTTTTCATGAGTTTTACAACGAGACTGAACCTGACTAGCTGGAGATATGAGCCTATAGTCTTCTGGTTTTGGATATCCAATCCCTAGGAGACTCATTCGCTTACCAGCCAGTGCATCGCATGTGCACAGAAGGTGCCTCATGCGTTCCGTATGTTCCCCACACAACCTGAACATGGGTGTAGCGGTTAGACCCTTCTTCATGAGCATGTCGTTGGTTACAGTTTGTAGCAGATTTGCCCCCTGCTCATATTCCAAATGCATTCCCGGGCTTTGAACGTAGAGCCTAGGAATTTTTTGGAGTGTTGTAGACCAGTAGTTTGTAGTAGTAGATAGCCAATGTGTGTTCGTTGTCTGTGATTTCAGTAGAGTAACTGTCTAAGTGTCTACACGTAAATTTATAGTATAGAGTGGGCACCGTGGTCGGGGAAGGCAAGCGGTAGAGTAACTTGCCCGCGGCGAGGGACTAGTCACTCTACTCTTTCAAGTTTTAGTACTCTACTCTCCCAATGCTGTCTACATTGGTATCATTAGTAGCGTAGGTTCTTAGCTCTACCGTTAACTCTACCCGTGTACACAAGGCTGTAGGCTGTTGTTGGCTGTTGTGCTGGCTGTTGTTAAGGCTGTGTTGTTGTTGTTGGTGGTGGGGTGGTTAATGAACGTTACTATAGCTACCGGGTATATGATACATCGGCTTTTAGAAAGATACAGTCGGTGTATCCCATATTTGCGGGCATCAGAATCAGAACTTTTATTTGACAAATAGGTCAATATGTAGAGAAACTAGGGTGGTTTTGACAGAATGAGAATTCCGCAAGAGAAATGACGCGAATATCAATTTACAAGTAAAAAAAAACCCCGACACATTTTTATTTCATGCTATGTAATTTATCTAGTAGTAGAAACGCTTCGATCGACAATCTATTGAACACGTAATTATGACACGATATCTTGAGAAAATACCCCGATTCTAACAGTAAAACGGCCATAACTTTTGAACGGCTGAACCGATTTCATTAAATATAGCTACACTCTCGATAGAGACAACTTTAAAAAAAAAACGAAATCAAAATCGGTTCATCCGTTCAGGAGCTACGATGCCACAGACAGATACACAAATACACATAATATTCTCGCCAAACTTCTTGGTACCCCTGAAGTTGGCTACAATGGCTGCGCAGTAGCAAGTCTCATACAAAAACAGAAACGTTTCGTGCCTTGCGCATTAGAAAGCCAACTTCAGGGTGGCACAGAAGTTTGGCGAGCACTATACACGAACACACAGGTACACACGTGAAACTTATAATACCTTTCTTTTTCCACCGGGGGTTAAAAATAGGGGAATATTTTCCTACTATTTTCGTTGTTCTATTAAAACTACTGATGTATAGCTAACTGTACAGTTTCATAATTTATTTGCCTGACCGTTATTCACACGTGTGGGGAGGGTCATTTATTTATAATTACCAAAGGGTGGGTGTAATTACTGTGGGAACTTTCAACGGTTCATGTTTACTATGGATAATGATACAGATTATGCCTTTACTAATCAAAAGGGTCATTTATTTAAATTAAGAGTTATGCTGATTGGTATTAGCAGGTGTAGGTAAAATATGGCGACTTATAGTGTCCAGCGGATTAGCAGCAGCTTTGGTGAAGATTGTGAGTGTTTTGTGTTGTTTGGTGAAGATTATGAGTGTTTTGTGTGTGTGTATTTTAAAGTAATATTAAAATGAGGTAAAATTTTTTGTATGTTTGTTTGTCAAACAGTAATCCCTGAAAATGCTGATCCAATTCCGAAAATTCTATTACTAATAGAAGGCTAGTTAAACACTCGTTTATAAAAATGTACATATAAAGTATCCAATGATACTTTTTATCCCCGATACAGGCCCGGATAGGCCATGGCATCGCCGAAGCACCAGTGATAAGATTATTAATATAATAGTTTACACTCCAAAAAGAGAGAGTTCTGCCGAAACCCGGGATTGAACCGGGGACCTTTAGATCTTCAGTCTAACGCTCTCCCAACTGAGCTATTTCGGCGGTGACAGAGGGTTCAAAATTATCGATCAATAAAAGCATTGGTTCTTTTTTTAAATGAAATTGAGGTAAAATCCCAGTTGTTGTTGTATTTATCTGTATTAAATAAATTGATAAGCTATCACTGAAGTGATTGTAGAATTGTTTATATTTATTTTAACGCAGAAATTTTGTCTTAATTTTTTATGCTAAAGTGTAGGTACCTAGTCATCTTGTACAATAAAAACACACCAGCTGCCTCGTAACAAGCCAAACTAAGCAATTTGCATTATACGTACATATTATATTTTACAAGAAAACAGATGTTTCTCAAAATAATTCTGGAGAAATTGTATTTAAACTGGTTATACAAAATTGCTGGGATATGACCACTACAGATCATCTGCGGACAAGTAACATTTAGGTAGTTCGGAGTATTTTGTACCGTTATTATTTTGCAGCAGCTATTTGGTGGACAGCTGCCCGTTTTAGAGGCCCTGGTATGTCGACAATTTGTTCCATAAAATGGTGTAAAAGGTATGGGCACGGGCACCCAACGCGAACAAAGAAAATTTGGTTCACAAAAATTGCACTAGATGTCGTGATAAGCTTCGATTTGTTATTGAGTTTTATGATATATTATGATTTTCTAGAGACGATCATAAAAAAATGTATGTTCTTGTTTAATTAGCTCTCCTAAGCACAATATTAAGGAATATTGGGCACTTAATTCACATTTCAAAGATTATTTGAATTGATCATTTAAAATTGATTGCAATGGATCGCGCCCCCGGAAATTCGCAGGACTATAGCAAGTCGCACAGCGCCCCAGCTCAGTGCCCCAGCGCTTAAAAAGCCGAAAAAGTTTTCTAGGATGCGTGGTTCTATGTGACGGAAACTCCTCTTCGGCGAGATGCAACCTTTGGCGAGAGAAACTCAAGCCTCCTGAAAATTTAATTGGGCCATCGGAGAGCCTTCCGCCTGGGCATAATCTGCCGTGGTCGACCTGCAGCCGTATTGCGTAAGTGCGCAAAGAAGTTGAACTCTATCCAACCGACCAAATCGGCCAATCACATAAAACGGACGCGTCATTCATCTCGCATGTGATTGGTCGATTTGGTCGGTTGGATAGAGTTTAACTTCTTTGCGCACTTACGCAATAAGGCTGCTGGAAAACCCTAAATAGACTCCGCACTTAGGTTGGCCGCAGGAAGGACAACTTCCACAGGTGAGGGTTCTCTGATGGCACTAGTATTCAGTGCCTGTGCAGCATCTCTCCGCAGACCATGGCCCATCTCACGGAGTGCGCAGCATGCCCTGTACGTACGAAGATCTTATGACTGCGTCACCGAATGGTGTTGCCGTGGCTGAATTCTGGGCCAAACACAATACTTAACTTTTTATATTTGCCATCGACATGCTAAGAAGAAGAAGATTGCAATGGATGGCGTGGTTAAAAATTTCTGAAAAAACCGCTCGTGGGGCATACCTGATACTGGAGACTATCCTATTATATATCTCTCAGATAGGAGTCCTGTGTTGAACTGCGTTCCAGGTGTTGGAACATTAACCATATGCAGCTTAAGTATGCGGTATTCCTTAATGAGGATGTATCAATGAGTGTTTTTTATCTCCAAATCAAACCTAATTAAGTTATAAAAAAGAAATAAAATTTGACACCTACAAATTATCAATGTACATTGTTAGGTACTTCACCATAATATTGGAGCATAAAAATAAAACCTTGACGGTATGGAAAACTTTAGTATTGGTGTAGGTTATAAATTAAAATACCATTGTACACGATAAATTTAACACTTAAACATAATATCATGCCTGTATTCCCCAAGGGTAGGCATAGGTGCACATATAGGGTAAAACCAGGATAGTTGCCCAAGGGGTATAGTTGTCCAAGGGTTATAGTTGCGCAAGGGGTATAGTTGCCCAAGTGATATAGTTGCGCAAGGGGTATAGTTGCACAAGGGGTATAGTTGCCCAAGGGGTATAGTTGCTCAAGGGGTATAGTTGTCCAAGGGTTATAGTTGCGCAAGGGGTATAGTTGCCCAAGGGATATAGTTGCGCAAGGGGTATAGTTGCACAAGGGGTATAGTTGCCCAAGGGGTATAGTTGCTCAAGAGGTATAGTTGTCCAAGGGTTATAGTTGCGCAAGGGGTATAGTTGCCCAAGGGATATAGTTGCGCAAGGGGTATAGTTGCACAAGGGGTATAGTTGCCCAAGGGGTATAGTTGCTCAAGGGGTATAGTTGCACCAGCTTTCAATTAAAAAAGAATCATCAAAACCGGTTCATAATTGGCGGCGTAATCGCTTAACAAACATACAAAAACTTACAGTCGAATTAAAAACCTCCTCCTTTTTGAAGTCGGTTGTAAAGTATTGTCAATTGCAATCAAGCTGCAAAATAAATCAATATTTCACCAACAATTCTGTAGATATCAATCATTCACCATTTCCTTAACTACAACCTACCTCTAGACAGGATGTATTATATCATAGATAGGTACTTATTGAGTAGATATATAATGTATTTCCCGTACTTGCAACTTGCAACTAATTGCATCTAACGGTCGGCAGTCTTCATTAAATACTTTAATAATCAGATTGGAACTTATGGACAGGATGTTCGTATCTAAATTAAATATAGCATTTACCGTTATTTAGTTAGTTAAATTTATGTAAGGATTATAATGTTTTGATAGGTGTATTATGAAGGAAGTTATCAGCATTATTTTCCTTTTATAGTTTTAAATGACTGTAAAAGGGTTTTTTTTACTCGAAAAGAGATCTATTAAAAAAGGAACGTAATGTCATTCGAGTTAAGTCTAACTTGCAATACAGTTTCTTGTTTGTCTCTTTTTTATCCCGAAACTATAAGTAAATTCTGCACCCCAATTGCGTAGCACACTTTGACTACACAATCACGTCCTGAAGAATTTTGAATGACAAAAATATATTGCTTCATAATGTTGGAAAAACCTAAATAAGGCAATGAAAATTTTCAAAATGAACGGCGTTGGGATTGTGAGCGGCAGGCTTATTAAGTATCTTGCAAGAACAAAACGATAGCGATTTTTGCGCAATAATTGCTCTTCAATACAGAAGTTTTAGAGAATTTGTTGTGTTTTTTATTTGAAATAAGTGCATTTGACGCTGTTTGTTGATTAGCAAACGAATGTGTAGAACCTACCATACCTACACTGTAGGTAATTCCGACTTTTATGGCATATAATAATCATCGCGCGATCAAACGCTTTATTAAAGCGTTTGATCGCGCGATGATTGCTGATTCCTGTTTCATACGTAATAAGCCTGCGGGTTATGCAATTACCTCCCCGCTTGATAGTCTGATGGTTAGTTTAGGTTTCAAGGGCTAGTGAGAGAATACCATTGGAAAAATTCATTCCTTGCTTGTTGATTTTCAAATAAACATGGTCTCCAGGTTCGTATAGACTTTCGCGGATAAATTTGAAAGAGAGTTACCGCGGCCCTGGCACAAGCAACTGAAGGAACACGGGTGGGTTTTAGTCAGTAAAACTCTGACACGCCCTCCCGCTTTACCCAGAGGGGACAAGTCATTGCATGATTAACCAAAAAAATAATCTTATCGACTACCATCAGGTCGTACAAAAGTTTTGCCGCTACGTTCAAATTCAAATCAAGCAGAAGTTTCTCATTAACAAAGGACCAAATGAAAAATGACAGAAAAATTTACCAATTGATTGAATGCCAGATTTAAAGTGACCAAGTGATTGAATGGGGAACACATTCAATCACTTGGTCACTTAAAGGATAAGTTGCCTTCTAAAGTAACACCGTATTGCCACATAAGTATTGATGGCAATATACTAGCCCCCCATTACCTACATGAGACTTACTTCATCATCATCGGCCTTTTAACTTCCCACTGCTGGGACACAGGCCTCCTCTCTGTGAGAGGGAATAGGCCTTAATCCACCACGCGGGCCCAGTGCAGGTTGGTGGATGTCACATGTATTCGAACGTTGGTTCTAAGACACTATGTTCTCCTCACTATGTTTTCCTACACCGTTTTGAGAACAGTGGTGATGAAATAACTTACACAAAGTAAAGCGCCTGCCTGGGTTCGAACCCACGAACTACAGCTTGTATGTCGCGGCCGATACCACTGGGCCACCACTGCTCTGGTATGGGCTAATTGGTGAAATATGGATATACTAGGGTTAAAGCCGAATAGTTGCCACACTTTTAGTAATCTCATAATACAAAATTCAAAATTCAAAAGTCGGTTGTTTTTAATTCGACTGTAAGTTTTTGTATGTTTGTTAAGCGATTACGCCGCCAATTTTGAACCGGTTTTGATGATTCTTTTTTAATTGAAAGCTGGTGCTTCTCGTGTGGTCCCATGGAGCACTAGATCCAGAGATTACCCCCTACAACCTCACAAACTTTACCTCTTCATAATATTAAGTATATAGATAAATTTCTCAAAAGAACCCCAAAGTTTGGACATGTGCTCGTTTAATTGTTAATTCGTATATTCACATTTATTATATATGGGATTAATATTAATGCTAAGTACTTAAAATGTGGGTCTTTATATACTCAATCGTTCGGGGAATGGAAGAGTGAACCACTAACTTAAATGACGTTTATCATTTGACAGTTCTCAACGCCATCTTGGATTTACCGGTCCATAGAATTAAATGACGACTAAAAATTGTATCTTATCGTCTGCAGCAGTCACATCCTTGACCTAATAGCTAGATCTACTTCATGCGACCGCCATTGGTGCGCAGAAATATATTGATAGTATTTATTTCAACAAAGTTAAAGCACTTCATAAAGTATCATGAGATTACTGTGCAGGAGCTGAACAGTAGTTTAAGTACACTTTTTATATAATTTTCAGCCTGTACTGTCATAGCTGGCTTTTAATCTCACGTTTACACCTGTAGTTGAATAATAACCATTGCCATATTTTATAACCATTCCACAAAATTCAGCATATAAACCTAAGATATAATTTATTTTGTTCGTAATGACAAAGCCAAAAAAATATCCTGTAAGTAACTGAAATGGTGAGTCCATTTCAGTTACTACAGGACATTTTTCTCTACTCATTCTGAAAATCGTGTGTTTTAATTATTATAAGGGAGTTGTTGGAAGAAGCAAATATTAATCTATACTAATATTATAAAGCTCAAGAGTTTGCTTGTTTGAACGCGCTAATCTCAGGCACTACTGATTGGAATTGAAAAATTATTTCTGTGTTGGATAGTCCATTTATCGAGGAAGGTTATAGGCTATATACGCTACGACCAAAAGGGGCCGAGCATAAATGAAAAATGCTGCAAAAACGGACAAAAAATATTCCTTTTTGACAGCTTCTGTTGCGTGCGCTGCGCAAGCGATTAAAGTTACGCAACATTAATGTATGTAGGGTAGGTAGGTACCCAATAGACGGGAGCAAAGCCGCGTGGGACAGCTAGTATAATAATAATAATTTACTTGGTTTCGGCCCGTACCTGTAGCTTAAACCAGCTGCTAATAATATCACAGAACATTATTTTGTGGACTGTATCTACATTGTTACTTGATACATTTTATTGACCTACTGCAAATAATCTGCACAGTGTCCTCAAACCGTGCACCAGCACACTGTATAATTTAAGGCGCAGCACTCAGCTGACATGTGTTTCCTATCGATAATTTAGTAGCTTGTCAATAATAATAAACCACGCTTAATTATCTTACGTGGACACGTAATAGCACTGCATTTAAGGGGAATATAGAATTAAAACGGTTTATTTCGTTTCCGCTGTCAATAGATATGATCTTGATGTGAATAAAATGTGCTTGTAGCATTAAGATTAGCACCTCAAAAGTACAAATGCAATTGATCAAAATTTTTAGTGAGAAACAATTTAGCAAAAAAAGGAGACCTGTGTCCCAGCAGTGGGAACACACAATCATGTGACTATGCTTTGCTGTTTGTTCAGTATGTTATGATCTCATAGAATATAAACAACCAATGCGCGCAGATGAACTTTTTCTTACTCTTTGACATTCACACAAACATGGCCGCTCTCTCGCCTCCGCGGTGACGCGACGTCACGAGTTACAATAAATTGATAAAACATAATTAAATTAAGCGTGTTTTCAACTTACTGGTGAAAACCTCCTTGACTTTTACTTATATTTCTCGAGTTTTTTGAACAGTATCTCAATACAAACGAAGGCATTTTATAAGAAACAAAACTTAGTACTCAAACGTGTCACGTTGCAGCGAGCGCTTGTCACAAACTAAGTGAGTTGGAGTGCGCGCGCTCTAACGCGTGTTACAAACAATTGTGTTGAGGAGTCTCCTCTTGTACGTAGTACATTAACCTCAATGCTTTTTACTTAGGAAATTCAGTTTGATGTCTGCGACCGCATTTCCTCTTAAAAACGCTATTTTGCGCATTGAAATCTAATACATGCAATCAGGAAAACTACAACACAATTTTAAAAATATGACGTTTGAAATAAACAAAATGGCCGCTACACATTAATATGGCGATTACGGAACGAACACATGTCATCACGCCATTACACGATTACACGGAAAGCTACCATTAAAAACTGAAGGAAAGTCGGAACCGTGAATGATCGATGCATGTTGTGTTACTAATAAATATGATTTATTTGTTGTGCAGTGTGCACTGACGCAAACAGATAAAAATTATATGCTGGTAATTTTACATATACATACTTTTAGGGCAAGATGTTTTTCACTATCTCACCAGGAGACTTTAGACAAATTATACTGTTAGCGACATTGACATACATTCTCCTGATAGACAAGAACATTCATGAAAAATTTTGTTCAAATGCTGGTGAGTTAGAATAGAACTAAAGTTCGGTGCAGCGGTCAGAGGTCAGAGTTTAGTTTACTCGCGATCAAAACGTCTTTGAACGAAACGCGTAAACGTACGGCATATGAAAAACTTAAGGAAAAGGTATTGGAAATCAGATAGTTTAAAAGTATGTTTAACGCATGCATAGTAATAAAAATACTATAACACAGATAATTCCAGGGACAACTACCATCTTAATGTAACATGTTGTTTTACCAATATTTACGATGGTAAATAAAAATCACACTTACAACATTGTGTCTTGTTGTAATCTCGTAAAATATCGACAGGATACATAAAACTTTTTATTACTTATAACCGCTTAAAATGTAAAATGCCTTGCCTAATATTTTATTTTTTGGTCAATAAAATTCAAATATTTTAATTCACATAAACCTGAAAATGACATCAGATTCTATATACGTGGTTGAAAAAGACACGCCAACTCCATAGCTTTTCTTTTCAATAATTAAGTAGTGTATTGGTACATAGATACACGTACCTACGCCAGAGAAACGTGTCAAGGTCTTGTAAGCTAGGATCACAGATTAGAACGTTTGCTTAACCGCGTTCATCATTTTTAAAGACTCGCGGACACGAACTATCCCGAATATAGCCGACCGAGTGACGAGTTCGCTTCGGTCTTGTCAGGCCCAAAGATTACTATTATATAGTCAGGCCTATATCGGGCCAAATTGTGGCATCAGAAACACGGTCTGCTTTATGCTTACTATATGGCTAATGACAGTGTGTAACAAAAACAAAAATTACAAATAATAAAAAATAAACTTTTTTTTTAGTATAGGTCTTCGCCTTAAATCGAGAAACAAAGTAGCAGAAAACTTGAAGTTCATGAGACATTGGTCTAAATACTAATAGTCGAGTTTGCTGTGGTTTGGACATAACAAGAATTATTTGACGTTAAGTGTTTATGTAAGGGCGTTTGTCCAAATACGTGCTTGAAATATTACCATATAAAATCAAATTGCACTAATAAAACCTTTTACTGGCTATTCAATTTTAACGAGACCTTCTCCTGGTAAACAAACACTGTAAATCTTATTTTTTATTGTACAATGTTGGGAAAGCGAACACGGCAATTTGGCATTATTGCAAGGGCGTCCTTGATTCTGAACTGCACACGGTTGAGGAGTGCCCTGCGTGGACCTCCGAGCTGCGGGTCTTGGTAGCCAGGATCGGGAGAGACCTGTGTTTGCTAACAGTACCGGGAGCCATGCTGGCAGAGACAGAAAACTGAAGGAAAATGGGCTCTTTCTGTGAGACCATGATGGTCCAAAAGGAGACCGCTGAGCGAGATCATGAGAGAGCCGAGCCCACTCGGAAAAGGAGGGGTCGAGGAGGCAACTACTTCGACGCCTAAAACTCTGAAAGCCCGCCTGCATTAAAAGCAGGCGGTTGCACAGATTGGGGACTCTGTCCGCCCATCAAGTGACTGCAGGAAAGACGGTGGCACAGTGATCACGTGCCACCATGCATAGCGAGGCTCAAGGAGGCACTTTTTCGGTCTCCCCAGGTATGTTCCCTAATAGGCGTTTCATAGATGGGGTTCGGCGTGGTCTTTTAAGAGGTGTTGATGGTGATCACCGCAGTGGTTTTAGTGACATAAAAAGCCCACACTCTCTTGTCTTTTCCCTAAAAGCCCAGGCGTCTTTTGGATTCCCCCCTAAAAAAAAGAAGCTGGCCAGCTTTAGCGGCATCAGTTAAGACTACTTTACGTATCACATTAGTAAGTAGGTAGCCAACCAGCCTGAAGGCTTTACTCAGGCTACAGAGACATATTGCTACCACCTAACAGCCTACAGGGCAAAAGCTCAATACACGCAGGTGTCGTTAACTACATCAATTATGTTCAAGCCAATAATATAAGTGGTACAAACAGCTGGGTGCCTTGTATTGTTAATTTTGTTGTCGATAGTTAATGTAGGAGTTGAATTTGTTTGGATCCTGCGTTATTTTGTCGGCCAGTGGTGAAGCTGGTTATATAAGGACCATGATTTGCCATCGTTGAGCCAACCTGGGACCAATGACCGTTTTCATTTTAATTAGTGGCTTAAGACTGAAAAGGACTCTCTCCCTGATGATTTTTGTCAAGAATTACTACCGAAAATTAACTTTTAATTTTGAAGACATACTTAATTTCTTCAGGTCAAAATGTAGCCATATTATATTATTTTTAACAGAAAACAGTGTTCTATTATATTTTAACCCTAAATCTAGATGAATATCTGCTATGAGTTATCACTTTATAAAAGAAGTATATAAGACTGGTCAGCATCTAAAAATCTCATTGAAGAAGCCTTCCAAATTTATTTCAACTAAATTTGGCTCATCATTATCATATTCTAAAGTCAAATAAAAAAAAAACAACGCCATAGAGGTCCAAAACTCTTGAAAAGAACCTTTTGCTAAAGACAGGACAATTGAAAGGCATTGAATGGTCTTTAGTCTCTGTAATTACTGGCAACATTGCAATAAATCTCTAATTAGAGGTGATTAGTCGCTTATTTTCTTAATTGCGACTATCGCGACCTCTCTTTGATTCATACCATTGTAAATGATGCGGACTCTCCTTGAGTTTACTGTTTTAATTTGTTTTATTTAGGTCGGTATGGCATTGGTTTATTAGTAAAGACGGCAGACAGATACGATATATGACAATGCGACATCGATGCGACGACAAACAAAAATCGCTATGAACCAATCGACTTTGTATCTTACCGATTAAAGTTGTAGTTGTAAGTGGTATACCTACTAATAACAACCCAGATACCTACAATTTTAATAAACGCACGGACACAACATCAAAGACACCGTCTTCTCATCTCCGCGTACGCACGAAACAAAAGATATCTTTTAAAAAGCCAATTAAGCAGTCAATCGAGCCTGTAAACCAGGGATGTTATGGATATGAAATTTCGGATCTTGTAACGGATACGGAATTACGAATATAAAACACTAATATTCTGGTTTCGGATACGGTTAAGGATATGAAAGTATTTCGGACTATCCGTTAATTTAGGATAGTTTCGGTTACGAATATAAGATTTTTTAAGAAATTGAAAGATGCAAGTGAGCCGTGCGGCTAGTGTGTCGACTCGGCCAGGCAGAAAAACCTTCTGTAATTTCTATTTATATGTGCGAAATCTAAATGAGAAACATTATGACAGGAACCTATCCTAGATTATCCGAGACATATTTCAGATTCGGTTACGATTACGGATAGATTTTTACTTACAGTTACGGAGCTCCTTGACATCCCTGCTGTAGACCACAAGAGATGAAACATGCATACAATTTGAGCAGGTACCACACAGACCTAGTTATTCTGCTTCGAGTAATTTGCACCGAGCAGTAGTTCACTAGACGTAACGACCTCTCAATCAACTTTGGGTACAGGCTGATTAAAATGTAGAATACAATCACTTATTTATTTACTAGCTCCTGCCAGCGGCTTTGGCCGCGTGAATGTCGAAAATTATTTATTATCGATTTCTTGGGGGAGCGCATTCCACAGAAAAATAGACTGAACGAAGAACGAACAGTGAATGAAGTCAGTGCGGTGAGTGCGACATTGAAGAAGACAAGCGATTATTAAAAACTAGTTTCTTTCTAGTACGAGAACGGACTGCCAGATGGTGAAAAGAGTTGTATGGATGAAGAAGACAATACTGCTGACTGCAAATAAAATTATATAAGGGAAGTGATTGATGATGAATTCATGCCAATAAGAGAAGACGATGATGCCCAAGGCTGGCCAAAACTTATAAATACTATCTACAAAAAATTACCCTTATCTGGGGTTGTTGGATAATAACAATCTGGCTAAACTAAAGTGAATCCCGCACGGGTTGCGGGATAAAATTGATTGGCGCCGTTTGTGGCAACTAACTTGTATGGAGATGTTGAATCATTAATAAATAATCGCTTGGTCATGATAATGCCTAATCTAGTTACAACCATCCCGCGCTGGATTTGCTTCACTCTGTCTAAAACTTTACTTTACTCGAACACTTAAGTTACGAGAATCTTTGGTGAAAATAGTGACAAATTGGTGAAACTGTGAAAATAGAACATTTGCGAAACAAGGGACGAATAACGTCGATATTACAGTCGTGATTTTATACTATCAATATTTGGTAGCATTGTTGACACAACCAAAGTCAATTTTTAGGGTTCCGTACCCAAAGGGTAAAAACGGGACCCTATTACTGAGACTTCGCTGTCCGTCTGTCTGTCTGTCTGTCACCAGGCTGTATCTCATGAACCGTGATAGTTAGACAGTTGACATTTTCACAGACGATGTATTCCTGTTGCCGCTATAACAACAAATACTAAAAACAGTAT
This sequence comes from Anorthoa munda, assembly GCA_945859665.1. Classification (NCBI taxonomy): domain Eukaryota; kingdom Metazoa; phylum Arthropoda; class Insecta; order Lepidoptera; family Noctuidae; genus Anorthoa; species Anorthoa munda. Next base: position 18,599,696 of record OX243899.1, on the reverse strand, counting down.
AAAATTAGCTCCCATACAACAAACGTGATATTTTTGCCGTTTTTTGCTCGATATTAATAACGGCAACAGGTAGATGCTTGAAATATTCACAGAATATTTAGTTGTATATTCTCTTCAAAAAATAATAATTATTAAATTAAAATAAAATAAATTAAGGGGGGCTCCCATACAACAAACGTGATTTTTTTACAGTGTTTTGCGATAATGGTACGGAACCCTTCGTGTGCGAGTCCGACTCGCACTTGGCCGGTTTTTATTCCATTCACAAGTATATTTGAAAGTCTAAATAAAACAAATCCCACCACAAGACAAACTAGATGATTTATGCGACATAAATTACTTATAACATACAGCTGTCAGATGTTTACGCAAAAATAATAACATCGAACACGCTGTACACATCCCAGTGGGCTGCCTAGCCAGTTTTTGTGGACACAGTTTCTGCCCTGCCCTAACTTGAAGCACGTTGCTGTACTTGACCAGTGTAAATATAAATAAACGTTTTTTTGTCCACGTTACGCCGGTTTGCACTGTGTGCGACTTGATCTAGATACGTAACCCTTTGTTTTGTTTTTATTTTGTTTTGTCCTGGACTTTTAGTTAATATAAATTTGAAATCGTCAACTCGCAATGAACAAGCTCAGCCTTCTCTGTCTGAGAAGAGAACCTTGCCCTGCAGTGGGACGGTATCAGGCTGGTATTACTATTATTTATTTAGATTATTATTATTACTACACTGACCTATAGTTATCCCATTAAAAATGACAAACCTTACTCTTACATAAAGAAGCCTTCACCCAGATTGCACATTTAAATAAAAGAATTGACTTCTTCAAAATATTGATTTATGGCTCAAGGAAATTATATGATAAATTATGATATTGAGTTACAAGGTTCTTTTTATAATTTAAATACACCCTTTCGGACTATCAGGTAAAATTGCAAATATTTGGTGCCGCAGACAAAAATAATAAAAATCAAAAACAAACTTAGTGCCAACTAAATCTTTATCGGTCGTTGTCAATAAATGTGATATTTTTATCCCTTATTTACCTGAATCAAGGTTGTAACAAGAACAAACTTGTTATTTTAGAATGAAAAATACCTTTTTGCAAAAAGCTGAGCCTTGTTTACCCAAGGTTTTACTCAAAAAACTTTGCAATATTTAGGTATGATGATATTTAGAAATTATAAATTAATTATTTAAGTCAGACAAATATTCAGAAGAATAGAGACCTATAAAAAGAAAGAAAAAGCTACTTAAATAATAAAACACTAAAGCCCTTTTTACATTTATATTTTGTAAATTTATTATATTTTTTAAACTCATACTACATTTGATTCCGCAATAACCATATACTTACGTGTTTTATTGCATAAAAAGTTACCAAATACAAATATTCATCATCATCATCATCAGCCTTTTTAACGTTCCCACTGCTGGGACACAGGCCTCCTCTCTGTGAGAGAGCAAATGGGCCTTAATCCACCACGCGGTCCCAGTGCGGGTTGGTAACAAATATTACGTAGGAGAACATAATAAAAAAAAATTATATGACTTCATAATAATTATTATCAACATATCTATCTTAGTATGTTAAAAATAAACTGGGTGACATTATCTGTGGCCCAAATCAGTGGTTATTCAAGGTCTTACTATTGATGTTAAGTTAAATGCAATACTTATATAACCATTAGTAAGTAATGATAACAATTTAATGAGTTACCTCAAAAGTATTGTACAAGTACAGAAGAAAAACGGTTTTTATTCCTACAAGATCTATATAAATAAAATGAAATGCTTGAGATTATGCACCAAATTGGGTGTTTTTGTTTTAAAATGTTCTATTAATGCAAATAAGATTTTGAAGGAAAAAAATGGGAAATAAAATTCGGGTGAAACTGGTAGTTTTCCTGAAACTTTTTTTCCAAGTAACGACTTACCTCCGTCACACTGGGTTCGGTCACGGGGACATTTTCAGTGGCTCTGTCAAGAGTAATCTGTGGGCAAGAAAAAACTGTTATTAGTATTAGTTATGTATGTACTCACTGTACGTACACGCGTATGTATAATCTGCCCGAACGCGTGTTTTATTTTGTTTAATTGCTTTGTTAAAAATTATTTAAAAATAACAAAAAACCCGACTGCTTAAAAAGCGAACTAAAAACGTAAACAAGAAGAAAATCTTTGTTATTTTTAAATATTTTTATTATTTGCAACTTTTTAGTAATTTTTTTTTTAGAATTATGTACATTTAAACATATAAGTGTTTTATATTTTATGTAATCACCACTTAAAACCCTTGATTTTGATACACCACAAGATGGGCTTGGAAGAAAAAAAAACTTGGGCCCCCACAATGTGGCGCCTAAAACCCGCCATTTTTCTATTTTCCAATTTTAATGTAGCTAGTGACACTCGCAGGGTTAAGACGAATCGATTGACTTAAGAATCATCAAAATTGGTCAACGCGTTTGGTTTCTAGAACGCCACATAGGAACAAACATACATACATACATAGACTGATAAACATATTACCAACCTTCGGCAGTCGGGTTAAAAGAAGGCATATCTTTCTTTGGATACTGACTACGCCCGTTTCTCAGATAGGGAATGGTCCGTAGACTACCACTTGAGCCCAGTGCAGATTGGCAGCTATGTCATATGTCAACGTATTTTTGGTTCTAGGAGAAGACATGGTGGTTTCCTTACGAAGACTCGTTCACCGTTATAAGAGCATTGGTGGTGAAAAAAATTCACAAAGTTAAGCGCTTGTCTGGGTTCGAACCTACCTACAACTCGTAACATTGCTGCCAAGTAGTATGACAACTTCTAATAAATGACAAATCGTTAGCAATCGCCAGCAATCGCAGCATTTGTTTTAATTATCACTAAACTCAAAAACTAATAAAGTTATTACGTGCTAACTGATATTTTATTGAACTATAATTTCGCGACCTCCATTTGCAAGTAAATCAATTTTTCCATTCACTTGCCAATAGAAACGGAAATGGTCATAAATATAAGATTTTCCAATTAAATTGATAAAATCAAATGGTTTAATTGAATTGAACGATTTATTGGATTCATGTTTTTGTGATTGCTGATTAATATTTTTATCTGTAAAGCCTGGCCAGGGCGGGTCATAAAATTGGCGCCAACGTTTGAAGTAGGACTTAACGTAACTAAAGTACTTACTGTATATTGTAGGTATAGTTCTCGCCAAACTTCTTGGCCGCCCTGAAGTTGGCTACAATGACTGCGCAGTAGTAAATCTCATACAAAAACAGCACCGTCTTGTGAATCGCGCATCCGGTAAACCAACTTCAGGGCGGCCCAGAAGTTTGGCGAGGGCTATAAAGCTACATTTGTTTCTTAGTTTAAAATAATTAAGAGATTCGACAAAGAGAGGCGATGGATTCGGGAACATCCGTTGCCCCCCACACATCTGGACCCGTGGTGGTGGCGCGTAGTGTTCCACGCGCGCCCCTCTTAGACGTTGCGGGGGGAGTCAAACACCTCACTCACCACCAACCCGAGATCGAGGCCCGGAGGCGGGCCGGCACTAGCCGGGGGTTGCGGAAGTATCGTTGTTCCCGCGACACCCGGCGTAGGTGTGAGATAGAACACCGGGGTGGTTTTTAGTCAGTACGAGTCTGACAGACCCCTCGGCCCCCCCCAGGGCGGACGACATCCAATGAGGATTTTCCACCACGGAAACAAACAAAAAAAAAAGTGCTATAAAGCTACATTTGTTTCTTAGTTTAAAATAATTAAGAGATAAAAATGTTTCTGATCATAATGGCGAGTTGAGGCGACAAGAGATATTCCGGTCCTGACAGTTTAGATCCGTAGACAGTGTCGTTCCATCAGCGATGACGATGATCGACAAGTCAAAATCATCATCATCAGCCTTATAATCCCACTGTTGGGATACAGGCATCCTCTCTGTGAGAGAGGTCTAGTCTGCCTAGCCTTTTCCCAACTATATTGGGGTCGGCTTCCAGTCTTACCGGATTCAGCTGAGTACCAGTGTTTTACGTGAAGCGACTGCCTATCTGACCTCCACAACCCAGTAACTGGGCAACACCATACCCCTTGGCAAGACTGGTGTCAGATCTCAAGCTTCTGACTATCCGTAACGGCTGTCAAAGATCTTTAAATGACAGCCGGGACCAACGGCTTAACGTGCTTGCCGAGGCACGGAGGAAACTCGGTATGTTGAAATGGTCACCCATCCACAGACCGACCTCGTCAAGCGTAGCTTAACCTTGTTGATCGACCCGTGTGGCAGTTATTATTTAGCCACGAGCTCCTCTCTCTGTGAGAGAGATAATGCATTTCCACCACGCGGGCCCAGTGCGGGTTAGTGGATGTCATCATGTCACACGTCTTCGAATTTATTTTTTGGTTCTAGGACATGTCGGTTTCCTCATGATGTTTTCCTTCACCATTTTAAGAGCAGTGGTGATGAAATAATTTACACAAAATAAAGCGCCTGCCTGGGTCGGGGCCGTTACCACTGGGCTACCACTGCTTTCAGTCAACATACTTATTGGATTTAACGCTAAAACCTTAATAAATGACATCATGTTAAATTTCGTTGTAGAATTGCGTACAAATGCAACTAAGTAGGCCCTCTGTGTTTTTCGTATTTTGATGTACATCACTTAGCCCAAATTGGTAATGGGACCTAATATTCAAAGGATTTTCTCCTAAAATGCGGGTTCAAAGTACATAACATACTACCAGTGGCGGCTTTAGGGGGTGGCGAGCAGGGCAATCGCCCGGAGCCTCGCTGTTGCAGGGGCCTCGCGAAATCATATAATAGGAACTTTTTTTTTTAATTTTGCCATACAGTTATTCGTAATCATGACACATAAAGTTGGTTATAGTACATTACTGCAGCGGCCAGCAAAATAGGCATTGATGGACGAACGTGTAAATGTGGGCCGAGGCGAAGCCGAGGCATACATACGAAAGTCCATCAATGCCTAGTTGTGGCCAAGGCTTGTATAGTACTTTTCTCAAATAATGCGCGGAAATTAAAACTAAGTAGTACCTAGAACTCATTTTGTCAAAATCAATGACGAACAACAATAATTGTTCCCGCGTTAAAGTGTTCCTTTGTTTTTTTTTCAATAAACAGCGTTCTATTTGCAAGGCAGTTCGAAATTTAAATAAAACCTTTGATAAGTTACCTCCTTGGTTGCCATGTTTCGGAGTAAAACATCGTTCCATTTTTAAACTACACGACAGATATGAGTTTACTATGGAATTTATTTGGCCGCTAGACAGGACAGATATGGATTTTCATACAACTTTTGCCGGCCGCTGCGCGCATGTATTTGACCAGTACAGCAATTACGATTTATCTCGAAGAAGGTTGTCAAAATAATGATCACATTTCCAAGCATGTTTGAGAAAAGTATTTTATAGTAAAGTACTAATAATAATAAGTGCCAAGATTTGCATTTCTCGTCTTATCATCACTTCATCACATACATTATAAAAAGGATAAGGCCCGTGCATAAGCTGCCCGCCCGGAGCCTCGCAGCGGTTAAGGCCGCCCCTGCATACTACTAAACGGGTCTAATTTAAACTGTCATACAAGTACGACATCTAATTTGAATCCTTTAGCAATATCGAGCCAGCCTCCTCCGGCGATTTAAGGACATAGCCTACATATTACAGATCTAAACGAGGAGGTAGCGACGGCAAAAACAAAACTGTGCCTACACTCATAAATTAAAATTATGAAAATCATTAGAAAGGCGTAAATAAGCTACTCTTTACAATAACACGTAGATAAATTAATAAGATCGAAGAGTTATTTCCCTCAACGGTTGCGAGTGTCGCGACAGTTGATATAAATGCGAATTTGTTTGTTTCTTCCGCTTTCATGCCTCAGCGGCTGAACGCATTTGGATGAAATTTGGAACGTTTTTAATAAATTATCCTAGATAGTATTATGGTTAGTCCCTTTATTATGTCCAATAATGATCAGCTAAGTGTTTTTGTCAGCTATTCTTAACAAACCATGTAAGTCTTTTATGTTTGAAGTTAAATTTTTGATGTTGAGGAAAAAATTTAATCAGAATAGAATATCAGAAGTAGAAGAATTAAAAAAATACCAAAAAAAAATAAAGCTTTTTCTATACTCTCATTTGTTTGCTACCACTACACCGACGCTAAATTCTCGTGCAATGTAGAAATTCCTATTTTTTTTCCGTCGGTATTAAACTAATTAATAAAGATTACAACAGCTTACCGGTAAGGTCTCGATTCGTCGGCGACACGCTCATTACTCGATTCTATTAAGGTTTGTTCACACGGGACAACAGTTTTGTCGATAGCACAAAAAGAAAGAACAGAACCAATCTTTTCCTGGACTTATATTAGCAAAAGTAGCCAGTGTTGGGGGTTCCACTACTCCCAGTTGTAAATTTGTAGCATATTTTTCCCTGCTTTTGTTAAAATTGAGAGATAGACATATCAAAATCCAAATACACACGAGGATTTTTAGGGGTTTAAATGAATCGGCTAAACTGGTAAAGACAACCGTTTTACGACGACCAAATGTTTAGTCGATAAACTTAATTGATTTTACGCTCATACTACGAAACCACATGACAGAGTCTGCTTCGCAAGGGCGACAAAAGAAAAAACTAATTGAAAAAAACTTCTATTCAACATTTCTTTTTGTACCACGTATTTAGAATATTCCCAACGTGAAGCTGATAAAACCAACTTTTAGAAGCTTTTAGTTACTTGGTTAGTTAGTATATGCGGGTCAAATTTTGCTACTGAACTTTAAAACAGTTATCCCCAACCGGGCTGAAATAAAAAAAAATCTTTATTTTTGAACTGGAAAGAAATTATAGGTAACATATATTTTTCGTAACTTAGGCCATCATTTTACTACAGGTAAGTGTCCGAGTGTGCCCAAGCCCTTATAATCGGTATCGAGTTTCATTCGATTGCGTAACTATAGTGGCGAGTTCTCGATTATAATCGGACCGTGTAAACGGTTTATGTTAGTATAAAATTACCCGAGATTTGAAATTAATATTGTACTTTATTTGAATCAAAGTTTTGTGTGGCGTCAAACTCGTGAGCTATACTTGCTCAAGACTGATGGTAGATGTGATCGGGATTAGGAAATTAGCTTATTAACGCAGTTTCTTTACGTTTATTTGTTTTCTCAAACATGCTTGGAAATGTGAGCATTATTTTGACAACCTTCTTCGAGATAAATCGAAATTGCTGTCCTGGGCAAAATACAATGCGAGCAGCGGCCGCAAAAGTTGTAGGAAAATCCATGTCTGTCGTGTTTAGCGGCCAAATAAATTACATAGTAAACTCATATCTGTCGTGTAATTTAAAAATGGAACGATCTTTTACTCCGAAACATCGCAACCAAGAAGGTAACTTATCAAAGGCTTTATTTAAATTTCGAACAGGCTTGCAAATAGAAAGCTGTTTATTGAAGAAAGAAACAAATGAGGCAAGTAAAATTATTGTTGCTCGTTGTTCGTCATTGATTTTGAAAAGTAATATTGTATTTGACAAAATGAGTTCTAGGTACTACTTAGTTTTAATTTCTGCGCATTACTTGAGAAAAGTACTATACAAGTCAATTGATGGACTTACATATGTATGCCTCGACTTCGCCTCGGCCCACATTTACACGTTCGTCCATAATTTTTTTATTGCTGGCCGCTGAAGTTACATACTTACTATTTCTAATCTATACTAATATTATAAAGAGGAAAGATTTGTATTTTTGTATGTAACGAATAAACTTAAAAACTACTGGACCGATTTCAAAAAATCATCGTTGGGAATCTGCTCTATCCCCGGGTGACATAGGCTACTTTTTATCCCTGTATTCCCACGGGAACGGGAACTACGCGGGTGAAACCGCGAAGCGTCCGCTAGTATATAAATATAAATAAAAGTAATTTATTTCATTCACAGTCCATATTTGGTCGCATTTGGTTGGATTTTTAGTGTAGACCTATTTGTTTTAAATATATTATTAAATAAAATGATAATTGATTAATTATTACTTAATATAAAGCTTTTAAGTAAGGTTAATACTGAGGTAGTGTATTTCTTCTGTGAGCCACCAAGGTCCTAATAAGATATGATCCAGCCATAAAAAAATCAAATCCGATCAACGTTGAGAATAAAATAAAATAATACCTAGATATTTCATCTCATTTCTATCTCTGCCTAGTTAGCTTACAAATTGAATTCCTTAAACTTTATAAAAAAAATCTATAACTGTTTAATACTTAAATTTATATTTTAATAAAAAAAATTACATTGTTAAACCAGGTTATTATGGCATAACCCAAAATCGAATAAAAATCTCCAGCGCTTAAAAGGCAAGCAATTCAATAAAATCCTCTAGTAAGCCATAAAACGCCGTATTTAGAACTTATAATAGCAATCAAATAGCCGAGGTGTTGTTATGTGATTTAACGACATCTATAAATCAAAGTCAGCAACTTTTGTCACTTAATAGTCTAATCTCCAATCTTTTAATCTTTGTCCTACAAATGTCAACATTATGTCAAAACTACCCAATTTATTTCGACACTTGAAAAAATGTTGCACTTATCTGCACAGAGGTCAGGAATCGATGGTTCACTATCCAATGAAAAATATGACATGTATTTATGTACTTACGCTACTGGAAGTGTTAATAATTACTTGCTAAAAGGCGCAATGATTGCGTGAGATAGCATTATAAATTATGGACGTGGACCACCCTTGACATAGATTAGCGAGTGTCGTATCTAGTGGAGTTGTTTATTATTATATCTTTGTCGTTTATTGTTTCTCACGCTATGGTTTGTAATCTATGACAGGTGGCTGTTTCGTTTTAATGAGAGTCCGGTTTTGAAGTCTGTTGGTCAGTTAGTAAAGCTAGAATTGTTTGATATTAATATTTGTAGCGACTATTTAACAGTTTGGGGTAAAATGTTTAGTTTCGCCAGCAGTTATTGTTTTTACGTTCCATGTAATAAGATACGGAAAAATCGTCTTTTTACCCGATTGCCGAAGGAGGGTAATGTGTTCATCAGTCTATGTATGTTTGTTCCTATGTGGCGTTGCAGAGACCAAACGCGTTGGCCGATTTTGATGATTCCTAAGTCAATATATTCGTATTTACCTTGCGAGTGTCACTGGCTAGATAAATATTGGAAAATAGAAAAATGGCGGATTACCATATTATTATTTTTTCCAACCCCATCGTGTGGGGTATGAAAATAAAGGATTTTAAGACTTGATTTCAAAAATATATAACACTTATAATATGTTCAAATGTACCTAATTCGAAAAACATTGTTAACTAAAAAAAGTTAATTCAAAAAACCAAAAATCCCGACTGCTGTGCAGTCGGAGGATACATCTGGTTTTGAGCAGCCGGCTCACGATTAAGTATCCTCCGACTGCACAGCATGATTTTCTTCTTGTTTGCGTCTTTTTAGTTCAATTAACTTTTTAGACTATGTAGTCTAGGTGATGAACAACAAAATATTCAATGATTGTTTTTAGTTATTTCACTTGGTTGTCACATCAGTACCATAAAACGAGACACTTTGTTTCCCAAGTTGAGATCTTCATCAAAATTATTCCGATAAATAGCTACTACGAGTAACAATGAAGTTCAAAATAAAAGCGCATTACGTAAAACAAAACCAAACAAGATCCATGACGCAACGTCCCGAGAAAGAAAAAAAAACCGGTAAACCAATTATCGTCCCTCTAATTAATACGCATATTTTGCTCTAAAAGGTTAAATCACGCCATTCTATTAGACCCGTGCCACACTACACGAACTCTCGTTGTGACGTAAATCAAAAGAAACAAAATACCGCCCGTGTGGCACGCGCGCCCACCCGTAATATATATTAACTATGTTGAATTGTTGAAACATAACTTTTTTACAGATTCCACGTCGCTTTGTTCGAGAGTCGTAAAAACCGTTGAAAGTTTTATATGATATAATTGGATGTTTTAGACATTTTTGAGTTTATGACATATTTTGTTGTTTGCTATTGGTCGGAATTCGTTTAAAAACTTAACCGTTGTGAGTTAAGGCCCTTACTCCGGTTTAGTGCCGTAAACTTAGTAACGACTAGGTTAAAAAGTTAAAAAAAATATGTTTATTATTGATTCAAGTACATTATTTCTGAAACATGGTTTTATCGTACGACTAATACTATTCCTTTAAAAAAATAATCAGCAACACGATATTTTTTCGCTTCTTTTGCGTACTCCTCCAAAACAACATGGATGTTTGAAAATATTATTTCTTCTTAACCTACATAGGATATGTAAATCAAAAAATATATAATAGATCTGATCAGTGTGCAGCATAGCCACAACGCTGGTCAACGCTGATTTACAGCCCGCCTCCTCTCTTTCAATATTTAACACAAAAATATAAATACCTTAAACTAGCGCATGCGACCACTAGAAACGCTGCAGTTTCTAAATTGCTACTGATCGGAATTTATAAGAAAAACTTATAATCGTGACAATCCAAGAAGTCAGTTCCGTACGTTTCTCATTTTCCATGCCGCGATAACTTTGTACGTAAGAAATTGAAAAATCTAATTTATAATCCTAATTAATTACTATGTTACACATACACTATAACAACTAGTATCATTCGTAAGCATCAAGTTCAATAATATTATCACGGACACCTAAAACGAATAAAGAAAATTTGGTTCAAATAAATTGCACTAGATGGCGTGATAAGCTTCGATTTGTTATTGAGTTTTGAGAAATATTAAGATTATCTAGAGACGATCGTATAAAAATGTATGTTCTTGTTTAATTAAGTCTCCTAGGGTTCTTAATTCACACATAAAAGATTATTTCAATGGATCATTTAAAATTGTTTCCAATAGATGGCGTGGTTTTAAATTTTTCAGGCATCCACTCGAATTTTTTAATTTGTTTTGTAACACATTTTGGTACAATGAAACTGTAAAAACGAGCAAAAAAATAATATGAAACAAATCGTCGCTGTATTAAAAAATGAAATATTCACGAACCGTGTAAACCCTTTTACTTAAAAGTCGCTGCTAACACCATATGCATGGAACGGAACCGAACGCGATCGAAGTTATTAAAAAAATAATCTAATTAGACGAAGACGAAAAACGCTAGTTACGTCGGCATGGTTTCTTTGTATGGGATGAGGCATCTGTATGACAGTATTATATATATTATCTGTGATATTATTAAGTACATATTTTTATAGCTATCAAATCCGACTTCATATCACAGATATAAACGTTGTGACTTGTCTTGCTGATAACAGAAATAGTCCATTTGTTTGGTATTATCTTTTTTATTGACTTTGTTTTATTAGATAAATATTATTATTTAAATAATATAGTTTTACCAGATAAATATAGATTGAATAATTGCTGGTTGTAGATATAAAGTTGATAAGCAAACCGTATGCAGCAAAATCCGTAAAGTTAAATAGCATCCGTCAATATTTGAAAATGTCATCGTGATATTGAATATCATTTATTGATTTACTAATATGAGAAGTCAAATTATTTACTTGTGCAATACCAGCAAACAATCTTTGTTTTTGGACATTTTTTCTTTATAAAATACCTTACGGGCACAACTGCCAGTTTTGTAATTTTTCATTGTGTTTAAAGAATATTGGCGATCTTAACTTTTTTTTAAATGTGTAACAAATACGCGGGTATTATAATTGTCTTACGGAAGGACCGAATATCATGGCTTAAGAGACAGTGGTCAAACACTAGCGTATCAATATTAAAAAAGAAAATCATAGACGTTACAAAAATATTGCAATATTTTTTTGTTATTTTGCACTTTTTACTTGTGGTACATAATGGACCAATTATATAGGCTAGGTACTAATAATGCCCAAAGTGAAGAGATACAGAATAGATTAATCCAATAACATGAAACTTAAACAAAAGCGGTGGAATAAGAGTATACCAAGGTGAACTGTTTACACCTGCGCACCGCTTTAGAGAGTACCAGTGTGATGTTATGTCATGAAATGGTGTAAACAATAAACAGAAATGCGATTGCAGCTATCCCGAGTGATTTGCAGTCATTTATTGAAGAGTTCAAATATCTCCGAAGTTCTTCATCAGATCTTGATGAAAATGGGACCACATGACAAGCACCAGCTTGCAAATAAAAAAAGAATCATCAAAATCGGTTCACCCAGTAACAAGTTCTGTGGTAACAAACATAAAAAAATACAGTCGAATTGATAACCTCCTCCTTTTTGGGAAGTCGGTTAAAAGCAGTTAGAGATAGCGCACACGAGCAACTTTTGTTTCCGCAACTAATATGTCTCTCACATCACAAGTCTATGGGTATATATGAATGTGCGCGCATGTAGCGAAACGACAAGACTTTTCATGAAAATCCATAGATTTGAGGTGAGAGACAAATTAGTTGCGGAGACAAAAGTTGCACGTGCGCGCTGTCTCTTAAGTGCACAACTAATAAAATTTTGTTCGTTTAAGTGAATATTTCCATAACAAATCTAGAATTTGCTCGTAAACAGTTTAATTTATTCAAGTACTTAAAACCCTAATCTAGTTTCCTTTGCTTTAGACATAGTATACTAAAATCACGAGTGGTTAAACTAATAAATCGATTTGTTAGTATTTGTAGAACATTCATAACATTTTAATTAGCAATTCAGCTCCAAACTGACTTGTTTAAGGGTTATGCAGTTAGTAAATAACTTTATAACGGTTAGGTCCATTAATTTTTATTAGATTTGTTTGGCGAAATCAATATAGTAGTAGATTGAATCGATTTTGAATATAGCGTGGTAACACTGGTAACTAGTTGACACCTGCGAATGTTTGCATTCAGAAATGAATTACCCGTCGCACATACAGTTTTCAAAAAAAAAAAAAATCTTTTTCGTTTTCTAAGTGCATGTTCTGTTCACAATTTATTGAGAATTTATAATGTCACGGCATTTATTTTAAACTCACAGTGTTTGCAAAAGCCCCGTTTTGTGTTTTCAGTAGTTCTAAGACTGGGATATGTGATATACTGTTACAGAACTGACGTAGATATTTAAAAAGACAGACAGACCAATTTATTCTAGTACCGCTGACTCATTTCTCATTCAAAAATAGATAGAGGTAAGTTTGCAACCCCACGTAACTAACGATGTTTGTTAAGTCACAGTAATTTTAATTATCGCCCCCATAAAAGGGTGACCAACCCTAAAAGGGTAACTCCACTACCTGGGGTTGTATTTCAAAACTATAAAAAGCCTGCAATAATCGCTTTAATGGAATCACCCCTTAAATCGTAGTACGGATAGGTGAGGCAAAACAAATAGCGTGTGTTTGTGAAGCTTGTTTATTGAAATTAAATATATACAGAGTGTTTGTACACGTCAAAAGTGTATTTTACAATTATATAAGTGCATAAAACAAAAAAATAAATTAAAAAAAGCATTCAAATCAATCTAAATTCATTTCACGTCATTGCGCAAGACATGCACAAGTTTTGAACGTTATGTCGTGTCGTGTCGCAAAGTCGTTGCAATGGAAACTATCTCTAAACACATCTTACCGCTATCCATGGTTAGGCTTGGGTGTTCTGTGAAAACAATTGAAAACTGTTAGTATTTGTGTTCAATTGAAGATTTAGTTAAAAATAAAAATCGTTAGGGACGAGAAGTGGTGTAGTCACCCTATTTTTTTTGTTACGATGTCATTTTTAATGTTTAAACGCTAAAAAAATAAAATCAATTATAATTTAAAGTAACCACTAAGATTTAAAAAACAACCGTTTTTTATATTATACTAAAACAAATCTTAATCTCTTTTTGATTCAGAACATCGCAAAAGGCAATACGTTCAAAACTTTCGTAAAAATGGTTATTCTAATCACAAAATGAAAATTCAGCATGCATTTATTTAAATTGGGCCACAGGGATCACGAGTGAAAATACAAAATGGCGCCTCTGACGCAAGGAAAGCTTATCTGGAAAACTGCGCACACACCTTTTACAACGAAACGTAATTATTTTAAAAAGAGAATTCGGAATTTAATTTCGTTAATGGCTGGTATTAAAAAAGAACAAAGAGAATCACAAAAATAAAAAACAAAATCTATGACGTAACTCAAAAAGGTTGACTTAGGATTTTTTAAAAAGAACTTACATGGTGGTACAGAAGACCAGTCCCCAATATAGCTGCCCCGAACCACGAACAAGTCTTGCTCCCAAGCCATCTTTTACAAGAATGAGCTGTGGGTTAATACCACGGCATGAACGATCCCATGGGGTGATACCACCACCACCAGGTGAATACCATCACGCATGCGCTTTGAGGGGTGGGGCAGGTTTATATTGATTATTTCAACCCCTATTTTCATGATGAACTGATAAAAGCCGTATTCACGGCGAGGTAGACAAATTGCCAGTGGGTGGTGATTTCTGAACTGTTATATTAATTATGTAGTATGCGGAATGATTGATAGGGATTGTCCTGATCGAAGTTTTGTTCGAAGGAATTGTTGAACGGTTTCTGAGTATCCAGTCTTTGAATCAAATGAGTGGCAGAAATCGATAATGTGAAGTTAGATTGGATTTTTCTTTTACACGACCCCAAGGCTTTCAAACTGTATATTTCGATGTTTCTTTCATTAAAGTCCGAAGCATTCGTTTAATAAATAGTTTTTGGTTTAAAAGGCTTTTTAATAAGCAAAATCTTTTAAAGAAAATTGATGGAAAATGGGTAATAATAGGTCGAGCTTTTTAATGGGTACAAACGCTTTCAGACGCTGCTAGACTTTAATCGCTTTTAGGAAAGCTTTTGAAAACATAAAGCTATATCGATCAACTTGTAGAATTTATATAACTCATAAAGTTAAAATTAAAACTGTTCACAACAGAAAAATATATATTAATTTAGTTTTTACTAAGATCGCAGTTACTGATGGATTTAGATACGATGAAAATATTGTTTCATAGATCCAAAAGGTTGTTTTTTGAATTTTCTCAATCAACCTTTAAACATTATTATTATGTTTAGTTTTTATTATTAATACAAGCTTTGTATTACCGTCCTATTAATCCATTTTTCAAGCACTTCCTGGCATACGATAAAGCTGTAAATATGGAAAATTTAAATAATACGGTCCTATGGAGGAAGTTTCATGACAGAGCAGGAAGGCCATAGCAATTCCTCAACCAGGAAGAAAAAGAACCGGCCAAGTGCGAGTCGAACTCGCGCACGATGGGTTCCGTACCATTATCGCAAAAATCGCTTGTTGTATGGGAGCCCCACTTAAATATTTATTTTATTCTGTTTTTAGTATTTGTTGTTATAGCGGCAATAGAAATACATCATCTGTGAAAATTTCAGCTGTGTAGCTATCACGGTTCATGAGATACAGCCTGGTGACAGACAGACGGACCGCGAAGTCTTAGTAATAGGGTCCCGTTTTTACCCTTTGGGTACGGAACCCTAAAAAAACGACCAAGAAGGTTGGATGTGTATTGAAAATAATACCTTTCAGTTCAAAAAGCTTGCATAAAAGTTTTTTCCTTAAATTTATTTGTTTCAGACTCTTCATCTTTATAAATAAAACAAAGTCGGGTTATTTATACCATTTATAACTCGAGAACAGCTGGACCGATTTACATAATTTTTAGGTTCTATTTATCTCCGTCCCAAATGTCAGAATAACTATTAAAACATCGAAATTAACGAAAACATATTTTGAATCTTCATTTTCCAATACGTTTTGCGAACACAGCGCCATCTCTGATACATGACAGAATAAAGGAAAAACTGTAAAACTAAAAAAAATAAGTAGGTAGGTAGGGTATGATAGAGTAGGGTAGGTAGGTAGGGTATGGTAGAGTAGGGTAGGTAACCAATTCACGGGAGCAAAGCCGCGGGTACAACTGGTTAATTCATAAATAAAACAAGTAACTAAGTATGCACCTATCAACAATAACAATTTTATTCATAAACCACATTTGGAACTTTCAATAGTGTCATAAGTTGCAAACTGCGTCAAGCTTTTCATCGATTTAACCCCACATGGGTACCGCAGGTAGTTTCCTAGTAAATAGGCGACAGCCTGGCGACCTGTATCGACGGGCCTTTTATATAATACAGCGGTATACAGGTATATCACTGCATGCAACCGTATTACTTAAGTTTATGTAATTTTGGCGAGGGTTGGCGTAGTCGGAAGGTGGTGGGTCTTGAACTAGGTAAAGGTTGAGGGTTCAATGACTGGTATTCGTCTTAAAATTGAAGTAAAATAAATTCAAAATCGATGGTAGAATATTGATTTTGTTATTCGGTGGTTTTAGCTTGGTTTTTATCTAAAAAAATTATCGTAGTTAGTTACTGAAAAGTTAGTTACTTCAAACTGTTGTCTTGACACTCGTATTATTTTGAAGGCTTAATGTAGGTATATGTATCCTCCGTCGCACAGCGTGATTTTCTTCTTGTTTATGTCTATTTATTTAGTTTCTTAAGCAGTCGGGTTATTTTGATTAATTGTCTTGATTAAAATAATTGTTTTGAATTGGTTACAGATAAATGGATCTAATTATGCAAAGCAGAATCAATCCATACTATGACAGTTTTGAGAAAAAGCGATTTTTGTCTAATTCGACTGAAGATTTTAAGGCAGTGGACATAAAAAAAATTTCGCGGTATACAATATTTTATAACAAAAGCGTACTTAAGACAATATTTTCGGTCCGATAATTTTAGGTCCAAATTTTGTTGTGTTTTTATGTCACCTAGAAATGTGGGCCTATAAAGGAATAGCTTAGCTAATTCTGGGCTAAAATGCTTTTGGTCAATCAATATCAGACATTTTGAAAGTTCACAAATAAAACCATTTTATGAGGGCCAGAAACATCATTACCTACAGGCTCATAAGAATGACAAATTACGTAATTGCCTACATTTAATATGTTTTATTTATATACGTACACATATTTTGACCCACCTTCTGTGTTTATTATATTTCTTTTGTTATTTATATATACTATTTTATTTTTTAAGTATTTTCCGTTTCCGTAAGTGTGTCCGTAGCATCAACTGTGGGCCCTATCAGAATATCAGCGCAGCGTTATTTCGTATTTTGGATATCACATGCTGAGATAGGAGCCTTTTTGGTCTCGCACGGAGATTTTTTTTTTTACTTTTGTTTAAATTTTATTTCTCGTGTCTCCTGTGCGGGTCACAAATAAATATTATTTCTCTCTTTTTTTTTTCTTTCTTTCTTTCTAATTGCATAAACTTTAGAATAGCTACTAAAGAGCACAACTTAAGCTTCTAGACCTCACAGTAGCTACAAATTTTGCATCTATCTATCAAAGTCAGTTTCAGACCGAGAACGGAAACTGCTAGGTTTATCTAGAATCTAGACCGCACAGTGCTTGCTGATTCCATTACGTATATATTTGTGTTAGGAAACAAAAACATATTGGTTATCTATTCCGTAATCATCTTAAATAACCTGTTGATTTTAAGATGATTTAGGGTATATTGGACCTTCCACCCCTGTACAAAGACCGCTGAGCTAGAATGAATCGTCAAAAAGAATTCTCTGCTGAAGTCTGTATTTCCTGATACTTATAACGTAGGGGTTTTTAAGTGAAGTGCCTATAGTGCCTAGTGTGTGTTCGGAGAGCCTTCCGCCTGGGCACACTCTGCCGTGGTCGACCTGGAAAACCCTAAATAGACTCCGCACTCAGGTTGGCCGCAGCAAGGACAACCTCCACAGGTGGGGGTTCTCTGATGGCACTAGTCTTCAGTGCCTCTGTAGCATCTCTCCGCAGACCATGGCCCATCTCACGGAGTGCGCAGCATGCCCTGTCACCTGTGCGTACGAAGACCTTATGACTGCGTCACCGAATGGTGTTGCTGTGGCTGAATTCTGGGCCAAACACAATATTTAACTTTTTATATTTGCCATCGACACGCTAAGAAGAAGAAGAAGTGAAGTGCGATAATTATCAAACGCAAACCAACCAATAATAAAAAAAATAACGAACGAACAGACGAACTGGCGATCGCAGGCAAATTTAATAACGTTGATATATCAGTTTATAATCATAATAAGATTCAGTGGGATTAAATTTTGGTTATGTTATATTACCTACGGGAAAAGTCAGGAATAGTAACTATTATGGCTTTTACAGGCTAAAAGGTACCCCTGTGGGTATCTCCTGTAGCCTCAACTATTGAACAGATTTCATAATAATATTGTTGGACTCAACTTGATCCCGAATATGTTTGTGACGTCACAGAAAATTCAAAATGGCGGCTTTTTAAATATCATTACGCGAATCTCCACAAGCTTTTTCATTTGTATTCATTAGCATGTTATAATCAAAATCTCTTGTACATTTTTTCGTTCTGTTACTATAAAATTAACACCACTAAAAAGTATTTTTTCCTAGTAAACCATTCCGTGACAATTTTTACTTATAGATTTAAAATTATATAGTTTTAAAGTTACAGTTTGTATTTGAGGGCGGGACAAGCGCATTGCGGCGTAGAGGTCAAAGGATTTTATCCATTCCTAGAAAACCGGGGGTAATAATAGACTGAAACAGGGTTATTATGGGTCGGTTTAAGCTAGTTATCGGCAATTGTATTACCTAATGTGTTTGTGGTAAATGTTGGTAGGTATTGGTCAAGGTTGATTGTGGTGTAGGATAAACAATATTGTGTGCTTTGATGTTGATAGAATTTTGGGTGTTGATAAAAATTTAATTGGACTGGTAACGGTAAATGCTTGTTAACCATCCGATTTTGACAGGTGTCAAGCAGGCAACGTTCAGTAATAAAAAGTAAAAAATATTAATTAAGTCTTTTACGTTAGGACACTTTTTATCGACTTCTTTAGTAAATGGATTCACATTTCAAATAATACCGTGTGTAGGTGATGTAGTAAGTGTTCGAGTTTACAACTTTAGTTGACCTTGGGGTATACTACTCGGTAATGGGTAGACCAAAAATCAAAATCATTATTTTTTCCTCTACATGGGCACTTATAAAACGTCGACAAAAGGTGCACGGTTCGGGTTCCTTTGGAGAATAACCGGCAAGAAACTCTACGGTTAGTCTTTTAAAAAAAATGGTTTGGTTTTACAATATTTCCATGTTACAGCATTAGTACTTAGATATGGGGGGACAACGTAGGCCCGACAGTAAGCCGTAAGAAACTAAAAAAAAAAGATTACATATTATGTGAACAAATAAAAAAAAAGAAAGTAAAACGAGATTAAAAGTTAACAAATGTTAACAAGCATCTAGAAATCTAGAAGGCCTTCAATGTTCACACATTCACAAAACAATCGGTAAAAGAATCTATACAAAGATAAAAAAAAAAGTATAACAAGACTAAATATTTTTTTTTTTTTTTTTTTAAGTGACGTCTCGCAGTTTACAATCCAAATGATTGGTTACTGCTTAACCGGGCTATCCTGTGGAGACTAAACTAAGCCTCCAGCCAGGCACAAAGTTCTAAACCTAAGCGACTACGCTGAGGGCTACCCCAGGTGGGGTCGAACCTCGGCTCAGGGCGTCGCTGGAAGGGACAGCAAGGGGACAAGCTGGATCTTGATTATTATTGCTAACATTGATTCTACCATCAGTTCGTAAGGTACCTACTGTGGAGAAGAACTGACAAGAAACTCCACTATCACTATTTTGATTTTGTTCAGCAATTCACGGGCTGCATTGAACTACATCGGGGCCAGTATTACGGGGTTTTCGCGATGGTCCTCGGCGGCGAGGATGGAACGATTTTGTGTGATACTTTTTTATTGTACTAGTTTCCCTACGACTCTCTTGGAGTAGGGTAGTGGCGTCATCGGGAGTGGTGAGAGTGTGCCTTGGTCGGCGAACTCTAGAAATTTTTGAGGGTTCGTAGCGGGTGGCCTCTTTTATAAGGGGGTTTTTATGTTTAGCAGCAGTTTCGAAGAATCGCTTGGTAAGGCGTTTCGTGAACTGCTGTATCGTGGGCATTTTCATGTCCACGTGGAGTTCTTGATTACGGACAAACCAGGGAGCACCCGTGATTTTCCGGAGAAATCGGTTTTGAATTACCTGTAGCCTGTGAATGTGGTGGGGTTTGGCATGTGCGAAGACAGCGCAGGCATAGGTCATGATGGGACGGATGACCGCTGTGAATGTCAAGACTAAATTTCAGATCCTCAGTCAAATATAATATCAAGGGTTGACCAAATTAGTTACCTACTTACCTAAAATTAACCAATCATTAAAATTGGCATTAACATTAATTAAATATACTTTAAATGAAACCCTTAATTATTTTTAAAGAAATCGTCAACACCACAGCATTTTCTTACTTATTCCGCTTAACTTAAACATACGCATTCTCTCGAATAATTCCACAATTATATAACATTAAACGTACGTGCTTTACTGTATGTTCATTATAATATTGAGTGTTATTTTTTGCTCAGAGCATACTGATTGACATTGTAAAGTTGACTATTGAATCTTAAGCAAGCGGCGGCTTTTGATGTACAGTCAAATGTAAGCAGAAGGATAAGTAGGTAAGGGTATTGGTTCACTGATGTGTAACAATCTACGGTTACGTGAACAATATTACACCAATTATTTAAAAGCTCGATTTGTAAAACCTGCAGCTGGATTTTAGGTTGATTTGAGGTTTATTTTTGTTTCATTTACCTACTGCTATAACTTGTAACATAAGAGAATTTTATAGTAAGGTTTGGAATTTGAAAACCCAAAGTCTCAAGAAATATTAAATTAAAGAAGTGCTAGCCTAAAAAAATATAATAAACTAAATTAATAACAGCTAAAGGACACCTCATCAGTAATCATCATCATCATATCAACATCAGCCTATTAATGTTTCCACTGCCGGGACACAGGCCTCCTCCCTGTGAGAGGGGACATCAGCAATATTCCAGATTAATTAAAAAAACCTGACACAGGTAGTGAAAAACTTTAGATTTAGCGTTAGTTTCAGATTATACTTTTGCGACTATTATCTGCTTTGTGCCTTTATTACTTTTAAAGTTTGTTTTTTTCTTCCTAAAAATATCTATGGCACATTTCCTCACGCGCAGGTAGTAGATCTTTAAATAAAACAAAGATACATCAAAACGAGCAACAATGTATTAATTCTACCACCTACCATACTTCTCGAGACAAGTTACCTTACAAGTACTGCACCTGCCATCAATGTACTCACGCCTTAATTAAATACATTTAAATAATCCTCGATTAAGTATCACTATTTAATGAATCGCTAATTTCGTTTTTGTTCGTTAAGAATTTTTTTAACGGAATATCTGAGGTATGGTTGGTTTTAAAGGGAAATGAATATTTATCGGATTGTAGAGTGTTTTTAGTTTTTTTATTTTTGTAAATTTATCTAAGAATAACTAGAGGAAGGAACTAAACAAGTATATTTTAATTAGGTGGGTTTATTACAAATTATAAATATTTTATTGAGAAAGACGACGTCAAAGCTCGTCATGAACTATTAATCATGACGAGCTTTGACGTCGTCTAGAAAAAGTGACGATAGGAATAATGTACAAAGGTGAAAACTTATAGGCAACAACATACTTTCTCTTTTATAAACTTTAAAAGCACTGATGATGCAGAGCGTACAAAATTTACATAAATTGTTCGAAATATGAGCCAAAATTTTTGACAATAGAACAGAATAGAATTTCTCTTTATTCGAGTATCCATTACTCAAAAGATGGTTAGTAAAACTTACAACTATGTTAGTAACACAGATATTAACAAACTGACACTTCAAAAACAAAACAACAAATAACAGTGGATCACCGTTGTGACAATCCATGTGAGATGGCACAACAGCGAGCCACGAAAACACAGTCTAGGCGACAATGCTTGTACCACTTTATTTATTATATTTGTAGTTAATTAACCCGGTTCAATACCAATTACATCAATTAACATACATGAAACACGTAAAATAAAAAGAAACATAACAATCTAACGTGCAACAGTGGTTCATCAAGGCCAAACAGTAAAACTTGAATTAAAAATCAGTTACTTTTAATGCGCATATATTGTCAAATTACAGCCCAAAGAAGCCAGTTCTCATACAAATAACGGGTCCATGACCAACACCTTACGTGTTGGCAATTTCTGATCCAGAAGTGAAGGATTCTTAATGAGGTTTCAATCTTCATTAAATGAAACCGATATCACCCGATATTCTGACGACAATTAGTGCATTGTCAGAATTGTTTTATTCCTGACAAACTAATTAAAAAGTCGTCACGGGTCCATTAAAAATGCCAGTCCTTTACAGAAACAAGGTGTGGATATTTCTATAATTATAGTTTTACGTTTATTGTATCGAATACGCTTTTAAGTGAATTCAAATAGATTTTAGTTAAAATTTATAAATGTATAGGAAAAGGGACCTTAAAGTTATGGTACAGTTAAAAAAATGGCCCACTAATATATAGGATCTACAATAAAAACATTGATGATCAAAAAATTGTTCCCAGAAAGTAATTAACATACCGTAATACCTATATTCCTTGAAAGGTTAGGTAGACAGAGATCTCCCATACACCCATTATTTGTGGATTTGAAATGTCTGTTTGCGAAAGTCACTGAGAAAAACGCAATAAATAACATTTTCTCCTACCCGGCAATAGAACTCCAAACCATATGTTTAGCTGTAGGTAGTGATTGCGTGCACTAGACTGATACGACGCAACAGTCTATATAGATCTCGTAAGTCTAATCTAAATCTGATAGGCAAAACAACAGAGATGGTACGCCATACTGAGTCACTACGTTCAAAAACCAGTAGCAATATTATACAAACAACATAATTATTTAATCAAAACTATATCGATGATATCACCGTTTAGATTAATTCATTCTCATCTTAGTCGGTTTTACCGAGTTCAAAAAGAAGCTGTTTTAGAGAGATTGAAGCTTTTTTGATTGAGTTCGATTAGCGTGTAGGCACTTTTTATCCGGCTCCAAGGAAAGGGTTATGTTTTTCGCGCGTATCTTGTATGTATGTATGCATGATTGTATGTGTGTATGTATGTAATATTCTTTATTACCTCGTATCTTTCAAACCACTTCACGGATTTTTATAATTTAGACATCATTAGATAGGTCTTAGCCGCCCAAGTGTTCTAAGACCGAGGGTTCGGCTAAGGCTGAGGCTGTCCGCTCGAGGCAGGGCGTCGTACATTGGCCAATGTAACGTGGGATCTTTTCGGGAACAACAAAGCGCCAAATACTGGAATATCAGTTTATTTTGCAGTACCCCCGAAACACGTCACAAATAAAAAGTAAATATAAGTAGGGTCGCTGGTTGCAATTGGCTGGTCAAACCTTTCACTCGGTAATTATAGGTGTTGCGGGTGGAAGAATAAAAGAAACAAAAAGAAGGCCTGTCCCCAGAGGCCGCCGCGTGGCCAGCCAACTCCACTCTGCGACGCCCTGCCTCGAACGGACAGCCTCAGCCTTAGCCGAACCCTCGGTCTTACATGGTCATTCTCGGTTGATAAGCGGTGACTTTTGGACGCCATATTGTGGCGATTGCTATTTTTTTTTCTTCTAACCCCATCGAGTGGGATAACAAAATGAAGTTTTGAAGTGGGTAGCAAGTAGCTTTTCCTGATTGTGCGAGGCAAATCGATTTATATCACACCGAAGCGATATTTACTAAGTAAATTTGCAAGTATATTTACATGGACGCAACGCGATGCAACTCGATCGATACGCACTTCAATTTTTAACCGACTTCCCAAAAAGGAGGAGGTTATCAATTCGTATGTATTTTTTTATGTTTGTTGCCTCAAAACTTTTTACTAAGTAAACCGATTATGTTAATTCTTTTTTTTAAATTCCTTACTAGAGTAATAACGGGACCCTATTGCTATGACTCCACGGTCCGTCTGTCTGTCTGTCTGTCACGGTTCAGGCTGCATCTCATGAACCGTGATAGCTAGACAATTAAAAACAGAATAAAATAAATATTTAAATGGGGCTCCCATACAACAACGTGACTTTTTTGCTGTTTTTTGCGATAATGGTACGGAACCCTTCGTGCGCGAGTCCGACTCGCACTTGGCCGGTTTTTTATTTGAAAGCCGGTGCTTGTCATGTGGTCCCATTTAAGAACTGATGAAGAACTTCGGAGATATACATCAGAACTCTTTAATAAATGGCGGCAAATCTCGGGATAGCTGCAATCGCATGTCTGTTTATTGTTTACACAATTTCATAACATAACATCACACCGGTATGCTCTAAAGGGGTACGCAGGTGTGAACAGTTCACCCTGGTATACTCTCATTCCACCGGTTTTGTTTAAGTTTCACGTTATTGGGTTAATCTATGCTGGCATCACTTTGGGCATTATATAACCGATCCATTATGTACCACAACTAAAAAGTGAAAAATAAAAAAACATTTTAACCAAAAAATACAACCGACTTCCAAATAAAAACACTACAAAGTGAAAAATATCTACAATTTCGGCAGTCGGTGTCATAAAACGAAGAAACGAAAACGGTGTCTTAAATCAGGAACACCGACTTTCGAACAAATTGAAGTAATTTTTAACTTTGTAGTGTTTTTATTTGGAAGTCGGTTGTATTTTTTTGTAAAAAAGGTATTGCCTATCGTGCACATCGCTTCATCAGGAAACTACGCCTAAATCTCAGTTCAAGTAACATTTTCACCCAAACCTCAATATTTATAACGCCAATAAAATAAAACTAAACTTAATATCTAACTAACTTTTATAGCTAAATAATTAATAAAGGTGCTAGCTAAGTTATCTGACGTTTTATCTATTTTAGTATAACTGTAACTTAAGTAAAATGATACCGAATAAATTTTCTAATGGCCGCGATAAAAACCTTTAAAACCTTTAAAGTTTAAGCTTCGATTCTAAGTTACAAATAAGGTGGATAAAATATGGTTACCTAATTAACTATAAAATTACAGTTTAATTCCTACTTTATGCGTCGATATGATACTTTTTTGGAATTCTATTTTCAATATACCACAATCTTAATCAAACTCATCGGTTCATCCGATGAAAATGAGCTCTTCGAATGTAGGTAAAAACTTAATTAAAAAAATCAAGAACCAGACTGCTTGAAAAGACGTAAACAAGAAGAAAATCATGCTGAGCAGTCGGAAAATACATATTCGCGAGCTGGCTGACCAAAACCACATGTATCCTCCGACTGCACAGCATGATTTTCTTCTTGTTTACGTCTTTTTAGTACGCTTTTTAAGCAGTAGGGTTTTTTATTTTTTTATTTATAACTTTTTAGTATTATTTTTTTTGAATTATTTTCATTTCAACATAATATATAAGTGTTGTATATTTTTGAAATCACCTGTCTAAACCCTTTATTTTGTTACCCCAAACGATGGGTTTGAAAGAAAAAAAATTGGTTCCCCACAATCTGCCACAACAAATCCGCCATTTCACTATTTTTTTTTTTATTATTATAGCCAGTTAAGTGACACTCGCAGGGTTAAGACGAATCGATTGACGTAAGAATCATCAAAATCGGCCAACGCGTTTGGTCTCTAGAACGCCACAAAGGAACAAACATACATAGACTGATAAACACATTACCCTCCTCCGGCAGTCGGGTAAAAAGAAGCGTTTTCGTTTCGAGAACACTTTTATTATGAGTACAGCTAAAGAGTGGAATTCTCTGCCGGAGCCTGTGTTTCCCAATAGCTACAATTTAGGAGTCTTTAAGTAAAGAGAGAATAGGTTACTTCTAGGCAAACGTGCTTCACCGTCGACCACATCACCGCTTACCATCAGGTGAGATTGTGGTCAAGCGCGAGCCTATAAAAGAGAATATTAAAAAAAGTAGTTTTCATAGTTCAATATTAGGTATCGAAATTTCTGGAAGTTCCGTCTCAACAATATGGCGATCCTTGGGGCAGTAGAATGACGTCCACTGCTGAAATAAGCTCAGCGGTGGACATTTTTCGGCTGAAATGTGGATAACGATGACAAACTTCATCACATAAGTGGGTTCAAAGGCAAAAAAAAAAACATTTTCAATCTTTTTTTTATTACGATTGCCACTTGTCTTCTCCACTTGTTAGATTCATTTTGCATATTATTATGTATAAGTCGTCATATACCTGTGTAGAAAACAGGTCATAATCCAGATTAACTAACACGACATTACTTGGCTATACACAGTATTTACACCCAAGAACAAGCTTAAACGAACAAATTACCCAAGTTTATTAAGTGCTCGACACAAATAACACATGTATTAATTATTGATACATGAAATTGATATCAGAACAGGTTGGCAGGACCAGTAGCTGATTGCAATAAACACTATCGATATTACTACCTACCTAATGACATAATGCTAATCAAAATGATTCCATTTAAATGAATTTCCTATCAAATATTGCTAGCGCTGTCAATCTGTCCTTAGCTCGCTAGTGCGGAGACAGACTCTGAATAAATAAATACCCGTTTCGAGAATACATTTTAATTATTTATTAAGTGTATGGAAAATGTTTTGTGTATGAATTATTTAGTTTTATTGAGAGGTTAAGTGATATATTGAATTGTAATGTATTTCGTTTGATTTATTGTATGTATCTATTGATTTAATCTAAAATTATTGTAGGAGAGCAAAACTCAAGGTGAAGTGGGTATTTAGTTGCAACAAATAACAATAAATATATACAATTTGTTTATGTTTTGAAAAAATTGGTTATTATAACCCATGTATATTGTAAGCAAATGAAAAAAAATCAAACACAGAAAACAGAAAATCCTAAATCCATGGCGTAGGTACATCCTTACCTACATTCAGAAAAGGAAATTCAATTTATATGTAAAAACAAAAATATTAGGTACGTAAAAGTTCTTTCCACACCACTTTGCTTGGTTAGATCAAAAGCGCATAAGACGAGATTGCCACCGAACACATTCATATGATTGTACGCCTGTCCAAATTAATTAAGATCCCACTAAGAAACTCGGCAGAGACCGGTAAAGAGACCGGACACGCTCGGCCTCGGCACAGTTTTTAGTATCGGCTTAATATATGATACCAGGCTCCACAAAGTTTTAATTAGAAACAAAACTAGTCCATTCGATTGTTTGAATAAACAATATATCGGTTCTATAAATCAATTGAAAATCGATGTGATTTATCGGACGAGAATCCATGTTTAAAATATTCCTTTGTATTTCTAACTTTACTTATATTGATAGTAAGGTATGTTCCATAACTTTTTATGTTTTAAAAGCAGTGATAAGCGGTATACTTACGCTCGCACTGTATTTTTTTAAAGGAAATGGTTTAGTATGTTCATAAATATTACCAGCGGTAAAACCATAGTAATTATGACTGTGTTAGAAAAATAAAACGGATTTTAGTATGACTACAAGTCAATGCACTGCTCTTAGTAATATGTTTTCACTGATTCTTTTTAGGGTTCCGTACCCAAAAGGTAAAAACGGGACCCTATTACTAAGACTCCTCGATCCGTCTGTCTGTCTGTCCGTCTGTCAACAGACCGGCGAGCATGGCGTCTGTGTTAGACTTGTGTCACGCATTTTATCACGGTTTTTGTTCCCAAACTGTGATAAAAATATGTGACTTGGCCCTGTCACAGTAGGCCATCCACGCCGGTCTGGCTGTATCTCATGAACCGTGATAGCTAGACAGATGAAATTTTCACAGATGATGTATTTCTGTTGCCGCTACAACAACAAATACTAAAAATACAATAAAATTGATATTTAAATGGGGTTCCCATACAATAAACGTGATTTTTTTGCCGTTTTTTGCGATAGTGGTACGGAACCCTTCGTGCGCGAGTCCGACTCGCACTTGGCCAGTTTTTTATTATTGTTCACATATTTGCGTTTTACTATCATCTCACCTAATGGTAAGCAGTGATGTGGTCGATGATGGAACACACTTACCAAGAAGTAAGCTTATCACTTTTGACTTAAGGCTCCCAAGTTAAACTCCAGCAAGGAATTCGTCTTTCATATTTTTTATAATCTGGTATCGGTCACTAATTCGGTCTCTGCCGAAACCGAAACTCGTCGCTTTCCCACACTAATTTATGGTCATATAAAACTCAAGTTGGAATATAATTATTCGTTTATTTTGCATAATTATTGCTAACTATTTTTAATAGTTTTAGGTGTAACCTAATGAATAACAAGTGAGGACTAGTTGTTTCCATTTGTTTCATTTCGTTTTTAAACAGTAGCCTAGAGTTTTAATGAATTTGATAAATATAGAAATGAACTCATTAAGATCTGGTGATTTTAATTGATTAAATGAATAATTAAAAAAACCGGCCAAGTGCGAGTCGGACTCGCGCACGAACGGTTCCGTACCATTATCGCAAAAAACGGCAAAAAATCACGTTTGTTGTATTGCAGACCCACTTACATATTTATTTTATGTTATAGCGGCAACAGAAATAAATTCTTCAATATTTTTTTTTATTGTTACTGTTTATATTTCTATTACGGTTCATGAGATACAGCCTGGTGACAGACGGACAGACAGACGGACGTGGAGTCTTAGTAATAGGGTCCCGTTTTTACCCTTTGGGTACGGAACCCAAAAAAATGATGAATTATCATAATTTTCTTTCAAAAGTATAGGGTTGGAATCGGGTAGGGATCGTAGCAGGTGGCGTTCTGTAGTTTCTGCCTACCCCCATGGGAAAAAGGCGTGAGTTTATGTTTATGTAGGTTTTCAAGTGATCATATCTGGGGTTTATCAACAAACATTAAAATTTATTAAATTAAAGATATTTGGAGCTAGATATTGGCCGACAACCCTGCAGATATCAATTCTACTACCTATCAAAACCGTCATGAAAATTAAAACATTTACCTGTACATTTAAGAAGTGGGATCTTGTACTAATTCAAAAGACAATCATAACACAGTTACACTTTAATATTAGTTCATATGCGACAAAATCATTAAGAGCCGGATACATAGCAATGAATACATTTATGACTTAGCGTTCTCTCATGAATTATGAGACGACTGTGGGAATTCACTATTACGCTCAATCTGCGATCCTGTAGTTAGAGTGCAGTATATAACATTTCGCCGATTTTGAGTTACTGAGACTCCGCGGTCCGTCTGTCTGTCTGTCACCAGGCTGTATCTCATGAACCGTGATAGCTAGACAGTTGAAATTTTCACAAATGACGTATTTTTGTTGCCGCTATAACAACAAATACTAAAAACAGAATAAAATAAATATTTAAGTGGGGCTCCCATACAACAAACGTGGTTTTTGTGCCGTTTTTTTGCGATAATGGTACGGAACCCTTCGTGCGCGAGTCCGACTCGCACTTGGCCGATTTTTTTAATTCCTCCGTCATCAACAAAAAATTCTGTATCGATCTGTCTGTAGGATTCTTCTAGTAATTGATACTGGAGTACTTGATACTAGAAGAATCCTAAAGACAGATCGATAGAGAAATTTTTGTTGATGCCGGAGGAACTAAAATAATTGTTTAGTAATTATATTAATTTGCTATTATTACAAATCAGTTTTTGATAAGATTAAGTTAATTGCTTTTTATTTTTTGGTTGTTAAGTTACAATAGTCTATTTTAAGTTTCCTTATTTCTTTCTACACACTGTGTCTTCGTCTATCATCCAACTTTCCTTACGCAGGTCTGCTGGAAGAAATTTATAGTTTTTCTAGAAATAAGCAGTACCTTTGTGCTCTTCTATCTGTATTCTTTTTTTTTCTCTGTTAAGTGTTTTGTGTGTACATAAATAAATAAATAATAAACAAACAATGTGCCTATTCGAAAGTGTGCAATTTTGACACTGGAAACTGTCGCATATGATTAAATGTTGATAAACAGCATCAATTTAATTTTTTTCGATGTTTTTTGTGTTTTGGTTACTCAAAACATGATTTTGTCAGATAGTGACACTCTGACTGCAGCGCTGTGATTTGAACTGAGATTCAATTAGAATTGCATTTAGAAGCTGTTTAGCTTTGATCTCTAGTTTTTTGCTGTTGTTAATTAGTTGTTCTGGTTGTAGGTAAATGAATTAAAGTATTGATTTCCAAATGTTAATGGTTTTTATAATAGGTGGTCGTAATGGAAATATGGTCTAGATTATTCTATGTTTGTATTTATCCGTTGAAGAATGCCAAGATTTTTATAGTGTTTTTTGTTGGTTTTAAAGAAGTCAGATCGTTTTTGAATGACCAGGTATTTAGATGCGGAAAATCACTGTATTGTCGTATTGTTATTTTTCGGATTTGCCTTCAGATTAAAGAACCAAAGTTATTTTTATTTTTTTAACTTTGCACCACACTAGCAATTTCTTCATGTATCGTGGGTGCGTTTACAAATATTTAAACTCGCATACATGAGACACAGATCCGAAACAACTATCTGTGGGCCATACAAATAATTGTTCCGTGCGGGAATCGAACCCGCGATACGAGTGCAGCAGCCGATCGCTCAACCACTACGCCAATCGTGGCATCCGACTGAAGTAAAGGTTCTGTAGGCCATGTATAGGAAGATGCAGCGTTGGAAAGCCTCCCACATGGGGGAATTATGATTTGCTGAGGGTCGTGGGAGTCTGCCGGAATCGAGACGCACGAGACCGGTCGATGTAGTCTTGGGGTAGGCCTTTGTCCCAGTACACGTCTTTCAGCTGGAACGAAGATTATGAATGATAACAAGATAGCAAGTATTTCAAGTAGCAGGCAAAAATAAGTATTCGTTTATAAATCAGAAGCAACATGAAGCTTGCTCTTTAAACGTAGCTCCAGATGTATAAAAAATGATATCCCACCTAAAGAATACGAAACAATAGCAAGTGCCTAACCTTTATAAGATCTGATATTATGAACCTTCACGCTAAACGTATTCAAATTTATATGAAAACAATATATCACCTTTGGCATTTCAATCAGCGATAAATCTCCAAAAGATAAGTATCAGATTAAACCGTTATTTCATCTTACAATCTCAATACCCACTCATACAAGAATTGTGCAGAGAAACCACCTAAATCTAGTAATTTGGTCCTACGAGTATTATGGTCCTTCGATCCGTATACAAAATACATACATTTCGATCAAAACAGCCTAACGGGGTAAATTAAAGCAAGTCGGTTGCAAAATGTTAATTTACTGAGATTTATTGAGATAAATATTCGTGAATAAATTGCTTTAGCAAAAACTTTAATGCAGTGACGGTATGTGGCTGAGTCGAAACTTTAATATTAAGGTTAGTAACTACTGTAATGTATTTATGAAGTAATTATATTATTCTTCTTCATATTTATGGTTAGCTAGTTAAATACTGGTATTATCATCACATCATCATAATTTCAGCCGAAATACGTCCACTGCTGGTTATAGGCCTCCCCAGGAATCGCCACATTGAGTGGACCCGTGCGTCTCGCATCCAGCGCATTCCCGCAACCTTAACCAGGTCATCGGTCCACCTAGTGCGAGGCCTTCCAACGCATGGTCTTCGGGTTTGCGATCCAGAACTTTTCGGCCCTATCTATCCATATCATCACATATATATCATTATTAAGACTTGTGACATCCAACAATCCGCACAGGGCCCGCGTGGTGGATTAAGGCCCATTCCCTCTCTCACCTGGTGGAGGCCTGATGATCATTATCATCATCAGCATTTACGTATAGCATCACTACATGCATACTGGCCTTCTCTCTGTGGGAGAATTTAGTCACTTCAAATCAGTTTTCACGTAGAAGACAGAATAAACTGGCTGGATGGGTCTTTAACCACTCTGCTCGACAAGATTTTGACACATGACACACCAGCTGAGTCGACAGGTTGTTGCAAATTACGTCATGAAATTCAGGAATTTACTTGAACTTTCAATACTCGAATTTATTCAGAAAAATAAGTTTACGCAGCTATCTTACACAGTAAATTTGAAAAAAATATCTTTATTTACATGTTGCGCTCGGTTAAACCGCGTCAGTCTACTGCAAAATGTGTACAAAATACGAATTACTACACCTTTCCAAACGGTAGACAATTTAGATTTGCTCAAAATATGTACATAAACAACCTTTTCCCTTGCTGAAAAGATGCAAAAGGACAACACAAAGATATACTCATTTTATTTGCGTCCTTATGTTTCTAATTTGTCATACAAAAATTCATAAAAAAACAAGCCAAAATCTGGAAAAAAATTGCTTAAAATTTTGATGCAACCTTGCAACATGACATTTCTTTGGTGTTGTTTTTTTTTTTGCTGTCCATTCACGCGTCTCATAATCGATTAAAACTGCATTCAGCCTAATCGATTAAGTGTATTTCGATTATTTAAAATTATTCATTTAAATAAAAAAGTGATTTTCAAAAATGTATTGTTTTAAAATTAAAATTAGTTTATAGGCACAAAATAAAATAACAACTTATAGTAATAATATATAGTAATAACTATACATAAATGCTTTCATAATGTTATCAGAAGAGTAAATTGAAAAAAAAAATAGGATTCGTGGCTAATTTCGCGCCGAATTCGCCGAACGTAAAAGAATTCAAAATTCAAATTTGGAATGCAGTCGGTATTCAAAATATTTTATCGGGCACATTTTAATATAAAAGAGAGTTTTACATTGATCATTTCAGACGGTTTTATACAGAATGACCAGTATAAATATGAGTATGTTTATGTATGACTAGCACTCCGCTCGCGACTATGTTCGCGTGATTTCGTTTATCCTATAAATGATTTTCTTATATGCAGTTAGTAAAGGCAACCAAAAATAAGATATTATTAAAACTATTAAAAACTGGGTATCGTGGATTTGGGTTTGGGGTTGGTGGGTTTATTGGATTGGGACGATTCGTTATTTGACTTAAACAATAATACATTTTAGGTTATCGCCACAAAGTAAAATCCTCCCCTAAAAACTTATCAACCCTTTTTGCCCCGTTGAGGGTCTAGTTTTGAACAACCTAAATATGCTATTCACTCCTTTCTTCTCTTTGTACCCGACTGCCGAAGGAGGGTAATGTGTTTATCAGTCTATGTATGTAAGTATGTATGTATGTATGTATGTTTGTTCCTATGTGGCGTTCTAGAGACCAAACGTGTTGGCCGATTTTGATGATTCATACGTCAATCGATTCGTCTTAACCCCGCGAGTGTCACTGGCTACATTAAAATTGGAAAATAGAAAAATGGCAGATTTTGGGCGCCATATTGCGGAGGACAATTTTTTTTTCTTCCAAACCCATCGTGTGGGGTATCAAAATAAAGGGCTATAAGAGGTGATTTCGAAAATATAAAACACATATGTTTAAATGTACCTAAATCTTAAAAACAGATAACTAAAAAGTTATAAATAAAAAAAGTTAATTCAAAAAATCTAAAAACCCGACTGCTTTAAAAGCGAAATAAAAAGACTTAAACAAGGAGAAAATCTTGCTGTGCAGTCGGAGGATACATATTCGCGAGCTAGCTGACGAAAACCAGATGTATGCTCCGACTGCAAAGCAGTCGGGTTTTTAGATTTTTTGAATTAATTTTTTTTATTTATCGTTTTATGTTAGTCAGATTGCGCAGTGAGTTGCCTCAAAAAAAACTTTAACACCCCTAAACCCAATCTGGGAGGGAGTTTTCAAAATGTTTTATGTAAATTTTGATCATCAACTTTATCACCAAAGAATTTGAGTTTACATACAAACTAATTTTTACCCTTTTCACATCCTTAAAGGTTGAATTGCCGCAAAATCGTGCCTTAGTGCTTCCCTAGAAAACCACGTCAAAAACGAAACCCTGTCCAGTAAGATTCTTAGCTTGAGTTAGTTTCGAAAAATGTATAATGACCACCTTTATTGTTTCCTTAGGTTGGTATTTGTGCCAAATTTCAAATTTATTAACCCGGGAAATAAAATTCTTCAAAGCACTTTTAACTCCCCAAAAATCGTATTTTGGGACTAGATAAGTAAAACTAATAATGAAAACCTTTATGGTTCACTTAGGATGGGTATTTATGTAAATTTTCAAATTTATTAACCAAAGAAATATTTAATATGTGATTTATGGGGTGTTAAATTATTTTTTAAATATACGATATTTCAAAAATAATTTAACACCCCCTAAATCATCTTTTGGGGGTAGTTTCGAAAAACTAATAATGAAATCCTTTAATGTTTATTTAGGTTGGTATTTGTGCCAAGTTTCATGTTGATTGACCCAAGAAATCAGATTCTTCCATACAAACTTCAACATCCCCTAAATCGTCATTTGGGAGTTTCGAAAAACTAATAATGGCAACCTATATTGTTTACTTAGAATAAGAATAAAAAAAATAAAAAAGAAGAAAAGAAGAAAAAGAAGAAGGAATTAGATTTTTCATACAAACTTTCAACCCCCTTTTTACCCCCTTAGGGATGCAATTTCCAAAAATCCTTTCTTACTGCACACTTACGTCACTTGAGGAACCTTTCTGCCAAATTTCATGCTTCTAGATGATTTTCAGCTTAGTTGGTTGACAACCATGCTATAACTCGCTTGGAAAGGAACCGCGCAAGAAGATATGCACAAGGTTATTGATATTAATAGTTTTCGGGGAATGCAGATGTAAATACAAACCAAACTTATGTTCTTAAAATGAAAAAAAATAAAATTTTAAAAGTATGTATAGAATAACCAATTTTCATAACATTACAACAAACTTGACCGAATTCAAAACCTAACCATACCATACTCTCAACTCATTATTCAATATATAATTATAATAAAATACCAGCCTATAATTGTCCCACTGCAAGGCAAAGGCCTCTTCTCATACAGAGAAGGCACGAACATTCATCACTACGCTTGCTCAATGCGGGTTGGCGATTTGAGACTATAAGACCAGGTTTCTTCATGATGTTTTCATTCACCGTTGTCAACGATTTCTAAAATATACTTAGAAAGTACATTAATGAATTTGAAAATGGAAATCATTGGTATTTGACCAGATTTGAATCCTCCATGACCTCAGGCAAGGCGAGGCCTTTAGCCACTGGGCCAGTACGACACTCATTGCAATATTACGAATAATCACAAAATCGTTGGTTCCCCGAAACTAAATTTATCTACACTTGCGTTACAAACTTACATAAAAATATACTAGGCACTCTGTATACTTCTGAGACTATCAAACATAAAGACTCAATCATTATTATTTTTATACAAAATAGTTTTGAATAGCGAACGCATTCCGAATTTGAATTTTGAATCGGATAGATAATTCGGCGCGAAATTATCCACGGTTCGATGAAATTGTTTAGTTGGTTGTAGTCAAATAATGTCCAAAAATCTATTAAGATTACTTTAAGAAATAATTAATAGTAATAATTTAAGTACTAATTGTATTTTATGCCTAACACAGGATTTTTCTATTTTTTAAGAATCGATTTGGGATAATCGCTCATTAATCGAGTGGATAGCATAAATAAAATCGATTGCTAAAATCGTTTTGCCACACAACTATTACATTAAAAAAAAACAATCTACTTGACGAATTGGAAATTTAACAAAAATAAAGTGGTGGTAATGAATTTTACGTGTTATTGGACTGGTGTTTGTTAATTACGTTAAAATCAGGGCTTCTTCTTGTTGTTTATTATATTTAGAGACATAATTGTCATATTTGTAATCAATTTTACATGTGGAAGGGTGATATTTGTGTAAAATAAAAATGTAAACAAACACGATTGGCGCCTAACTTCGACTTTGAATAACAAATAACTTCATTACCACTAATTATTTATTTTGAAATATGGATGAATTCGACCAATAATTAAACAATTAGCAAACCTTTACCCCTGTCGTGGAGTTTGGGTGTCCAAAATCTGCATTTTTATGTTTTTTAGCTTCGACCACCACTGTCATCAAAATGGCGATTATCGTATTATTGCACTTGTTTTTAACAAATGTAAATTAATAAACTTGCGCACTTAATCTAAAAAAAATATTTGCGCTAACATGTAAGCTTTTTATCCAACTATTTTAATTAAAGCCCCCACATAAGATTCGGTAGGTATCTTAATCAATAATTAAGTTATTAATTAGGATGTCGTATGACGTAAATCTGGGGTCCAAAATGAGCCGCGGCTGAGCCAGCGGAGGTATGCTTGTCAAGCCCCAAAATGTACCCCGTCCGAACTATACGGTTAAGTGCTTAATGTCAAAAATGAAAAAAAAAAAAAGAAATGAATGAATGTAAATAATTAAATTTTCGTCTAAAATTATTCCTTAACCGTTTTGTTTTTTTTTTGGTCAAGAATGACCTAAATGGGCAAAGACCATTCTCCCATATAGTTTATCCATTACAAACAAACTTACAAACAATAATTTTTGTTTCTCTTTATAATATTAGTGTAGATAACCTTAAATATTTTCACAAAATTTTCTTTAACGCTTGAAAGGACTCTCAATCAACTTTGAAGAGTAGAGTTGTTTATACTCTGTTAAAATAATGTAATTTATTTTAAAAACCGGCCAAGTGCGAGTTGGACTCGCTCACGAAGGGTTCCGTACCATTATCGCAAAAAACAATAAAAAAAAACACGTTTGTTGTATGCGAGCCCCACTTAAATATTTATTTTATTCTGTTATTAGTATTTGTTGTTATAGCGGCAACAGAAATAAATCATCTGTGAAAATTTCAACTGTCTAGCTATTACGGTTCATGAGATTCAGCCTGTTGACAGACGGACAGACAGACAGACAGACAGACAGACGGATCGCGGAGTCTTCATAATAGGGTCCCGTTTTTACCCTTTGGGTACGGAACCCTAAAAATGAGAGGAAAGCTGTCAAAGCTGCTATTTTTACAGTTCTATATATTTCACATGAAAATCAAAATAAAACAACAATAAAGTACTTAGTTCCGAATTCAAATTATTATACACGATAAATCTAATAATTGATGGACATGGAAATTAGCATTCGTATGCGTTCGGAAATGCCATGATCGCCGAGGGACATTAAGAAAACGTTTGTACTGTACTTTATTCTACATACACCAAAAGTACCTAGCTTTTATTGTCAAAAGGCATAATGTTCACCTTTCTAGTCACAGAGAAAACCCTTTCCCCTTCATACCTTCTCTATGTACGAGTATTTGGCACACTGACCAGTATATGGAAGTGGCTTGAACTTGATAGGTACAAGTCTGATTGATAGGCACCTCTATTGTTCAAGAATTTCGTAGATTTCTCTTCAGATCCTTTGTTAGATAAGATAGAGAAGGGCTCTTAATGGCCCTATGTGTTGCTGTGTTATGGTGGTACTATAAAAAAGATTCCCTATCTATTAATCTAACTGCTCTAGTTTTTTTGTGAGGAACAACATTTTGGATTTTTTATTAAAACTAAACTATATTTAGTAGGAAAAGAAACGTGTATTATATTTAACATAGATATAAGAAGAACAGTGACAGACATAACGTAAGAAGGGACAAAATAAATAAAAAGCTGTCAAAACAGTAATGGCCAGGATGTACTTATTAGAATAAAAAACTTTTTAACAAAAAACAAACCGACTTCCAAAAAAACACTGCAAAACGAAAAATAACTTTCTTTTCCGAAGTCGGTGTCTTTGGTACCTATTGTTTTCCGTGTTTCGACACCGACTTCGGAAAAGGCGTTTTGCAGTGTTTTTTTGGAAGTCGGTTTGTTTTTTCTTATAAAGTTTTTTATTTATCTCTTTTTAGTTTTGATAGGTACTTCCAATTGCCATAAAATTCATATATAGCCAAAGTACATCTCATGACGATTCCAAAAAGCCCATACACGACTAGGATAAATTGTTTTATTTCGGAGTTCCAGTGCCTACCTGCCGGCTTCATCATCAGATCAGTTCGATGGTACCATTTTCATCAGCACTATGTATTTATAAGTATTTGCCAGACTATCATGAATGATAGTCGTTATACTATCCGAGATATCTTATAACCCATGACATACTTAGCATTAAATAATTCTATTGGCCATCTGTGGTCTTCTTCACCAGTTAAGGGGTGGGGAGTTATTAAGGGCTGGTTTGAAGTAGGCAAGGTCATTTAAAAAATTACGTACATAAAATTATATTAGAGATATTATTTCAGTGAGATTGTAAAATTATGAATGTGTGTGTATTTTCATAGCTTGCTACACATGTGCTGAACGCAATCAAGACAAACACGTGCTGAAGCATAGATTTTATTGAGGAATGAGGAGAAACGATGCATATCTGTAATTTATATGCAAATCTTGATGATAGCTAAAACACTAGTGTTGTTGAGACGATTTTACGATATTTTCACTTTGGGTCCGAAAGTGACATTAAAGATTTCACATGCATAAATACCACACCTTTTCACTGAGACTTAATTTCCCCACAAGACCCAATCATTTTTATCCATACTAATGACACTAATATTATAAAGGCGACAGTTTGTGAGTGTGTGTGTGTATTTGTATGTTTGTTACTTCTGCACGCTCAAACAGCTGGACGGATCTGGATGAAATTTGGCACAGAGATCGATTTAGTCTGGAATAGCACATATACTTTTTATCCCTTGGGATAATTTTTGATATTTACGCGGGCGAAGCCGCTGACAGAAGCTTGTAATATTATAAATGCGAAAGTAACTATGTCTGTCTGTTACATTTTCACGCTTAGACCGCTGAACCGATTTAAATGAAATTTGGTATGGAGATTAAGACCCTGGGAAGGACGAAGGTGTTTTTATCCTACCAGCCTACACATTTACAATATTAATGCGCGATAAAAAAAAATGGCTATTCGAATTACTATAATGTTATGCAGATGAAGTCGGGCAACAGCTAGTTTTTCAATAATTTCAATTGTCGCCTCGGATTAAACAAAACCACATTATTTCATCGATTGTAAAATTGGCAAAATATTTATATGGGATTGAAAACATATTATGGACATTTACAACATTACCAAAAAGTCACGCCTTTTCTGTAACATTAATATACGTCCACCCTATACATTTAGACTCCGACAATCGTAATGACTGGTAGAAGAATGTTACTTTCTGTACTATCTTGCCATTCTTTTATAACAATTCGACTTTAGGATCAGACTTCGGAACCAGTCCTTCTGCAGCGAGGTGTGAGACAAGGAGACGTCATATCTCCGAAACTGTTTACTGCTGCACTGGAGGATGTCTTCAAGGTTCTGGACTGGAGAGGGCTAGGCATCAACGTCAATGGCGAGTACATCACTCACCTTCGGTTTGCCGACGATATAGTGGTTATGGCTGAGACCATGGAGGACCTCAGTACAATGCTCGATGATCTCAGTAGAGCTTCCGAAAGAGTGGGTCTTAGGATGAACATGGACAAAACCAAGGTGATGTTGAATGCCCATGTTACACCCACTCCTATTTTAAAATCTCCCAGA
The DNA here is from genome assembly GCA_945859665.1 of Anorthoa munda. Classification (NCBI taxonomy): domain Eukaryota; kingdom Metazoa; phylum Arthropoda; class Insecta; order Lepidoptera; family Noctuidae; genus Anorthoa; species Anorthoa munda. Next base: position 18,560,143 of record OX243899.1, on the reverse strand, counting down.
AAACTATCTTCTTCTACACCAAAACTCAGAACCTTACCTTCTTTTTCAAAACTGTGGTCATCCTCTTATGTTACATTTTCAAAGATGGTTGACTGACAGTTCAAGCAAGAAAGAAAAAAAGACAATGACCCCAAAACTTTCCTACGATTTAAAAAGGTACAAGCACTCTCCTAACACAATACCACCATCTAAGAAAAGGCAGGAAACACAGCTAGTATTGTTTACAGCCAAATGAATTTAAAGTAGGCTCGGTGGCTAGTAACGAATTCGCGGAACTTGACGCGTTTCCGCTTACAAGACTGTTACTTACTATTACCATGCTTTTTGGGTCAGCGGTTTTAAGTCTGCGGGGGAATGGACCACACTGCCGCAAAATGTAGAAAAAGTTTTAAACCTGGACTGTTTCAAAGGCTGTGGGACCGGTTTCCCATCTTATTTTCGATTGTCTATAAGCTAGTTTCTAAAAATTAGTTAGTTTTGACTGTCGAATAAATAACTAATGAAAATTCTTAGTAGACGGGCACCTCACCAAACTCGGCATTAGGAATCTACAATTACAGTGAGGGTTTTTCAGGAAAATTCACGCCTCTAGTTGGCGCAAATTTGGCAAGAGGTTCTCTACTTTGAAACCTTATTAACTTACATATATCAAAAATCCTCATTGTACGGGATATTTTTGTATCAGATATTTCTCAGTAGCAACTCTATTTGTGCCCGAATAGTTATACGAAGTTCAAGGGACACGGGACTTTTCGTATATCTAGCAAAATTTTGTTTGACCGTATCGATAACGGACCATCTTGAGCTTCTTGGTGTAACGTTGTTGACATCGACACTTAATTTTGGCCCATACATTGAGGCAAAGGCTCAACTGGCTGCCAAAAAGTTGGGGATCCTTGCGAAGGTGAGACGGTGTATCAAGCGCAAGTTCGATCTTGCATGGAGTACTGTTCTCATCTCTGGGATGGATCTGCCAAGTACCAGCTTGATGCTCTAGAGTCGATCGAAAAACGGGCCAAGAGGCTCATCGGCAATGAGGCACTGGTCGAGTCAAAGCTCCAGAGCCTTGAACATCGTCGTCAAGTTGCCAGCTTGTCGGTTTTTTTATTGGTTGCATTTCGGAGAGTGTGCGATGGAATTGCATGATCTAATTCCACCTAGCCCGTTTCATCATCGGACTACAAGACGTACGGCGATGCGCCATCGGTACATGGTGGACATTCCACCCATACGTACTAAACGTTTTGGAAATACTTTCATTATGCGTACAGTTAAGGAGTGGAATTCCGTGCCGGAGTCTGTATTTCCAGATAGCTACAACCTCTGGGTCTTTAAGTCAAGAGTGAATAGGTTACTTCTAGGCAAGCGTGTTACACCGTCGACCACATCATCGCTTACCATCAGGTGAGATAGTGGTCAAGCGCGAGCCTATCTATAATAAAAAAAAAAAATGTTTTAACACCACAGCCTCTACCATTGGGGCAAACACGATGATGTTCTTTATATAATTATTTCATTCACACACAATGGGCCATACGCAACTTCCTCCCAGCGCTAACCATTCGTTCCGCCAGTGTGTCACCGCATATTTCACAAGTTTGACTGCTTCCACGGTTCTAGTAGTGGTTACAAGAAAAGCAAAATACAGTTGTACGTAAACCTCTGACATGCTTATCCCGGCGAATACCCACGTTTCCACCTGCAACCAGCTTGCATGCTAGTTGCATTACATTGCGGGCTACCGAGGTACAATGTGATCCACCGGTCGAACGTACCCCATAATGTAAACTTACATCTATTTTATCTTTTATATCAGTAAGTACTTGTTTCACATACACATTTAGTTACTATAAAACTGCTTTACGTCCGTCTCGTCGTCGGTCACTGTTGAAAACCAGCGTCGGGCACTAGTTGCCCGACATTTTGCTGAACTGGTCCTATTTGGCGCAGCCGTGGGACACACATTGTTACTTTAATATTATTTTCTCTCTTTTATATTATTGTTGTTTAGTCTAAGTTTTCTTTTTGTTTATGTTTATGTTGTGCTCTGGCTTGTCTCAAATAAATGTGTTTTCTCTCTTTTTCATTCTTTCATGCGAGTTGCTTGTGAACAAACTAGTAGGTACGAACTAGCGCTGACGCCACGCGGCGCCTGCTGACGCCAGCTCGCGCACCGTAGCGGAATATACATGAAAAAAAACATTTGTTATTTAACCATTTTATCGATAAATATACTAAAATAGTATACTAATAGTGAAAACAGAATCAAAATTGATCAAAAATCAACGAGATTCAACGGTTTTAACCAAATATATCTATCCATCTCGCGAGAATGCCGTTTTCTATGGATAATGGACATCTCTTTCTATTAATGTAATTGAAAATTTATGTAAGAATTTCATTAAATTGGAATTTGATTTTGCATGCCGTAAAACGGTAAGACATGTAGCACTATGCAATGATATGAAATGAACACCTCTGTAAACACCATGTTTCTAGCAAATAAATATTCTATTCTATTCAATTTTAAAGGCTTATATGTCCGTTGCTGGTGAAGATGTTTTAAAATACTTTTACAGACCTAATAAATCGTTGATCAAAACATGGCGAAACTTGTGGGTTATCATCATCATCATCATCTTTTAAGCCGAAAGACGTCCACTGCTGGACATAGGCTGGGGGTTATATGAAGCAAAAAAAAATGGTACTTTAGGACCTACTACAAATAACCCCAACTATCATCCTGTTTCGTTTGATTCACGACTTTTTACCAACCCCGTATAATAATATAGCCTATTATTACGCACACAATGTCGTAAGCAACATCCTCCGAGCTATCCATTCGTTCCGCCAGTGTGTCACCGCACGTTTCAAAAGTTTGTCATGCGGACCTACCATGTGGAGCGAACGCTACGTTTCCGTCTATTGTCACTGAGGACTGAGGATATAATGAAGTAACTTCTGCTTGTGGCTTAACCCGCGCGAAAAGTGTTTTATTATCCCAACGAAACATTATACCGGGATGAAAAATATTCTATGTAACACGTCATAACACATATATATTCCCCCCCCCCCCCCCCGCTCGAGCCGCCGCCGCGAACAGACGTACTTACAAGCGCTCCACATTATTAATTCGTAAAATTACTCTAATATCGCTAATAAACCTAAACTTATCAGTTTTCGGCGACGAACCAAGTCATAAAGTGAACTGTGTAAAAACATAAACAAAGTAACAAGCAGCAGTGAACAAAATTCATACGGGAAGTTTTTTAAAAATATGTGTTGTTGTGACCAGTTAGTGCAAAGTTACCCTCTAAAAACAAATAAAGGTTAATTACGTCTTTGAAAGCACCGCAATTACTGGCAGCACATAGCTAATTTGAACCAGCCACATAGTCGTGAGTTTGGCTCCGAGGCTGGACGCACCGCTCTACGTCTATGCTGAAGCAAGTTCAAACCCGAGGCAGCACATTATAAGTTTTTTGGTTTTTGTATTTTTTGTTTGGAGTATCTGAGTTCGAACCCGGCCGAGAAGCATTTTTTGTTGAGCCGACGAATATTTTTGTATTATCTTTTTCTTGGTGTATCCTATCTGAACGCTAATTATGCCGCGAAACCGAAGCCCACCATCTTCGTCACTTTCTAGCCTCCATGTCTCCGAACCCGATTTGTCGACCAAGACGCTGGAATTAGAACATAACATAACAATGAGGAAGCGCAAGTTTCAAGAGGTGGATGAAATAAATGGGTTTATGACTGAGATGAAGAAGCTTTTCACCGACTTTGAGAAGAAACAGAATGAAAAATATTATGCTCTTCAGACATCTGTTAATGCTTTAAAGGAACTTAACTCGTCTATTAAAAAATCTGCTAACTTTGTCTCTGGCAAATACGATGATCTGCTGAAAGAATTTAGCAAGTTAACTGCTGAGCGAAAAGAAAACCTTGCTTATATCCAGTTATTAGAAGAAAAAGTTGAAAACCTGGAAAGATATCATTAGGCCTCTTGCCTGGAGCTCAGAAATATTCCTACCAGTGCTAACGAAACCAAAGATGAATTAACAAAAATTATTATCAACACCGGCAAGGCCCTGAAGCTGCACATCAATAAAACTGATATAAAGGATATTTACAGGTTGAAAACTGGATCGGCATCGAATAAACCTTTATTGGTCAATTTTGCAACGGTTGTTATGAAAGAAGATCTACTAAACTCAGTGAAGAACTATAACAAAACCAATAGTCATAATAGACTGTCAACTGCCAATCTGAAACTGGAAGGCCCAAACAAACCAATTTTTCTCTCTGAAAGCTTAACATATAAGGCTAAAAGACTGTATTACCTGGCTCGAGAATTTTCTAAAACCAACGATTTTAAATTCTGTTGGACTACTCATGGCAGGATCTATATTCGCAAGAAGGAGGGAGCAAATTCCTACCCAATAAACACTGAATCTGATTTAAACAAAATAATAGCACCAGAAAATTAACTATCCATGAGAAACAATTGTAACTGTTGCCCTTTTGTACTAATAACCGTTTGCCTAACACGTTATGCTAAATTTTATGCAATTTTGTATCTTTGTTTAAGCACACTTACACGCAAAAACACATACACCTTTCACATAAGTGGCAAAAAACACATATACTTACTCGCGTTCATAACTACTACACATATACACCAAAAAACCTTAAATATTTTAACTAATAATTTATCCTATATTACTCTAAGACATTCACATACACAAGCACCCCCACTCTCACTGACACATTCAATCATTCATGGCGCTCTCATCAGTCAGGTTCATTCATCGAGATTGTCATACAAACATAACTGTGCTTTTAGTACCTTAACCAAGCCAAGCGTAGTCCAAGCGTATCAAAGTTGCCATTTGATCTTGAACCCTACTCCAACTTTCAACTCGAAATATGGATAAAGAAAACAGGAGTATTACAGAGGATTTAGAGCAACTTTCGGTTACTAATGCACAATTATGTTCCCCAGAACAATGCCACACATATTTAGGCAGTGCACCAAATGAGCTAAAATTCTTTCACCTGAATATAAGAAGCCTTGGCAATTCCTCCAATTTTCATAATCTTTCAATATTATTAAACCGAATTAAAGTCGAATTTGACGAAATCGTACTATCTAAGTGCTGGCTGAGCAAATGTCCTTTTTTACCTCACATGACTGGGTTTGATGTACACACATTCGAATACACAAATCAGAACGATGGCATAGTAGTGTATACCAAATTAAACATCCGCTGCACTGTGGTAGCACATACCATTCGCGAAGCAAATTGTATCATACTTAAAATTAACTCTGACGTAGCACTTGTAGCAATTTATCGCTCCCCATCATAACGAAACACCCTTAATTTTATTGATAGCTTGGATGATACCCTATTTTTACTAAAAACATTTAAAATGATTATTTTACTTGGAGACATAAATATTAATATTTCGCCGAATAATAACGATACAAGTGCGGATTCGTATCTAAATACAGTTGCTTCGCATGGAATGCTGCCTGGTCACCTCTTCCCTACCCGTAAACAAAACTGTCTGGATCACGCAATCATTAAATCAAATAAACCAGCAGTCGTACTTGTTCTCGACGCATATATAACAGATCATGCCCCAGTAATATTTTTTTGCAAACTAAACACCAAAACTCTTAAAATTAAAAACTCACGCACCCACGTTGATATTGACGCTTGTGTGACAATGCTAGAAAGAACAGATTTTTCATCTGTAACAGACTGCAATAATGATGCCAAACATGCTGCAGCTGTTCTTGTTAATATAATCTCTACGGTAGTTGAAATAAATACAGATGTTCGCGTTATTCCCAGTAGACAAAAGATTATTAAACCGTGGATTACTCCAGGGCTTTTGAAATGTATCCGAAATCGTGACAATCTCTATCGTAAAACAAAACGTGATCCCGATAATTTCATTCTTAAAATAACGTACACCCGTTATAGAATTTTTTGCAATAATTTACTGAGAAAACTTAAACGTCAGTATGAGAGATCTGAATTCCTAAAACACCGAAAGAATCCAAAAGCTACCTGGAATCTTATCAAAACCATATCTAACTTAAAGAGTGATAAGATCTCCCCAAATGAACTTCTGTCTCTTCATTCAGATCCCAGTCTTTCACTCAATCACGTCAATAGCTTCTTCGTAAATGTGGGAGAGAATCTGGCATCAAAAATTACAAGTGTTCTTTATAACTCAGATTCTGATATTGGTACTGGGTCACCACATGACTCAATGGCCATATTTGGGACAGATAAGGAAGAGATCGAAAGAATTATCCTGGGTTTGAAACTTAATACCGCAGTAGGCTGGGACGGTATATCTTCTACCCTAATTAGGGCTGCTAGAAATACTCTTATCCCTATTATCGCCCATGTCTTCAACCTTGTTTTCGAGACCGGGGTCTTTCCCACTGTGTTCAAGAGGGCTGTTGTACACCCTATTTATAAAAGTGGGGACAGGGCCAGTGTCAATAACTATAGGCCTATCTCGGTGCTCACTATTCTTTCTAAGATTCATGAAAAAATATTAAATAGTAGACTTCTCAGTTATTTAAACGCTAACAAAATTATTGCCGAAAATCAATACGGATTTCGGTCTGGTAAAAGCACGGAAGATGCCGTACTTGATTTAACTGGAGCTATTGCAAATAATTTGAATCATAAGCTTAAAACAATAGCTGTTTTTCTAGACCTCTCGAAGGCATTTGACACTGTCTCTGTCCCTCTTTTGCTGGCCAAATTATCTTTGATTGGGGGTAAGGGGGTTGCCACTGGATATTTTCAAGAGCTACCTTAGTAACCACTCTCAGGTTGTAAAAATTGGTAACCACACAAGTGAAGAAAGTTTCTCACCTACGGAGTTCCTCAGGGCAGTGTCCTGGGGCCTACCATCTTCCTTATTTATATAAACAGACTCTGTAGACTGTACCTAACAAATTGAAAAATCATAACATACGCGGATGACACAGTTTTACTAGTTCATGGAAGTGACTGGGCGGATGTGCGCTTTCATGCAGAATCTGCCTTACGGGATGTTATGAATTGGTTAAATGGTAACTTGCTCACCCTGAATTTAGAAAAAACAAAATTCATAACATTTGCACCACGGCTCTTATCACAACCTGATTCCTCCTACAGACTTACTGCTCACAAATGCCTCTCGAATACAACTGCAACCTGCAATTGTGCTACAATTATGCGAACTAATGCAATTACATATTTGGGGGTCATTATAGATAGCACTATGACCTGGAGTGAGCAGATTGAGTTATTGGTATCATGTGTCAGAAAATTTATATTTGTTTTTAAAAACCTTAGAACCTCGGCAGATTTTCACACGTTAAATACGGTGTATTTTGCGCTGGCACATTCTGTGATAACTTACTGCATTACCGCGTGGGGATGCTCTGGTAAATGCCTTCTACTTCGTCTGGAAAGAGCACAAAGAGCTGTTCTAAAAGATATGGCACATAAACCCATTCGCTTCCCCACACACGACTTGTATGTTCTTTGCAAAGTGCCTACTGTAAGACAAGCATGTCTAATAAGCATATTATTACGTAAGCATGGTGACATTAAATATGACCCTAAACTTAATACTCAAAAACGCAGAGTTAACAGAATATGTCAGACAGAGAGCGTAAATCTAGTTATCGCTAGAAGACACTATAACTTTTTGAGTCCTGTTATCTACAACAAAATTAATGAGAAATTAAATATCTATCCGCTCTCTTTACGAGAGTGCAAACTGAAAATTGAAAAATGGCTCCAAAACTTCTTAGCACATCTTTCACATACACATACACGCAACCTTCCTACACACACACTCACAGTCGCACGCACCTCTACACCCTCCCTCACACACACACATACACACACACACCCACTTATACTGCTACAATCTTTTATTAATACATCTATGTCTAGTTTTTTTATTATTATAAATGTTTGTCTAGTTTTTACCTTTAAGTATAACCAAAATTTTGTCTTGGAACTAAGTTGTATTTTCGCTCCTGGGGTGGGCGCTAATAACTGCGACACAGTTACCTATTAAACTAACGCAGTATTAACGTACACAAAAATTGTATTATGTTTTTGTTCCAATAAATATTTGTATTTGTATTTCCAGGCAACCCCGCAGCAAACTATTCTAGTTTCAAGTAGCATTCATAAAAAATAATTTTATTTAAAAAACCTGTTTCCTGCAGATTTCTGCAGTCGGATCTTAGATTATAGTCATTTATAACTTTTAAAGTTTTTTTTTTTTAACTTAAGTCTCGCGTTTGACCACTATATCGCCTGATGGTAAGCGATGATGTGGTCGACGGTGAAGCACGCTTGCCTAGAAGTAAACTACTCACTCTTGACTTAAAGACCCCAAGGTTGTAGCTATCAGGAAACAAAGACTACGACAAAATGTTTTTCTGAATGACTATTGGTAATAAAAACTATTGGTAATTAATATATCCATGTATCCCTATATCGATTCTAGTTTAGATGTATTCAAAATTTATTTTTTAACCGACTTCGCAGAATGGAGGAGGTTTTCTATTCGACGGTATTTTTTTTTTTATGTGTGTTACCTCAGAACTTTTTATTGGATGAACCGATTTTGATGATTCTTTTTTATTCGAAAGCTGGTGCTTGTCATGTAGTCCCATTTATTTTTTATCAAAATCTGATGAAAAACTTCGGAGATATACATCAGAACTCTTCAATGAATGACGGCAGATACAGAATGACGCTGATAGCTGCAATCGCGTGTCTGTTTATTTTAAACAACATTTAATAACATAACATCACACTGGTACGCTCTAAAGGGATACGCAGGTGTGAACAGTTCACCCTGGTAGACTCTCAAGGTGTCAAAAAATGAAGAAATGAAAACAGGAACACCGACTTCCGAAATTGAAGTTATTTTTCACTTTGTAGTGTTTTTGTTTGGAAGTCGGTTGTAATTTTTGTAAAAATGTTTTTTATTCTCCAAACGGTTCGCTAGCTTCTAACTTAGCCATAACTTGACGATGCCCGACGAAACCCTTTCCCATTGTGGCCATCAGCGGTGAAAGTAAAATTACTGCAAAGTTACTGTACATGGGAATTTCCTTCACTTACATATATACTGCGTGCATAATTGGAAAACTCTGTTCATGAAGCAAGCACTTAGCACTTAAGTACAAGATTGCTTTTTTTGCGTAGAATGGAACTGTTTAGGATAGTAATAAAACTTTCATAGGCTATTGCAGTGTCGGTAACTTTCTTCTTTTTTATGTCATTGGCAATTTTCGTAAGTGAGGAGCTCCTGGCTAAATAATAACAGCCGCATGTGTCGATCTTCAACGTTAAGCAACGCTTGACGAGGTTGGTCCGTGGATGGGTGACAACTTCAACATACCGAGTTGCCTCCGTGCCTCGGAAAGCATCTTAAGCCGTTGGTCCCGGCTGCCATATGAAGATCTTTGACAGTCGGGTAGTCAGAAGCTTGAAATCTGACACCAGTCTTGCCAAGGGGTATGGTGTTACCTAGTTACTGGGTTGTGGAGGTCAGATAGGCAGTCGCTCCATGTAAAACACTGGTACTCAGCTGAATCCGGTTAGACAGGAAGCCGACCCCAATATAGTTAGGAAAAGACTAGGCAGATTGATTGGAAATTTTCGTAAGTGCCCGTCTTCAGGCTATAACATAGGAGTCTTACTACCGTTTTTAGGGTTCCGTACACAAAGGGTAAAAACGGGACCCTATTACTAAGACTGCACTGTCCGTCTGTCACTAGGCTGTATCTCATGAACCGTGATAGCTAGACAGTTGAAATTTTTACAGTTGTTGTATTTCTCTGTTGCCGCTATCGCTATAACAACAAATACTAAAAACAGAATTAAATAAATATTTAAGTGGGGCTCCCATACAACAAACGTGATATTTATGCCGTCTTTTCGATAATGGCACGGAACCCTTCGTGCGCGAGTCCGACTCGCACTTGGCCGGTTTTTTTTTGTTTTCGTGGGGATAGCTTCGAAAAGCGCCTGAGCTTTTGGGGAAACACCAGGTAGTGTGGCATTTTTATCTCACTAAAACCACCCGATGTCCACCATCAGCGCATGGAACCCCGTGATCTCTTAAAAGGTTACCCCGGCACCCCCTCTGTGCAACGCCTTTTAGGTCACCCTGAGGAAACTGAAGAAGCGTCTCCCCTGAGCTTCGCTGTGCACGACAACACGTAATCGCTGTTGTTTAACTAACATTATTCATCTCTTGTCATAAACTAACCCCAGACGTTGGACTGTTACTGAAATGATAATATTCTTTTTCCAATTAAAAACTGTTTTTTTACTCTAGCTTTTTAGCTTATCGTGCATTGTCATCCAAACCAAACGTTTATGCAAAAGTTGCAAACACGCACAGTTGTTGTACAATGCAAGTTAATAAAAAGCTTGTAAAAACCTATATTCGAATCAGAAATCTAGAGATCCGCAAGAGAACGAGGATTACCGACATAGCCCGAAGAATTGCCAAACTTAAGTGGCAGTGGGCAGGGCACATTGCTCGCAGAACTGATGGCCGATGGGGCAGAAAAGTTCTGGAGTGGCGACCGCGAACCGGAAGATGTTGCGTTGGAAGGCCTCCCATCAGGTGAACCGATGACCTGGTGAAGGTTGTGTCGAGGCGGCTGATATGATGATGATGATGATGAAAAATCTATTAAACTTCTATATAGGCATTAAGCCTGGAACCTCAAGTTTAACAGTAGCGTTAGCGATTACTAAGTTTTACGAGTAAAACTTGTGAAATATGCAGTGAGTGACACACTGGCGGAACGAATGTATAGCGCTGGGAGGATGTTGCGTACGGGCCATTGTTTATGCGTATGTAAGAGTTGTGTGTAATCTAATGTTTGGTACGTAGCAATCCCTTGATGATGTTGCCAAAGTATTTGCATTTTAGGTCATTAAATGGCAAAGAAGGAGACTCAATCTGTCATTAGAGAGGCTTCTTTATTACAGTGTGTAACTTTCCTTGTTAGCAAATTAGTTTTTTAATATGTATGGGTCAAATCTTGCAACAGATTTTTGAAACTATTATCCCCAACTGATTGAGTTGAAATTTTGCATCCGTGTGGTTTGGATGACAATGTATGGTTAGCTAAAAGCTTATTTTTAAAAAGAATAGCACATAGGATATTCCCGGAAATTATACGTGAGGGGTGGAAACGGGGAGTGGAAGTGTGTATGGTGACATAATTTCTCAAGTAAGGCTGCCCAACCCCACAATATTAGTGCGCAATATTGAGGATTGCGTAATACAATATTGTAGACTAGGAATATATTATTCGAAGTATAGAAATAGGTTACTCAAAGTAACTATGTTACACAGACAAAATCGCGGGTAAAAGCTAGTCTACAAATTATACAACGATGAAAAAATTATAAATAATGAAAACAGTTACAAAACGGCAAAATTGAAATACTATTTCTATGCAACGTATTGTATGCCACCCGACCGTAACGATTGTGTGTATGTCGTTGCGAAAAACATAGATGCGGTGCCGAGATGCGCTCACGCATCGGCGCGTGCGCAAGCTGCCGAGACTTGCGAAATTAGACTTTATTTTGTAAAAGTAGAGTAGATTTTGCAATGGGAGTAGGTAATGATGATGATTTGATAGATCGTTGATAGACAGTTATTTACTAAGCTTGGATTGTTTGTCGAATTTAACTATATGATGAGTTGAATTTTCGTAATGGAAAAATAATAGAGAAAGAGTTTTCTTAATAACTTATACTTCATACTGATTGCATTATACAATAGGGTAGTTGACAAAAAATTACTATTTAGTCCGTCAGTTAGATAACATAAAATATTGGACACATATTTTTTCTTTTGCCACGTAATCAAAAAATTACATCGACGATACATTAACGTTGAAATATCGTGTGACGTCACGGTGTGCTACACTTTATACTGACAAAGTGACGTCACAAGTCCCCACTCCTGAACTTTGATGCGCTTTATCTTTGTCAGTTTTAATTTATTTGATAAAGCAAAAAATACGGGTCCAATATTATTTGATAATCTCACTGACGGAATAAATAGAATTATCATTTTTCTACCCAGGTAACATCCCTATTGCCATTGCAGGCAAGGTATAATAATAAATTAATATCAGGTCTGTATTGCTTGAAGCTGCAAAGGTGTACCTATCCAGTCATGTCTAAGGCCTCTAACACACATTCTGAATTCTTCTCTGATTCCAGACTCGGAATTCATATTATTATTTAAGAAAGCCCGGAAATGCATACAATTTCATTATGCCCCACACACAATCAGATTTTTTCAGATTATGATTTACTCATTCAGATTATGAATTCCGACTCTGAATTCATATTATTATATTCATTCTAGTTTTATAAATTTAATTTAATTATTTGACAATTTAATTCTGTATCATTTTAACTTTTTGACAACTTTAATTGTAATTTAAATATTGTGTCTTTCTTATTTAATTTATATTTGGATCCCTGTAGATAATTACTATAAATTAATTAAATTATTTTTGTCATTTACTAATATTATTTATAAGGTTGTGTACTAACAAAGAATGGACTCCAAAATTGTCTGAATTTGAATAAAATTTAATTTAATTTAATTATTTAAGAAAGCCCGGCAATGCATACAATTTCACTATGCCCCACACACAATCTGATTTTTTCAGATTATGATTTACTCATTCAGATTATGAATTCCAACTCTGAATTCATATTATTATTTAAGAAAGCCCGGCAAAGCATACAATTTCATTATGCGTGTGGCACGTTCAGATTTTTTCAGATTATGATTTACTCATTGCCGAAATTCAGATTATGAATTCAGAGAGGAATTCAGAATGTGTGAGTCCAGCCTGAGTCCCAAGTAAAAGTGGACGAGCATATTGCCACCAATCGGGCACAAATCTAGACTCCGGGCAGTAAAAGGAAAAACCCAATGACACTGCCCGACCTGGGAATCGAACCATAGACCTCCCGGTTATAGCAGTAGCGCTTACGTCAACTGGATCAACAAGGTTTTCCAAAGCAATAAAGCCTATTCAAAAAAAAGGTTAATTTGAAAAATCAAAAACCCAACTGCTTAGAAAGCGAACTAAAAAGACGTAAATAAGAAGAAAATTATGCTGTGCAATCGGAGGATATATATTCGCGAGTTGTCTGAACAAAACCAGGTGTATCCTCCGACTGCACGGCATAATTTTACAATTTTAATGTAGCCAGTGACACTCGCAAGATGAAGACGAACTGATTGACGTAAGAATCATCAAAATCGGCCACCGCGTTTGGTCTTTAGAACGCCTCATAAGAACAAACATACATAGACTGATAAACACATTACCCTTCTTCGGCAGTCGGGTAAAAAGCGGTCCTAAATATGGAAAACCCAAAGTATTTTTGCTCATAGATCCCGTTTTCGTTGAAAACGTTAGGCGAAATACTAAGATATTATATCTTTGGTGCCATTCCAAGCACATAGTATATACGTCCTTCACTCAGTTAAGTTAAGCAACCCAAACTAGGTTAGACATTAGATGGGTGACCGATACACCGGATGACAGCTATATTTTAAAGACTCGTGCACTTATCTCAACCAATATCGTAAGTTTAATCTAGCAGATATGTTGGAGGCTTTTAAATGACCATAAAATACAGTAGCAGTTAGCTTTTAGTGATTTCACAGTTTTAGTTAACATTATTAACTCACCATTTTGTCTACGTATATTCTGGACTGACTTTTTCAAATGGCTTCGCTCCTTGATCTATTCCATAGAAACCACGTGGAAATATACGTCGGGGATACCATTTCGAAAATTGTAAAATACTCACAAAATTTTCCATAAATAAGTTAAAAAAAATAAAATAAAACCAGACTACAAAAAATCGCGATCTGAAAAGTAACAAGAAAATATTCTTGAAGGATAGCGTGGTGGTAGGATAAAAAAATGTCCAAGCGAAAAATCCGGACAAATTAGAAGGCCGGGCAAAGTCCGGACAAAATGCCAAATAGCCGGACATTTCCGGACAAATGATAACCCTAGTCGGGATCGGGAGGGGGAGAGGGGACTTGCCTTAATTTTTATCGCTCAGTAGCAACAGTGTTATTTCCTATCAGTGAAACAATAACAATTTTATTGAAGTTTCAATTTACTGGCTGTTGTTGTTAAAAGTAACAATTCGTTGCCCTGACTATTTCTACTTTGATATTGATTCAACAAAAGGAAACCGTTAATTTTTTTACATTTTCCTTATACTTGACCATCTAAAAAACCTTATTTCCTCACACGTAAAAACCTATCATTGAGTACCGCAAACAATAAAATATAACATGTTGAAACAAAGTGCGTTTTCACTTGCAGCACGATTTTACTATCTTGTGAAAATTGCAATTACCTGGCTGACAGCTAACAGCGAACGCAACGCATCGTAAACTTTAATATAAGGAAATGTGAATATATTATTTATATATTGTATGTATTTTCTATCAGTTATATAATCTTTACATTGCAGTAGTGATGTGGTTCTGGATTCTTTGTCAAAGTGTAGGACTGACAATGCTTATCATGTTTTCAACTTTTCAAACCACTTTCCATTTTATTTGCAGTTGCTCATTCAATGTCGAAACGCCTAGGTATAGATAGTTCAACTCATCGTTGCGTGCGGCTCTATGTGTGGGTAAGTAAGCATGTGTGAGTGGTTGTTTGCTTGGACGACGACTGCCGCGTCACTGGCACACAAATGTATAATGTATAATTACAAGCACACGCACAGAGCACGCACACATGGCACCGCGCGCACAGATGAGTTGAACTATCTATATAATTTTCTCGCCGTACTAGACATGACAAGGTAGCAAAACAGACATTATCACCATAATTTTTGACCTTATTTAAGCTCAAATCCGGTAACCTGCTCTATTTTCGAGAGGGTGACCGGCAGTCCCAGGGTGGTGTCAGGTTTATCGTCCACAAGTCCCTTGTGAACAACGTGGTGAAGATCGAGAGTGTGTCGACCAGGGTGACGTACCTAATACTCAGAATATCCTCAAGATATTCGCTAAAGGTCATACAGGTCTACGCCCCAACCTCGGCACACCCCGACGACGAGGTAGAGACCATGTATGAGGATATTTCTAAAGCCATGCATGGTTTCAAAACTGACTTCACCGTTGTCATGGGGGACTTCAACTTTCAAACTCACTTCACTTGCAGCTGCAAGTGGGGAAATATGGAGTTGGACGTCGGAACCACCGGGGTCACCTGGCCAGTTTAATGGAGAAGGAAGGCCTCTATATGATGAAGTCCTTCTTCAAAAAGCGTGAGCACAGGAAGTGGACATGGAAAAGCCCCGATGGTGCAACTAAAAACGAGATCGACTTCATCATGTCAACCAAGAAGCAAATGTTCAATGATGTCTCTGTGATCAATTCGGTGAAACCCGAGAGCGATCACCGCATGGTAAGAGGCACATTCTATCTATAAAATACCTTTAAGCGATCAATTCTTGTATATATATATATAATCTGAATCTGGGAAACGGCTCCAACACTTTCATGAAATTTAGTATGCATGGTCTTTCGGGGGCGATAAATCGATCTAGCTAGGTTTCATTTTTAGGTAACATCGTTTTCTCTATTTTCACCCGAGCAGAGCTCGGTAGCACAGGTACTAATAAATTAATAATTAATAGATTTTTCCAGTCCAAGACGTCTAATACCGTGAATTCCCATGAAATAAGTAGAGTTTTTAGAAACCATGCCTTAAGGAGGAGCGAAGTTTGTATGACCAGGCCTAATTATAAAGAAAAATATGATAAAGTCAAGGGCAAAGGGTAGCTAAAAACCGGCTAAGTGCGAGTCGGACTCGCGCACGAAGGGTTCCGTACCATTATGGCAAAAAACGGCATAAAATACACTGTTGTATGGGAGCCCCACTTAAATATTGATTTTATTCACAATACTTAATTATTAGTTTTTAGTATTTGTTGTTATAGCGGCAACAGAAATACATCATCTGTGAAAATTTCATCACGGTTCATGAGATACAGCCTGGTGACAGACAGACAGATAGACAGATGGACCGCGGAGTCTTAGTAATAGGGTCCCGTTTTTACCCTTTGGGTGCGGAAACCTAAAAATGGAAGGCAAAACGAGAGAAAAGCCTTCATAACAGGACTTACAAATTAATATAATCTCAAGCTTATAATTCTTGGCAGAATCTACTACCATTTGATTGAATCCAGAGATTCTGTAGAATCTTATAATAAAACACATAATGTATTGTTTGCAATGAACTCATTAGACTTGCATTGGGTACGGGTATTGGCCAGTAACTTGACGTAAACGGGACAGTGTTCCCACCAGTTACTTTAAAGATTTATGTGAATAATATATCTTTTAGCAGGCTGACACTGTGAATTAAGGAAAAGACATTTGTCAAGCAGTTGTCTTTTTACCCGACAGCCGAACGAAGGTAATGTGTTTAACAGTCTATGTATGTATGTTTGTTCATATGTGGCGTTCTAGAGGCCAAACGCGTTGGCCGATTTTGATGATTCTTATGTCAATCGATTCGTCTTAATCTTGCAAGTGTCACTGGGTACATTTAAATTGGAAAATAGAAAAATGATGGGTTTTGGGCGCTATATTGTGGTGACCCAATTTGTTTTTTTCATCCATACCCTTCGTGTGGGGTTTCAAAGGAGGTGATTTCAAAAATGTTAACTAAAAAGTTATAAATAAAAAAGTCGCGAGCTGACTGACCAAAACCAAATGTATCCTCCGACTGCACAGCATGGTTTGCTTCTTATTTACTTTTTTTAACTTCGCTTTTTAAGCAGTTGGGTTTTTGGGTTTTTTGAATTAATTCATTTGTTTTCTTTGTATCCGGTTACAAGGGGACTCCAATCATTGCAAAAAGGCTAGGCAGATGATGATAGTCAAATTCCACGTCTTGTATGAAAATTCGAAACAACCTGGTGGTAGGTAGTACCTACCCATGTTCAACAGTGGACACCTTTCTGCTGCATACACTTGTTGCAATATATGCTATGTTAAACCAACAAACTTTATACAATACCTATCAGTTCCTACCAGCGGTTTCATCCGCGAGAAAATCAGAAATTATCCCAAGATATCGTAGGTACTCCTTTTTTTTCTTTTTTGCCTGGAGAAATGCTCATGCATACTGCACTACCACGGGGAGATAGTGGAGATTTATGTAGGACTCTAACCCACTAAAACTTCACGGTGTCCTCCTGTGCCGCTTATGGCGGGAACGCCTCGGGGGAGTAACCCCCATCACCGGCGCACCAGAACACACTGGGCGCCCTGACCACCCCAGGGACCAAACAAGCACATGGGCGCCAGACGACCCCGTGTATGGCACCCTTGATCCCCCTGTGACGGGTCAAGGTCAATGGCCCGCCACCTACCATTTTTCGGCCGCAGGGGATAGGGAGAGCGTCTAACGCATTACCGACACTCCTCCCCTGCGGCCCCACCACGCCCGCCATCAGACGTCCAGGCCGTTGAAGGTAGGGATAGCGGCGCATAGAAATACCGGCACTCCGCCTCAGTTGCGATGTCGCCTGTTACCAAGCGGCACCGCAACCTACTAGTTGGCCTCTACGTCGTCGGCTTAATCGGCATAGCCCTGACGAGCAGCCCCTTCGCTTCGGTTCCTCTTCGCTTCACCGTGGGTGACCAAACCACGGCTACTGAGCCCCCCCGCCTCGACAATGCCGGTTAGAATCTTATGTCCTTCCCCACTGTCAAATCTATCTCTATACAAAAACGTCGTGTGCAGCGGTAGGTCGACAGGCCTTTGAGGATTAGAGGAGGTCGGAATTTGACAAAAAACGCGACGACCTTAAAGGTAGACCACCAACAGCTACTTCTTATCACCGGTGTTATCAACGGTGTTCTGACATGTCCGCTTTGTGCTCGGACTTATTCGACCAAAGGTGGATATGCAAGTCACATGAGGACACAGAGCAGCAAATGTAAGCTCGCAACCACAATGAGGAGCCAAAGAATGCGCTCGCTGTGGCCGAAACCGGCACCATCATCATCATACTAAAATTCATCAAATTTGGTTCAGTGGTATAGGCATGGAAACGTAACAATGAAACAGACAGACAGACAGCTTTCGTATTTTAAATATTAGTATCGATTTTAGGGTCCCCTTTACTTTACCTTTTATAAAATAATATTTAAATATTACTGTTAAAATGTCTATAAATACTACACTTTATGATGCTGTTTATGTAATCATTATTATTATTTATGTAGTTAGGGCCAAATAGGAGCAAATAGGAGGAGCTCGTGGCTAAATAAAAACAGCCGCACGGGTCGATCTTCAAGGTTAAGCAACGCTTGACGAGGTCAGTCCGTGGATGGGTGACCATTTCAACATACCGAGTTTCCTCCGTGCCTCGGAAAGCACGTTATGCCGTTGGTCCCGGCTGTCATTTGAAGATCTTTGACAGTCGTTACGAGTAGTCAGAAGCTTGAAATCTGACACCAGTCTTGCCAAGGGTTACTATGTTACCCAGTTACTGGGTTGTGGAGGTCAGATAGGCAGTCGCTCCATGTAAAACACTGGTACTCAGCTGAATCCGGTTAGACTGGAAGCCGACCCCAATGTTGTTGGGAAAAGGCTAGGCCGATTGAGTAAAAGGAGGACCAAATAAAAAAGTTCAACCACAGTAGCCGTATCGTCTATTACATACCCATTAACAATATTGATCGGAAGAACCTTTGTGTAAACACTGGTTAATATTACAAGGGCGATTACTAGTTGATTGGTTCCGTACATTATTTAGTTAGAGTAGATCATTGTTGTTTCAGTTCGGGAGGCTTTATGGCTATTTGATGGGTTTTTGTTTTGAAACTCTTTGGTGTTTTGGCCAGACCAGAGTGTTAGTGTTCGTCAGATTGATCGATTTATACTAGAACTTTTTGTCTGAAAACATTTTTTCTAGATTATCTTATTTACTCGTACTATCACACTAATATTATAAAGGCGAAAGTAGTGTCTGTATGTTTGTTACTTCTGCACGATCAAACGGCTGGACTGATCTGGATGAAATCTAGCACAGAGATAGATTATGGGCAGGAATAGCACATAGGATACTTTTTATCCCGGGAATATGATCCCTCGGGATAATTTTCGACATACACGCGGGCGAAGCCGCTGGCAGAAGCTAGTAAAATAAAAAATGCGAAAGTTTGGATGTGTGGATATATGTTTGTTATTCAATCACGCCAGAACGGCTGGACTGAGCAGGATGAAATTTGGCACAAAGGTAGATTATAGTCACGAATAGCACATAGGATACTTTTTATCCCGGTATAAAGTTCCCTTGGGATGATAAAACACTTTTCACGCGGGAGAAACCGCTGACAGAAACTAGAGTCTAATATTGCGTACGGTATTGGTAAATGGTAATTGGCTCCTTGAGCTTGGGCCACGTGACCACGTGCCATGTCTATCCCATACATTTGAAATTTTTAACAATCGTTATTACCGATATAATGACTGTTTGTCTAGGCCTACTTCACCTTTTGGAAGCAAAATAATTTTACTTATGCTGATAGACAAAAAAGTTTAAACCGTTTTCAATTCAAAGAATAGCTTTTCCGAAAAGATGCTTTTATTCATTATGATCATTTTAGCCCAAAGACGTCCACTGCTGGACATAGGCCTCTCCCAAGTGTCACCACATTGACCGGTCCCTTGCGTCTCGCATCCAGTGGATCCCTGCAACCTTCACCAGGTCATCGGTCCACCAAGTGGTAAGCCTTTCAACGCAATGTCTTCCGGTTCGCGGTCGTTACTTTAGAACTTTTCAGCCCCTTCGGCCATCCGTTCTGCGAGCGATGTGCCCTGCCCACTGCCACTTAAGTTTGGCAATGCTTCGGGCTGTGTCAGTAACTTTGGTTCTCCTGCGGATATCTTCATTTCTGATTCGATCACGCAAGGAATCACCGAGCATAGCCCTTTCCATTGCCCTTTCGGTGACTAGGCTGGCATTTATTAGTACTTAAATAAAATTATCTCAGATAAGAATCTTGGCTGATACATAAATATTTGATACTATCCAATTTCGTTATAAATAATAACGTTATCGGAAACTCTAATCGCATTATTGATTTCATGATTGACCATACTTAAAATAGGCTTTTGAACACATTTGAAATTCATTGACCACCTTCGTTAATTTGCTTGTGGAAATTTTTCTTTCGAGCTTTTATTTTAATTGCCTTCTTATGAAAATCGTTACTAATAATATTTTATATATTTTTTTATATTTTCCTCAATGGCCCTAAACCAGTAGCCAGCCCACTGCTGGGTTTTGGGACAGAATAGACTCAAAATAAAAAAATATCATAAATAATAATACTTTCAAGTGTTGAATATTTTTAGGGTTCTGTACCACAAAAGGAAAAAACGGATCGGAACGGATCCCTTATAGGATAATTTTGTTAACCGTCTGTCTGTCCGTCTGTCTGTCAAGACCCTTTATCTAGGCAATGCGTGGAGGTATCGAGTTGAAATTTATATCGTATAGGTACACAAGATTGCAACCCCTTGCAGCTGTGAAAAAAACTAACTTCTAGATCAACGCAATCAAGAGATACAGCCGCAAAGGAATCAAAAGTAGCTGTTTGTACGGAAACCTCAGTGCGCGAGTCAGACTCGCACTTGGCCGTTTCTTTAATAATCTCTCTTTTTTCTATATTTAGTGAAGTATCTCATAACTTATGTTGTTTTCTTTATCTATTAACACACTTCTCAATCTCCATCCTCTCTTCTGCCTTTTCTCTTCTTAGAATTGTTCTCTTGAATTCCCTTCAGATACATTTTATAATAATTTAAACTTAATTAAGTGTGACTACAGTGTCATAACAATAATTCAGTTTCACATCATCTATAATTATATTCTAAGTCTTACTCCTTCCAATATTAACACCGTCTAAATACAAAGTCCCAATAACTAATCTTAATTCAATATTTTCGACATCGAGCCCCTAGCACAAGTTTCTAGCGTATTCGTATCGTCATCGTGACGTTTTCACCAGACGTTAACGTACTCGATGCTGCGTCAAGTTATTTTGGTAGCACAAGTTCAAAAAAACGTCTTGCGACAACTCGGAAGTAGTAATTGAACGATGGTTAATTAAGGCCGAGAATCCAATAGCGTTCGGATTGGTTTGTAGTGAATGGTGCGTTCTGAAAATAAAAGACAAAAACGGGTAACTTTGTCTTAAATAATTTAGAGACTAAAACTGAAAAAATAATTATTATAAACAAATGTTAAAACATATTTAACATTTTTATTAATTCTTTTTTTAATAAGTCATTGGCAATTTCAGTTTATTGGAGTTTTAATTTATGATAAATGGTTCGGTTTCGAACGGTCCCGTACATGACGTTTGACAGTTGTCACATAATGTTTGACGGTTTCCTTCAAATTAGAAAAATATAAAACCGTTAGCACACTGATGCAAACGCGTGTAGAAGCGAAATTCTTACGACATACTTTCCGAACTCAGTGATTGGTAAAAATAGATATTTTGCACGTCCACACCGAAACGTTAAATACCTTATTATACTTAATTATTCATTCATTTAATAAAAGCAACAGGGCCCACAGAATAACTTACCCTAAATACATAATATATTCATAGTATTACATAGTATTAGTAACAATATAAACTTAACAAAATCAAAATACTTTATTTCAACTAACCATTTAAAGGCATTTTTGAATAGTCAAACAAAAGATGCATCTAGTTGCACATTCGCAAGCGTCATTGGATCTTTAGGGAGAAGAATGTGCAAGAAACTCCACGGACACTCTTTTCCATCAATATAGTACAATTACAAATATTTGGTTACAGGGAAATTATATGGATATGTGAGACCTATGAAAAAAGACATACCTATTTTAGTAACACAATAACAACAAGCAACATTTTTACACACAAACATTTAACACTTACACACAGGCAACCATCATTGCTTCAATGTTCCAGCTAAAATACTGGAGCAACGATTCTATACAACACAGCCTGTCAGCAATCATGCCCAGAATGCTAGACATAATAAATATACCTCCATTATTACTACTCACCAGGATTGTCCACATAATCATTCACATTTTACGCATAATAATATTATGCATGTAATTAAATTAATATAGGAATAAATAGATTGCAATAATGTATTCATCGGTTGGAGGATTTCATCACATTTTTAATTTTGAATGCCACGCGGTTTATATGTACTATCGCATTGCTTCTCGGTGTGAGCAGACCCTAAGGTGTAAACGTCTATTGTTGTTTGTTGTCATTTCAAATAATTATTTTAATTTACAAGTTTTATACGAAAGTCTGTTATGTACGACGGTTCTGTGATTTTAGAATTAAAGAATCCAAAAAGAACTTGCTTCACTCAGTTCATTATCAAGGTGAACTTCATAAAGAAGCAAACAAGTAAGTTTATTGTACAGATTCATACAATTTTGCAAAATGCGCTTCATCCGCTTAATTCTATGAGGTCTCATGTAGTAAAAGGCGGGCCTATTGCCGTGCACAGCACACACAGGGACTCCGGGACTCAGGGACTCCGGACTCCGGGTTGCTACTAAGAAATTCCTAATGGAAAAGTCCAATAACACTGCACGACCGACAATGTTGTATTTAGTTTCAGAATCTTTGTATATTGTTCTATATCAACTTCTTTTACCAACAGGAGATGACGAGTAAAATATTCCTGGTACTAGTCAAAAGCCTTTGTCGACACCGCAACAATATAAGCCAGCATTGCCACTAAGAGAAGACAAGCCATTCCGATCGATTGCACCACCGTCTACAAGACTGCAGACGTGATTTCTTGAAAGCCCACGGCAAGCTATACGTCTCTTTGTGCAGTAGTGACATCCAACGAAGGAATCGGGGGAATATTTTGTAACTTACGACGTTAAAACTACTAAACCGTTTAGGTACAAATGCTATTCATGCTATTTTAAGCGTTTGGTTGGAGTAGCCATGGGCTTTTTTTTTTGTTTGGAAACCATCCAATGACTTTTCCCGCTCTGGGTGAAGCGGGAGGCATGTCAGACTTTTATTGACTAAAGCCCACCCGTGTTCCTTCAGTTGTTTGTGCCAGGGCCGCGGTAACACTCCTCTTTCGCGAGCATTACTGCTTCGCAGAAGGAGGTGACAGCTTCCCATGCCCTCTCGCTCCGTACCATGGCCTGAACCAGCGCCAGCCGCGAGAGGTCGCCACCGCTGATCGCCTCCACGACGACACGGCGGTGCTCTATCAAAGCGGGGCAGACCTCCACCGTATGTTTCACCGTGTCCTCCGGGCGATCCACACAATGGTGACACCCGGGCGTTTCCTCCCGCCTTATCCGTAACAAGAACCTCCCGAAACAACCAGGTCTGGTGAGGACCTGCGTCAGGCGCAAGGTGAGGACGCCGTGGTGCCTCTCAAGCCACTCCTCAAAGAGGGGCCTTATCGCCGCAATTGTGGCGTACCCAGCACTGGGTTCACACAGTCGCTGTCTCCATGTCGCCATGAGATCCCGGAGTAGCTATGGAGGAGCTAGCATTATGATGCAAATGTGAAAGAACATTATGTAATACAAAGTTTTGTTAATTGAATCTGTATTTTATTTCATCAATGCATAATATAGATTCCTACCACGTACAGCTACATATTCTATTACTTATCCTTAATGCAGCTGTTGCCTGATCAGCCCATAAAGTTTTTACTGCTACACCTAGCGATAGGAACGGCAGGCGTTTCCTTCCAGATATTACCTGGTACATATAGTAAAAAAACCTATGTGTGGTGTAAGTTTGAATGATATATTGAAGAACGATGATGAGCTGAGAGGGAAGATGTAATAAGACAACGTTATGGTTTAAACAAAGATGTATAAATTAAAACTGTAAATAGTAGGTATGCTTAGATGGTTTGACCATCTTGAGAAGATGAATGAAAGGAATCTAACAAAGGGTATTTAGAAGGCAGAAGTGAGTGGAAACGTCCGGTGGAGACGCCCCGGAGGGACATACACGGATCTTGTCGGCGATGAAACCCCATCTGCAAGCTAACTAGGTAGCAAGTACATAGGTACTAACGGGATTCATGCAATATATTAGAAAATATTACGGGTATTAGTGTATTATATAGTTAATGTAAGTCTGAAATAACCGAGTCAGAGGTCTGAGGGGTTCTCAGAGGCGACTGAACTAACTCTGACAACAGCGGTGGTCACATCCTCACAAGAAAAGAAGAAGAAGAAGTATTATGATTATGTTATTTCGCTTCTAAGTAGCAACTAGAGTCATATTAGAATCCTAGCGTTAACGTTTAATGATTAATAAAGATAGTTTTAAAGAAATTTTGTTATGAGTATAGAGTGTCGTATATTTACGTAACTTGAAATCTTGATTTTTGTTTTATGGAGATATTTCAACGATTTTAATATAGTCAAATTAAAGGTCTAGATGTATAACCATTTCATCCGTTTGAATAATATAAATCGGTCCACACGTTTACGAGATATTCGCTTATCCAATGTAATGAAAGTGTAACAAACCGGAATTTTCGATGTTATTGTTCTACGAACTTTTTAATTGTTTAAAAATGTGTAATTATTATTGCCGTATGTCAATAAGGGGTTTGAAATGATTATATTTACTTGTTTTAGTTATGGCTCTAAAGATTTCAGCTAAGTAAATATGAACGTAAAAAATGGCCTAAACACGTGCAACAAGATATTACAAGAAAAAGCCCGCTTTTTATTTCTTTGGTCAAAACGTGGATCTTGTATGTGGGTCTTCCTCGTACCTACCACCCTACATACGCATTCAGGGGTGCGTGGTGGCGTGTGCTACCAGCAGAGTCGCTTGACTCAGAGCATACGCTCTATGCTCTTTCCATACGGAAAGCACGTCAAACAACAGTGGGATACTGTCCCAGGGCGACCGCGGGTAATTACACCACCCGGGTACCGTCCGCAACAGATCTTGTTGTGATGTTCTTCAGAGAGGCCAGCGTGCGTGCATGTCATAACCCGCGTGCGTGTAGATGTATGAACGTGAATATAACGTAGCAGGTGCAAAGCGTAAGTTTATGTATATATGTTTAGATTAGAAAAAACATATAGTTTCTCTTTATTTAGGTTTTTATTATCACATTAATAGCTTAGTTACTTACTTATTCAATTCACGGATACTTATGTACATGTTAGAAATATAATAAATTCAATAAACATCATCAACAAGTAGGAATTTTAAATAATAATAGGCTGAGCCAACAAGGCTTTCCATGTAAGAAGGAACGATATGACTTAGGATTCGATTAGTTTTGAAGGAGAGTCCTATCACAGTCCCACTCTCTGCATCGATTTCTCGTCTTATAAAGGTTACTCTGGATTATGGAACATTGGCTGTCAGGTGGCAATTACGATGGAAGGTCTTTATAATGGACCGTTCGTCGCGCTGCGAAGGGATTCTATTTCATTTTTGTCCTAGTTTTCTCTCTTTCGTTGTACATCTGTCTCTATTTATCATCGACAGACTAGCTAGACTTGTAAAACGGCTTACGGTTTTTGCTACTTAAAATACTGCAACCATTGCCATAAGCTGAAGAACATGTATATTAATAAGTTTTAGATTTGTATTGTTGTTAATAGGGTACTCAAGAACATTTTAGCTGCCGATAAATGAAAGGGCTTCAGTTGCCTTGAAGCAACTATCAATGTTGTTTATCCCAAATTCTAACCCATATTCCCAAACTTTATATACTGAACCGGTTAGAAAATATATAGGCATACGTGCATACTAGTATTATATATAAAGCATATCGCCGTTTTCTCCGATTCTTGAATCTTCAAATGAGTCATGATAATTATGGAGAACCGCAAGAAAAACGTAGAGTTGCGGCGAATAACGCGCTTGAGACAGTATTCCACTACGGCAGGAAGGCAGTGTGGACGTGCCGCGACGCTCTATGTGTGGTTAGTATCGATAACTTACAGAAATGGTTTATTATAAGAAACTATTACTGTTTGTTTACAAAGAAAATGTAAATTTTGCATACCACGTTTAACATTTTCTCCTAGCCTCTTTATTAAAATAGGAGGTAAGATAATCAATAGAAAGCATGCCTTCCCCTTTTATTCATGATTAAATAGCATATTATTGCAAAAATACCCAAATAAATACGGAAAATTGTTTGACGTGAAATGTCTCACCGAGAAAATGTCAGTGAGATAGTTTTCGACGTGCTTTCGTCACACCTAGCGTAAAATTCGATACTACATGTCAAAATGAAAACTTGTGCTACCGATTCCCATACATTTAGAGCGTTAACGCAACGTAAATACGTGAACTCGATACGAAGGCAATTGTCAAAAACTTGTGCTACCGATTTGTTAGTTCCAAATACGGACACATGGCGCTGATTCATTTTGCATACAAAAATTGTCGGAGGCGATACGTTAACGTAGTCGATCCAATTACGCAGAAACTCGTGCTAGGGGCTCTGTCCTCCTCCACTTCTGCCTACACCAATTCTCGTAACAGTATGAATATTTAAATCAGACCCACGTTCCCATGGCTAACTGATCAATGGTATTCCTTCTCATACCTTCTTGGAACCGGTGGTCTTGAGATTTTTGAAGATCGGCCTTAGAATATTAAGATGTACTTACTGTCTTTAGTTTATTGCTTTGTAATTTGATCGTATTTTGAATGAAGTAAGGTGTAATGTAATGTCTATTTTTGGAATGTAATTTATTTATCGGGTTTGATTGACTACGTGTCGTTTTATTGTAAGCTAGATTTTTCCCGCGGCTCTTGCGCTCGGTCATTAAGATATATTAATAAATATTTTTTATATCGGAGGAACAGTTTCGAAGATTACCTATATACAAACGACATACAAACTTACAAACATTACCTCTTTGTAATATTACTACGATAGAACGATACTTTTTTTTTTCGATTACTACGAAAACGGTCCGATTATATTGTTACGAGAAAAAAAAATCTTTATCTCTCTCAGATTACGCAATTCTGCCGAGCAAGCACGGCCGACTGATACAGGCTTGAGTCACACATTTGTATCACAGTTTGGGACCAAAAACCGTGATAAAATGCGTGACGCAAGCCGAGGCCTTGCTCGCCCGGTTGATTCAACCATTTTTGAAGTACTTAGTTTGGACTTATATTGTGAGGATCTTATGGCCGCGTCAGCGAATGGTGTTGCCAAAGCTGAATACTGGGCTAAACATAACATTTAAAAACCGGCCAAATGCGAGTCTGACACGCGCACAGAGGGTTCCGTATAAATAGAAACATTCACCAAAATAAATTGGTAACATTATTCACGTTCATAAACAATTCATATCATGTTTTATCCAATTCACAATCGTAACAAACAAACTCATATTTGCATTTATTCGGAGGATAGATAAAATTACTGTAATGTTGAGAAGAAAAGAAACTTCTTTTTACCCGACTGCCGAAGGACGGTAATATGTATGTATGTTTGTTCCTATGTGGCGTTCTAGAGACCAAATTTGATGACTCTTACATTAAAATTGGAAAATAGAAAAGCCATTATATTTTTCTGCTAAACCCATCGTGTGGGTTATCAAAATAAATGGTTTTAAGAGGTGATTTAAGAAATACATAACACTTATATGCTTAAATGTACGTATACGAAAACAAAAGTTATAAAATGAAAAAGTTAATTCAAAAAATCAAAAAGCCCGACTGCTGAAGTGTACTAAAAAGACGTAAACAAGAAGAAAATCATGCTGTGCAGTCGGACGATACATCTAGTTTTGGTCAGTCAGCTTGTGAATAATATATGTATCCTCCGACTGCACAGCATGATTTTCTTCTTCACTTCTTAAGCAGTCGGGTTTTTTGAACTTTTTAATTAACTTTTTTAATTTATTACTTTTTTTATTAAACATTTGAGATAATTATTTAGGAGAGAAAATTCAATAAAAAACTACTCCACGTAAAAGAGTCACCACTAGGTATTATTAAGTAATCCCTCTACTCCTGTCATTACCATGACTAACTACAGTTAACTATCTTCATCAAGTATCTACCTGATCAGTTTATCTCAATAAAAGTCGTGAGTCGGAAATAATTACCGCCCATAGCTTGATAACCTGTTACTGAGGCAGTTGCATTGCAATCAACTGCTTTTCATTCACCCATTTTAGATAGGTTTTTCCTGATTTCCTTATTTGTGAATGTTGATTTTAATTGGTATATATCAAAATCTTTTCTTCATCCAAGATATGCATGGCACCAATTGCACATCAAAATCATAATCCAAAGGATTTTTCGTAATGAATTGCTCTATGTGTTTGAAAAATTAGTTTTCGCGAAAATGTTAATGAAGCAACGATTATAGTTGAATTATCAATATTTAAGGCATTGCCATAATGAGTGTGGTAAGTAAGTAAGTACGTAAGGTAAGGTAAGCAACTAGGCAATACAGAAAAGAATGGTATACATTACCATACAATCCTCAGATTTTTTTGAGATAGGTTCACTAAATAACCTAAAATTAGTCATATCTAACACAACATCGTTAACATAATTATCTCCCTCTCTACCCATGCTCCTTATTTTGACATTAAAACTAATGCTCTCCATTAAAATCGATTTACAACTCTCTCCAACATTATAACACTAATCCATTCTAATGATGATATAAAGTTAATGTTTAATGTTAATTCCGCCATCATTATCGCTTTCATGCTCAAAGTGCGACTCCGGCGCATCCTCTGCGATGACGTCATCGTACACGGTCTACCGCACTTCAATGCGCGCGCTTCGCCCGTTTATCACTGAGAAGTATGAGCGAATTGTGTAATACGAGTATACTCGCTTTGATCGTTGTGTTCGAAATATTTGATATTATATTGACGAATATGTGAACATAAGCATATAATCAGCCTTTTAACGTTCACCACTGCTGGAACGCAAGCCTCCTCTCTGTGACAGAGTATGTGCCTTAATCCACCTCGCGCGCCCAGAGCGGATTGGTGGATTTTTGGTTTAAGGCCGGTTTCTTCAATATGGGAAATAGGGATGATATTTTTTAATTCGTTTTGTCTAATGTAGAAAAATGAGAAAAGTTCTGGGTAGTTCTTTTAAATATATTTCACTACAAAAGGAGATGGAGATTCGGAGCTTATTTCTAGAAGTGGACGTCTTTCGACTGAATGATGATGATGATGACAAAAGAAGATTATTTTTTAACATACAAGTAAACACCTAAAATGTCAACAGACTTGCAAATTCAGTCAGTGATGACATTTTTGATAAGGTGGATTTTTTTATAGCTATTTTTTTTTTAGTTATCGATACAGGGTAATATAAAGCAAAGATTATTTCTATGTTACCTACGTTAGACAATACTATAATAAATAAAGACAACGAAAACAGAACATAACGTAGAGTATCTGATTAAGCGCTTATGTTTATGAGAAAGACCTTTAAATAAACGATTAATATTTTACGACCACTTAACACTCAAAACATCTGCCAATATATCCACTGATATTTGCTCAGTACCGTAATAGAAAATTGCGTAAATAATGTTGCTAGCTTTCTAAGCCACAAATCATTTGAATATTGCGCAGACGCTTCGAGTGCGGACATCACACTGAATATTGTAATTGTGCGAGCATATTGTGTGAAATATGAAATGTTTGGATGCTACTCACACCACTCTTAGAATGAAAATACGTAAGATGTCTTTGTAAAAATTTTAGACGTTGAAATTCTGTTTGGGATTATGTTTAGTAGTCTTTTTTAACGATATTATATTTCTGCTCTTGTCACACTCATGTTACTTGGGGTCGGTGCAACATGTTTTCTTCTTCCGTTATGGCCCTGTCGATATCGCGCTGTCTTTCACTCTCTTTTCTTTTAAGTCGTTCTTCACACAATCCTGCCATTTTTCTTTGACCTTCTTCTCTCCCTCTTTCCATCGTTCAATGGTTATATTCATTACATATAGGTCATCATTTAGAGTATTTCGTATGATAAATATTTCATATTTTGTCTCAAATATAGACCATTTCTATTTTGTTAGCTGATTACGTAACGAAACGCTCAATTTGAAAGTCATCTATAATATAATACAAAAACATAATACAATACATTAAAATCATCATAATAATACAAATGTAATACATCACATTTTATAACTCTTTATGATATGTTTGTGCTACTACAAAAGAAAGCTTCTTGCAAAATCACATACATAAAACGACAAGCGCTATTGCTTTACGACGTGTCTCTAAAAGCGTATAACGTACTCTAAATTGCTAATAAATATTTAACACGAATAAAATAACAAACAAATCACTTAATAAGTATTCAGCTATGAGCGAAAGAGTGCACTGTTTGAATGTTAATTATAAGAAAACGACAAATTTTTCGGCGTACGTTACAAGCATATCCGAATCATTGTCTCACGTTGTGAACGTGTGCTCATAAGGAATCTATTTGTTTTTTTTTCTGATCTTGTGGGACCTGGTTCTTTAACCTTGTTATTTTTCTTCAGTTTGGAGAACTTTAAAAACTTTATTTTTGAATTCGTATTTAAGGCTTTATTTTTCAAATTCTCTAATTTGCAGGATATTAATGATCAAGACAAATTGACATTCTATCGTTGATAGCGATTATCGAAATGCCAAAATATTTAGGATTGACCACGTGATGTTTCGGTAGTGCACACCAGTCCCATAGATTTTTATATATACGACAAAAATAAAAAAAAGATGTTGTTGAATATTTCAGTATATTTTTTTCTATTTTATATATATATTCGTTGTTGAAACAGTCCGGTGTAATAGAAGCCAGTTAATTGCGGGTCATGTCAGCACGCCATGATACTAAATGAAGTAACCAGATTCGTGATAGAGTATGTGTTCGTTATCGGAAAGCCAACTAAGGTGACGTCCAGGGTGAGGAGATTATGCGAATGCTGAGGCAGGCGCGTGAAATGGCATATTGAAACCTCTGTTTGCGTCTAAAATCCTAATCGTTAAGTGACTATCGTGAGTGGCTACTAGTGTTTTTACTAGCCGGGTTATATTTTTTTTCCTACTCCTCAGTTATTCTTTTCTATTTGTCTTACACGTTTTAACTATAAACTTATAGTCTCGGGGTTGGTGAAATAACTTTTTGCACTACGAAACTGGTTTATATTTGATAACGCATTATCGAAATCAGGTATGAACGGTCTAGACAGAAAACAATCGTCTATTGTTTTACTTTGTGAAAGCACATATGCCTACATACATATTATAGTTACAGTAACTCGTGTTGCACTGGGGTTACCCAAACGCGACCGCCACCGCGCTCGCTACCGCCCCCGTCACCAAACCCTCACCCTAGACGCGGCCTAACTATAGCGTTTGATCGTGCTCTTGTTAGAATTATGAGTGATTTAGCGAGTGTTCGCGTTATAATTGTGTTTTCATGATGATGAAAGGGAAAGATATAGTATTGAAATGTATGAGTTATTGTGATTCGCATGCAGTTGCTTCGAAATTGCTAGAATTTGGTCTGAGTACCGCAAGGAGCTCTTTTGGTTGTAACTTTAATTATGATACATACAACAACATACTATATTAAGAATGATTGTTAAGCAAAAAAATTAAATTGAAATGAAGATTATCTTTTGAAGGTAGTAGAGCCGAACAGGGTAAGCTGAAGATGAGAACCAAGTATCTCAACGAGTAAAACAAAACAAAGAAATAAATTTATAAAAATTAATGGGATTCATTGAAGTAAAAGTACAACAATACAAATCGTCACAAATAACAAAGACAAACATTTCTGACTCACATCTCCTGAGTCACACAAATCCAAACCACCTATTTTCGTACACGAATATATTAATACCAAATGTACATAATACGTATGTAAAACAATAGATAGTTCCCACATACCTTTCACGTAAAGGTGCGAACACACATGTAGATGGTATCCGAATAATTAGTAACACTATACGAAGAATTATTCGAAACAACAACGTTTTTAACAATGAATACGGTTCTTGCATAGTTGATTTAATTATGTTTGCAGTGAGAAACATATAATTGGGGCTAGAAGATGAATGGCTAAATGGTTATAAATAGTGTGGGTATGATTAATAGTTTAAAATTTTTCACTGTTACAAACATACTTTAGAAATAGTGACCCAGTAACCAGATTTTGGAGGTTAGATGGTATTAAGCTCATCTGGTTATACTTATGAAGGTTTACCCAGAATAGTTGGAAAATGCTAGACAGAAAAAGATGATGGTCAATATTTATTAATACATGAAAATTGGATTTCTTGGCAATGTCACCAATTTGTCGCTGTATTTTTGCTACTCATAAAGTTAAACTGTTATTTGGTACCTAGTAAACTTAGCAAATACAGTCAAGCTCTTTACAGTCAATAACATTGATATTAAAGATAATGACAGTAGTTGAAACAAAACTCTAGAGTAGCAAGAAATGATGGCATAGCCAGATAAATCTGGAAGGAAAGCTAAGCTCGAAGAGAATAATACAGCAGGCAAAGGCGAGATGAATCAAGAATTACATCATAAATAGGATAAAATTATATATTCTAAACCGAGCAGGGGATGTAATAGACTGAGTTGTTGAGATAAGTCCCACAGCATTTAGAACGTTCACAGAAAGTTATAAATCAACAATCCAATTATCTTCATCTTGAGCCTATGTGCTCTAAAAAATTGACATTCCATCGGCAATCATAATCATCAACAGCTTTTTAACGTTTCCACTGGTGGGACACAGGCCTCCTCTCTGCGAGAGGTGGTATGGGCCGTAATAATACACGCGGGCCCTGTGCAAGTGAATGGTTGTCACATGTCTTCGATTTTTTTGTTCTAGGACATGCCGGTTTTCTCACGATGTTTTCCTTCACCGTTTTTAGCCATTGTCAAAATAGCTATTCTATTATATTTTAACATTCCTCACACCATCCATCTTTCTTCAGCGAAATACCTACACAGCACAAATTAAATACCAACCTAACAAAACAAACGTTGAAGAACATAACATTCCCAGTTTCTCCTGTCTTTTGGCCACCATTGAAGTGTCTACCAACTTAACGCCGACTAATTAATGGTATGTTAGTAGAAATCAAGAGTGAAACTACGTGTGAGTTATCGTTCCCATTAGTAGACAATAGCCATAGGTTGTAGAGGTTTTAGGAGGCTCAATTTGAATTCCGGTTATTTAAATTTTTAAGGTTAAACAAACACTAGTGACAAATGCCTCCTGGGTGAAATATATCCGGAGCTCCCTGCACTGGATATATTTTTAATCCTAGTCCAGAATTCCATATTAAACTTGTTTACACTACGAAGAGACAAAATAAAAATGTTTATTAATCTATTTTCCAAATCTAGTGATTTAAAAAAAAATCTTTTTATTAACTTGTATGTCCTGCTGTTGAGCAAAGATCATCCCCATTTCTAAAGTCAAAGTCAAAGTCAAAACGTCTAATAATAATATAAATAGATGATCAGCCCCCAAGATGTAGCCCGTGCAGTTCGTCCGTTGCCGAACTGGAAATCTCCAGGGCCGGACGGGCTGCACAATTTTTGGATCAAGTGGCTACAAAGGTCGCACGCTCTTTTGGCATCTCAGTACCAGGCAGCCTTGGAGTCTGGTTCGCTACCCAAGTTCCTTACAACAGGAATAACCCACCTGCTCCACAAGTCTGGTAGCACCGCGGAACCCAAAAATTATAGACCTATTACATGTTTACCAACGGTCTATAAGGTTCTTACATCCATTTTGAGAGTTAAAATTAATAAACACGTCGACGATAACTCGATCATGTCGGTCTCTCAGAATGGATGTAGGAACGGGTCCCGCGGTACTAAGGAGCTACTCCTTATTGATATGGCCATTAGCCAACAGGTTCGGCGTTCCCGAAAGGATCTGTCGACATGTTGGATAGATTATAAGAAGGCCTATGACTCGGTGCCTCATACATGGCTCATGAGGGTGCTAGAATTGTATAAAATAGATACAACTCTACGCACCTTCCTGAAATCGTGTATGGGGCAATGGAGCACAGTCCTTCGCTATCCAGGATGTCGAAATATCCAGAGGAATAGCGAACCTGTAAGGATTGAGCGAGGTATATTCCAGGGCGATAGTTTAAGTCCACTTTGGTTTTGTCTAGCCTTGAATCCTCTAAGCATGTTGTTGGAGAATTCAGGGCTAGGCTATCGGTTGAGGAGAGGTGGTCAGATTATATCTCACCTCCTTTATATGGATGACCTGAAGCTCTTTGCCCCCAGCAATCTTCAGCTGATGGAGCTACTGAAGGTAACTGAAACTTTTAGTAGCGCCATCAGGATGGAGTTTGGTGTGGACAAATGTGCGGTCATGCATGTAAAGCGAGGGGAGATTGTGGAATCCGTGGGAATTCAACTCGCGGATTCCATAAACCTGAGATCCCTCTCTCCAAACGAAACCTATAAGTATTTGGGTATGTCGGAAGCGTTAGGTATCAGCACTACTGACATGAAGCAATCGTTGAAGGAACGCTTCTTTGGCCGCCTGAAGAAAGTATTCAATAGCTTTCTTTCGGGCGGAAACAAGGTGCGCGCTTTCAACGGTTGGGTCATGCCGGTATTGATGTACTCTTTCGGCATACTCAAATGGACTCAAACCGAACTCGACGCCCTGGATAGGCGGGTCCGAACATTGCTGACTGCATATCGAATGCATCACCCACGATCGTCGGTCATGAGATTGTATATCCCGCGGAAGTGTGGAGGCCGAGGCTTTTTAAATGCCAAAAACCTCCACAACCGCGAGATATGCAATCTCAGAGAATATTTTCTACACGCCGACGTGGGTATGCATCGAGATGTAGTGGCAGTGGACAAGGGACTCACCCCGCTCTCCTTGGCAAATGAGAACTGGCGCAAGCCTGTAGTGCTTGATACTAACGACCGCAGGGAGGTATGGCAGAGTAAGGAGCTCCACGGACGCTTTTTCCGGGCCCTACATGGGTCCGATGTAGATCAGTCAGCGTCCGTAGCCTGGCTGCGTTTCGGTGACCTCTTTGGGGAAACCGAAGGTTTTGTCTGTGCAATTATGGACGAAGTTATCATGACGAATAACTACCGGAGATTTATTGTGAAGGATGGCACGGTTGACATCTGTCGGGCATGTCACCGCCCGGGTGAATCGATCCGCCACATTATCTCTGGTTGTTCTCGGCTAGCTAACGAAGAGTACTTGCATAGGCACAACCTTGTAGCCAGGATTATCCATCAGCAACTCGCTCTGAAATACACTCTTGTGGCATCGGAGGTACCGTACTACAGTTATGTGCCCGACCCAGTTCTCGAAAATGGCAATATCACATTGTACTGGGATCGGTCCATCATCACTGACAGGACTATTGTAGCCAATAAGCCTGATATTGTGGTGGTGGACCGAATCGAGAGGCGTACAATGATTGTTGACATTACCGTCCCGCATGACGGGAACCTCGTGAAAGCCGAGAAAGATAAGCAAATCAAGTATCTTGACTTGGCTCGCGAGGTTGTCGACATGTGGGATGTGGACACAGCGATCATTGTACCGATAGTCGTGTCGGCCAATGGCTTAATAGCCACGAGCCTCGACCAACACCTTAGGAGGCTCTCGTTAGGCGGCTGGGTCAAGGGCCTGATCCAGAAAGCAGTACTGCTGGACACGGCTCGCATTGTTAGGAGGTTCCTCTCTCTGGAGCCCTGACCGCCGGTAGCTTGGACCCTGTTCCCGATACCGGTGGGCCTCTATTTTTTATATTTTTAAATGTTTTTGTTTTTTAATTTATTTTATAAAAATATTTAAAAATGTAGATAATAAGAAAGATAAATAAATAGAGGAGATATAAATATAATCAATAAAAAAAATATAAATAAAACAAATATATATATATATATGTGTGTAGTTATAGTGCTGTAGTGTGTAGTGTGTGTAGTAGTGAGTGTAGTGTAGTATATATTATAGTCTAATTACATTAGGTAATTATTTGGATATTCAAAAGATAATTTATATAAATATAATGTACCATGACCGAACATGCTGACCAAAATAGGTCCACAGATCATAATTTGGTATACAAAAAGTAAATTCTATTCTTTTGTTAAAAATCTGTCTATAAGGGCTATTTAACAGCAGCTTCTGCCATTTTCTGGTGCTTATCGTTTTTCCGATAACTGAATTCATCTACAATATTACCTACATCTCCACCTCTCTGTTTGCAAAACATAAACGTGACGTTTACCAAAGACAATGGACCAATAGATATAGCTATACTTTATGGCCCATTACTTCAATTCATGAAATATGTCAGATTTAATGACATATCTACTTTAATAGAAATTATATATGGTCGGTTAAAATGTTCTTATTAAACTGGGTTAATCAGTTGTTGTTGTTTCATCATAAATTTAATTAAGGCTTTGGTTAGTTGCCACTCGCTCTCTTCTCGGCTTTAGACTGCATCATTGCATTAGGTATTGGGTTTAATTTCCGGGTCGGTGAAAGTGTTATTGAGTTTTGCTATCTGGCATTTCACAGAAGTAACTCTGATTCGAACTAGGAATAAGAAACGGAGAAATAACTAGGAAGTGGTCCATTCCTAATCCGAAGAAGTACGAAGGTTTCCGACGTCGGAAAACGAATTTTGGAACTCAAATCTTAGATAAAGTACCTATAGATTTCGCCATAAAATGAGCTTGATTGATAGAGCGAGATCGTTAGTTGGCAGCCCCATGTAAATAATAAGGACAACAGATTATTTTTTGTCTTTGTCACCATGGCCGGTTTTTGTTGTTTGTCAAACTCTAATGCTATGGCAGTTTGACAAACAAACTCGGTCGTGTTTGAATTTCTGTGATTTCGTGGTATTATGTGTTTATTGAGACAAGGAATTGGGTTATTTATAGATAATAAGTGTCAGTGTCAATGGTGGGTTGTAGTGTTGTTGTTCTTGTTGTAACACCAGAAATAACTATTGTTGTTTCATGTGCGGCCACGCCATGGCTAAATCTATAGGTACTTTATCTAAGACTCAAATGGGGCTGGGCATGACACCTGGCAAGGCGCGGTAATGATTGGTGGAGTAAGGCGGTGACCG
Organism: Anorthoa munda; assembly: GCA_945859665.1. Taxonomy (NCBI): domain Eukaryota; kingdom Metazoa; phylum Arthropoda; class Insecta; order Lepidoptera; family Noctuidae; genus Anorthoa; species Anorthoa munda. The sequence continues at coordinate 18,522,807 of OX243899.1, read as the reverse complement.
AGTGGCGTCCAAGGACTGGAAGAAGAAGTATTGGTTATCCAGCGGCGAGATGGGCAGATGACTTTTTGTCATTGCGGGTAGAACCTGGATGAGGATGGCACAGGAACGTGGAGATTAATACAAGAAGAGAGAGGTCTGTGCTCATCATTGGGCAAAGTCGGGCTGTGGATGATGATGCAGTTATAATATGCACACTTTTTACCCCACAGAAGAGAAAGGGTTATATTTTTCGCGCGTATCTTGTGTATGTAATATTTGTTATTTCCTTATATCTTGAAAACCGTAGACGGATTTATATAATTAGGACATCGTTACCACTTTTTGTATATTATATGTTTAAAAGTAATTAAAAAAAAAACCTAAAAAGTTGTAAATAAAAACAAAAAAATTAATTCGAAAACCCGTCTGCTTAAGAAGCGCACTAAAAGATGTAAACAAGTAGAAAATCATGCTGTGCAGTCGGAGGATCAGGTGGTCAGTCAGCTCGCGAATATGTATCCTCTTACCCCGGAAGAGAATATATAAATAAATACGAATGGATATATCCCTACTTATCCACGTCTAATCCATTTGGAATTCTGCCCACCACCAACCATAAAAGACCGTGAAGCTACGCCGGTATTTCATACCTACGTCCGATGGTGTATTGTGTTTGACGGGGCCGTATTCCCATAGTTAACCGGCCAATTGTCTTTTTGAATGGAACTGACAAGGTCAGTTTTGTATGGGCTTAATTGATGAGGTTTTGTATGACTGTGTATGGTAGGTAAGTACTGGTTGGTTTAGATTTTATTGGATTTTGTATCGCTTTGCGTCTATACAACTATCATATGAGAGTTAATGCCTGCATTTAATCTTGAATTATGTCATACATTCCTTATGTTAATGTATGACAAAATTCAAGATTACATGCAGGCAGGCTAAAAGCCTATCATTATTAATATTCTTAATGCGAATGTGAGTTTGTTTGTTACGCTTTTACTCCTTAACTACTCGACCGACCATCATGAAATTTCACAAATTTTTCAATATATCGGTATTTGTTAGTAAAATATACTTAATAATGAACATTATCACCAAATTTCAAGTTCATAGGTCAATGGGAAATAAAAAAGATATTCGTAACAAAATACCTTTCCTACGCGAGCGAAGCCACGGGCAAAAGTTACTACTAATCTTAATCATAAATCCCCTCTCTAAACAGAGCTTTTTGCTCTGTTGCCTCTTGTTTTAAGCTATGGCGTAAGTTCTCTTTGGATTTCATTGCCTAGGGAACATCAGTCTATTTAGGAAAAACTTAAAAAAGCTCGTGATTTAGTCGAAGAATTCAGGCACTACATGTCCGTGTCCGTGATCCGCGTTCATTATCCGTGTCCGTGATCCGTGTCCGTGATTTGTGTTCCGAGTTCAATTTTTTTTTAATTATGACAGGTTATGACGCCTAGAGTTCGGATGTAGTGCTTAAGCTACCCAACAAGAAGTACTACGGCTACTTCAGAACCGAATATTCACGGAGACAGATAAGGATAATAGTAGTAGTAGTAGTAGGATACAAGCGGTTCGTTAAAATAACCAAGAACCTGGTATAACATAACATACACCCTGAATTTTCCGAAGGTTTAGGCAGACATGCACTTATAATACGAGTACACCCATATTTCACCAGTTATGCAAACCTATATAACTGCGCAACTAAAATCCCTTTGTATGTCTATCACCAATCCTCACACAAAGTTTTTCTTCCTCCATAAAAGTAGAAGCATCTTTTCGCAGGTCGAACCAATAAATAAAGCCACTTTTCTTACACAAAACATTTTCCTTTTAGGTAAAGATATATTGTGGTCTAGATTCGTTTGACATTTACTTACTAAATAGGGAATATTCTACGAACATTGCCTACAAACTGTGTCTGTAGGTACCAGTTACGATTGATTACCTAAAACGTGTGAATATTTTCCTTTCATAGTATTTTCCATTGGTGTTTGGAAATGTTTTATTGAGTCTTGTTTCCGCCCATTTATTGCTAAAATAATATTTACTAGAGCACAGATAAACTAGTGATAAATGTAAAATTGTATGATTATTGTAAGTGTGTAAACAATTCCTCCACATCGCTGTCAATTGGACAAGTGCTCAGAACCCTGACAGCATTGCCACATTGAATGGCTGATTCTTTGGCCGAAGAAAAGGCCGATCCTCTAGTCACGTAAAAAGTCAACTAAATGTTTGCTGTTGTCTCGAAAAACTCGAAGAATACTAGCACCCAAAGAGCTTCTTTTTTATGTTTTGGAAACCGTCAAAAGGCGCCTGGACTTTTGGGGAAAAGTCCAGGGAGTGTGTGATTTTACATCACTAAAATCATCCCGATGATCACCATCAGCAAATGGAAAGGGCCCGTCACCTCTTAAAGACCACCCCGAAACCCCCACTGTGCAACGCCTGTTAGGGCACATCCCTGGGGAGACTGAGAAGTCTGGCCTGAGCCTCGCTGTGAATGGTAGCAAGTGAAATACCACCATGCCACTGTGCTACCGTCTAACCTGGAGTCACATGCTGCGGACAGCGTCCCAATCTGAACGCCCGTAACCCCGGAGTCCGTTTTGGACGTCGAGGCGGTTGCCTCCACGACGACTTCTTCTCCGAGCGGGATCGGCCCTCTTACGATCCCGCTCCAGGACTTCTGGACCATCATGGTCTCACAGGAGGCCATATCCCTCTTGTTTTCTGTCTCTGCCAGCATAGCACTCACCACTGCTGGCGAGACAGGTCTTGTCCGATATCCCAACAGCTTAATGGTTCTAGCAGGTAATCTATTGAAGAAGTAGAGAAGATTACGATTTTTTTTATTGATAGCTACTCTATTTCTGTGTGTCATATCATCATTATTTCAACCGAAAGACATCACTGCTGGACCTATGTCCAGTTGGCCACAGCTGGACCGATCAAGGTGGCGACATGGTCATCGTTCCAACCAGAGGGAGGCCTTCCAACTTCAACTTTTCGGCTCCATCGACAGTGCGTATATGCTACTTTTTTAGGGTTCCGTAACCAAAGGGTAAAAACGGGACCCTATTACTAAGACTTCGCGATCCGTCTGTCTGTCGGTCTGTCTGTCTGTCCATCTGTCACCAGGCTGTATCTCATGAACCGTGATAGCTAGATAGTTGTAATTTTCACAGATAATGTATTTCTGTTGCCGCTATAACAAAAAATACTAAAAACAGTATAAAATAAATATTTAAGGGGGGCTCCCATACAACAAACGTGATATTTTTGCCGTTTTTTGCTCGATATTTATAACGGCAACAGGTAGACGCTTGAAATATTCACAGAATGTTTAGTTGTATATTCTCTTCAAAAAATAATAATGATTAAATTAAAATAAAATAAATTAAGGGGGGCTCCCATACAACAATCGTGATTTTTTGCAGTGTTTTGCGATAATGGTACGGAACCCTTCGTGTGCGATTCCGACTCGCACTTGGCCGGTTTTATTCAATAAAATTACTGTTACCGAGGAATAGAGTGACACGGGAGCGAAGCCACGAGAAAATTCTATTTAATTATAATCACGTAATTACTTCAATAAATTAAAGCTAAAAGGCATTTTATGTAAAGCTTTCCGATTTACCGTACTGGAACGAAATATTTGGAACACTTCAACTTTCACTGGGAATATTAGAATTCCATTTAAGAATTTCTTGCGTAACTTGAAATATTTCTGGGCATATTTTCCACGTACGTTATTACGTAACATTTATAAAATTATGTTTAACATGTTAAATATGCCTTAAACAATGAAAATAATTCTCATTAAAGAAATTCTATAGCTCTATTGACATATTACTTGCGTAAGGACCAGGCCAACCGCGCGACTAAATGGCACCAGCGCGCTGGACCTAAAATTGCAGTTTAGGACCAACGCGACTCAGTTGACAGTGGTCCGTGTGCGTGTCTCTGACTAGTATATAGTTATCTGTGGCGGGAGTGAGCGAGTATTCGCTTGTCATAAGAAGGTTTCTATAAAAAGTTCAGATGGGCGTATCCTTCCTTTCGAAATCATGTATAATTCATATAAAAATGACCATCCATTTGTACATCACTGATGTGTTATTGTTCTAATAAATATTAAAAATGGTTGACCTAAGAGAAGAGTGTAGTAAGTAAGAGAGTAGCTACTTAGAGCTGAAATATAAAAAAAAACCGGCCAAGTGCGAGTCGGACTCGCACACGAAAGGTTCCGTACCATTATCGAAAAAAACGGCAAAAAAAAAACACGTTTGTTGTATAGGAACCCCACTTAAATATTTATTTTATTTTTAGTATTTTTTATTATAGCAGCAACAGGAATATATCATCTGTGAAAAATCAACTGTCTAGCTATCACGGTTCATGTGATACAGCCTGGTGACAGACAGACAGATAGGCAGACAGACGGACGGACCGCGGAGTCTTAGTAATAGAGTCCCTTTAGGTACAGAACCCTAAAAACTGACTTCTGCCAGCGGATTCGCCCGAGTGTAAATTACCCAAGGAACTTACTCCCGAGATAAAAAGTATCTTATGTCCTAATTTAGAAAATAGTCTACCCATTTGTCAAGTTTTATCCAAATCTGTCTAGCCTTTAGACGTGAAAAGGTAACAAACTAGTAGACATTCTTTCACATTTATAATAACACCGTAAAACCTCTAATTTTCTTGACAAAAGTTATGATTTTTACATCATGATGAGAATGCAGAAGTATCATCAACATTTCATCCGAAAGACGTCCACTGCTGGACATAGGCCTCACCCAAATGTCACCACATTAACAGGTCTCATGCGTCTCGTATTCAGCGGATCCTCTCAACCTTCACTAGGTCATCGGTTCACCTAGGCCTTCCAACGTAACGTCTTCCAGGTCGCGGTCGCCACTCCAGAGCTTTTCGGCCGCATCGGCCATCCGTTTTCCCTGCCCACTGCCACTTAAGTTTAACTATTCTTCGGGCTATGTCGGTTACCTTGATTATCTTGCAGATGTCTTCGTTTCTGATTACACAAGGAAACTCCGAGCATAGCCCTCTCCATTGCCCTTTGGGTAACTTTAAGCCTTCTGATGAGGCCCATTGTAAGCGACCACGTATCGGTTCTGTATGTAATCACGGGCAACACATAATTGTCATAGACTTTCGTCTTGAGACACTGGGTAAGTTGGACAAAAATATACCGCGCAACGTCCCGAACGCTGCCCAGCCGCGTCAGATTCGACGATTGACCTCTTTCTCGAAGTTAGAACTACCAAACTGAACCGTTTGCAGAAGTATACAAGTTTCTTTTTTAATCATCCATTTCATTCTTCCAAAAATGTTAAACAAACCCATTTATCCTAACCTCCATATAACTAAATACAAAGAATTAAAATCGTCAAAATATTCCTCTACGCTATTCACACGAAAGACATTTAGATTCTAAACGCGACTGCTGTTTCTTTTAACAACCATTGACTCTGTACAAAAACGTATTGAAGAAAATCATCAATTCTATTTGGCGACGACTTAAACAGTTTTTTTTACACCAAAACTAATTCACACGCTGACGGTAGCCAAGACATAGTGGAATGAAGATAGTAGGCTAAGTCTGTGTAGCTCTTAAAATTAGTTTGTAAGTTATCTCATGTTTGCATTTTCATCTTTTTCCAAATCTTTGGGTATCGTGTTACCCGGTTACTGGGTTGCGGAGGTCAGATAGGCAGTCGCTCCATGTAAAAAACTGGCTTTCAGCTGAAGCCGGTTAGACTGGAAGCCGACTCTAACATATTTGGAGAAGGCTAGGCAGATTGATTTGCATTTTCATATTTTGCTTTTTACATGAAGTCTATATAATAGGAGTTATAAAAATAATATGTATAAATCGCAATGAAAATTGTGACTTTGTGACAACGTCTGAAGTGACGTCTATATTATTGAACTGTTTATATGTTGTAATTAAATAAAAAATCTTTGGTTACCAAATTATTATTTTTTTTTTTTAAACTCGAGGCAACCGGGAGGCAATATAAATAAATATAATTAATTTAATTCTTAGGAGTATACAATATTTTATGCCATACGGTAGCAGGTCAAAGTAGCAGGCAAGGGTTGGATGCGGGATGCCAAACCTAATCTACATAAGTATTGGGTGAACACAAGTTGAAGAAGAGAGAGAGTAAGAAATTTCGTACTTTTTGAAACCTGCCTGATTTATCTGAAGCTCAACAATTTACAATTTTCTCGTAGCAACCAAACAAACTTGCACTCCTAACAAAAAGCCATGTGAACAATCAATCCATTGACTTACTGAATAACCTCCACTGTGTCTCGCCTACAATCACGTCCTTGCGTGTACATAGCGGCACGTTGCTAGGCAACTAGTGTTGGGAAACGATAATATCGATGTCACCTTCCAATGCAAACACTTCGTTGTCACCTTAGGAATTAGAACGTAGAGTTTATAGTTAGGACAAGTCATCTATGTAGATTAGTTTTACGTTGTTTGGACTATGACTTGGGCTAGTATTTAATTGATATCATAAGATTCATGTGATTTAAACCACGCCTTAGTTATAAAACTCTGGTTATTTCATGTGATTTTAAACCAACACTTGAAAAGGTCAGTAGGTATATCTTTTCAAGTGTTGGTTTAAACTCACATGAAATAACCATTAACCATGATTACCCTAAAAAACAAATACCATATCTATTGAACCGTCTACTGGCAGATATAAGGAGTGAAACGAATAAAAGCAGCTTTAAAAATAAATTAAAAATATATTATTTATAAATGTATCAATAAATAATAAGTAGTTTTTTTAGAGATGCACCGACCCTAAAGTCAAACTATTAATACGGTTTTGTGGGGCTTAGTTTATAAGTTACTTACTTACCCTTATGTGAATATAAATAAATAATAAAAAAAACAGATTATCACGTTTCCACAGCTGGGACACAAGCCTCAATATGCAAGGTTTTTACGCCAGGTAGTAATTTGGTTCATTTTCATTCTAACGTGATCCAAAACACAAGCAGATATACTAGGATAAAATAAGGATTTTTACAGGTTTTCAATCGAAAAAATATCGACTTGCAACCTGCGAATCTGTACGTATTAGAGCCTCCGTTTAAGTTAGAAATTATTCCAGTAAAATCTTTACATACTTGTGTAAAGATTTTAGTGGAATCAAACGCGCATATCAACAAAACGAAAAACAAAAATTATTTGGTACGCAATCCCAAACCTGCCGTTACTTGATACCGCTTGCAGTCGGCTTACCTGAAAAAATAAAATATTGAAAGTTAGCTACAAAAAGTTTTTATTCATAACTCAGTTCTAAAAATACAGCTTGATATTTTTCTACAAAATCTTCCACGATAAGAAGATTCTATTAAGTATTTCTCGACCACTTTAGTTGTAATAGTATGCGTCATGCCTGGCCCAAATGCAGTCTTTCCCTCGCTTTCTTGCTAATATCAATAGTTGATCAGTGACAACATACATTTCCTGCCTTAAAAATAGACCTGCCAATGACAAAACTGTCTTTATTCATGGCTCTTATTAAGCATACTAATTAGTATCGTGTGTTGATTGGCTAATTGTCCTTTAGAGTCCTTGGCCCCTGCGTAGTATATTAATGACGTCACCAGAGATCGTTCTATGAATGTAACCTAGTGCTCTAAAAACGGTGATGGAAAACATCGTGACAACCGATATGTTCTAGAACCAAGAATTCGAAGACAAGTGATGTCTACCAAACCGCATTGAGCCCACGTGGTGCATTAACTCACTGATTGCCCGAAACGTGGATCCACGCAAGACACAGTGGCTTTTTCATTGTTTCGTCGGTTTAAACCGGTTAAGGCCCATTACATATCCCACAGAGAGGCGGCCTGTGCCCCAGCAGCAGGAACAATAAAAAGCTGATGATGATGAGACCTCAGAATGTGAATTACTGAAAAGTTTGCTTTATTTATTAAATTTAATTCTACTCCTACCATAACATGTCATCATCATCTGCCTAGCCTTTTTCCCAATTATTTTTGGGGTCGGCTTCCAGTCTTACCGGATTCAGCTGAGTACCAGTGTTTTACATGGAGCGACTGCCTATCTGACCTCCACAACCCAGTAACTGGGTAACACGATACCCCTTGGCAAGACTGGTGTCAGATCTCAGGCTTCTGACTACCCGTAACGACTGTCAAAGATCTTGAAATGACAGCGGGGACCAACGGCTTAACGTGCTTTCCGAGGCACGGAGGAAACTCGGTATGTTAACATGGTCACCCATCCACGGACCGACCTCGTCAAGCGTTGCCAAACCTTGAAGATCGACCCATGCGGCTGTTATTATTTAGCCACGAGCTCCTCTCCTACCATAACATGTATTAGATACATTTTCTCAATGTTCAATTTTACATATTTTGCGCCAGTCTTTTTCAGTAATTCTGGATGGACACAGAACGGTACGATGGTGTTAGAATTTTACAAACAAATAGCTGTTCTAGCACTGATATAGCACCAGCCTGTAACCGTCCCACAACAGCAAGGCAAAGACGTCTTCAATATAAAGAAGGCAGGTAGGAACTGCAGAAAAGCAGTGTGTTATCAAAAAAAACTTTATGACAGATAGTTTTACTTTTAATAAACTAGGCTACACTCAGACATGTATACCTCAATCTAACATTTCTGTCTCATAAATACAAAATAATCCCGGTCAGACAGTAGGTAAGCAGTGGACAATGCATGATGGGTGACAGATAGCCGATTGAAGCCGACGGCAGCCGAACGTGCGACGCTTACTAACGATATAGTGAATGAACTGACGACGCCGACGCGATGTTACTGGTTAGGTAGGTAGGTCTTTGGATTATTGTGACAGGAGGAAATAAAGTTGTAGGTATATATTTTACTTGTGTTTCTGCAAGCTGAGTATTTCCTGCGGCTTCATCCGCATATATTTTTAATTTTGAACGCAGTTTAGATCTTAATTCACCAACATTCAGAGGTAGTTTTTGGTAAATCCATGAATATGTTTTCAATCTTAGCTTTCAGCTTAGTATCCAAAGAATTCAAATATGATTTATTTTCAGTCATCACACTAATCACACTTATAATCACACTAATATTATAAAGGCGAAAGTCTGTGAGTGTGTATGTTTGTTACTTCTTCACGCTCAAACGGCTGGACGGATCTGGATGAAACTTGGCACAGAGATAGATTATAGGCAGGAATAGCACATAGAAAAACTTTTTATGCCGGGAATATGTTCCCTTGGGATAATTTTCGACATTCACGCGGGCGAAGCCGCTGGCAGAAGCTAGTCAATATTATAAAGGCGAAAGTTTGTGAGTGTTCTGTGTGTGTGTATGTTTGTTACTCTTTCAGGAAAAAACTACTGAAAGGATCTGCACGAAATTTGGCACAGACATAGATTATATTCTGAAATAGCACATAGGATACTTACTTTTTATGCCGGGCATAATCATTAGTCAGTTACAAATTGTTATAAATAAGTGACAACTATTTGCTGAAATTACAATGTAATAAATATCTTTGTTACATTTTCCTGTTACACTGTCCAAATAAGTATTAACCAGTAACGATCAATGATGTTATATACTGAGGTAGATACGTTTTACCGACGTCTGCGCGACAATACAAACACAAGCTGACCAGCTTGAGTGAACTCAGTCCGCCCTGCGTCTGGCCGCGACACGAACGTGCGTTTAAACAGTATGTTTATCTCTTTCTGATAACGGGGTTCTATTTATATCTCTGTCATCTTTGAAGCTACTCAGAGATAGAAATAAAGTTCTAAGTTCCATAGGTCCTATGTAGGTAGCTGAAGTAAAATATCGCCATGTTTTTATTTCTTTAGTATGACGTCTCTATTTATACAATCTCATTGGTTACGATGACATAATTTTAAAATGACCCACAGATAAATAAATGTCAGTTTCTCAAGCCGCGCTGTTTGACATGCTTGGCAATATGCACGACACATACGTCACATAAGTCAAATCTAAAAATTTTAACTTTTAAGTTTATGACGATATAAATTATGTTTAAGGTTCCGTACCCAGAGGGTAAAAACGGGACCCTATTACTAAGACTCCGCGATCCGTCTGTCTGTCTGTCTGTCCGTCTGTCACCAGGCTGTATCTCATGCACCGGGATAGGTAGACAGTTGAAATTTTCACAGATAATGTTTTTCTGCTGCCGCTATAACAACAAATACTAAAAACAGAATAAAATTAATATTCAAGTGGGGCTCCCATACAAAAAACGTGATCTTTTGCCGTTTTTTGCGATAATGGTACGGAACACTTCGTGCGCGAGTCCGACTAGCACTTGGCCGGTTTTTTCTGTACACACAAGGATTTGTAACACATACAGTTCCTAAATTGGAAGGCAATAACACCAAAATCTATCAAACTTAACAACCTAACCTAAATTGTGATCAAAGCTCGAATAACTCCGAAGCCCAAATGAAAGTAGCCCCATTAGGCACGAACATACTGCTATATATAGGCAACATTAGGCTTTACTGTATGCTCTAAATACATCACATTTATATACCTATTAAGGCCGCATGTGCTCATATACATTGATTTATAACATAATTCAATAAGTTACAATGTATGTCGGTCTTGTTAAGCTTGGGAAGGTAAAAAAGTGTTATGTGCTGTTATTATATTAATATTTCTTAGATATTTTCTGACACTTCAAAATAGACAGGTCTGGTTTTTATTATATAAAAACTTATAAAAAATTCCGGCCAAGTGCGAGTCGGACTCGCTCCCGAAGAGTTCCGTACCATTATCGCGAAAAACCGCAAAAAAACACGATTGTTGTATGGGAGCCCCACTTAAATATTTATTTTGTTCTGTTTTTGGGTATTTGTTTTTATAGCAGCAACAGAAATACATCATCTATGAACATTTTAACTGTCTAGCTATCACGGTTCATGAGATACAGCATGGTAACAGACGGACAGACAGACAGACGGACCGCGGAGTCTTAGTAATAGGGTCCCGTTTTTACCCTTTGGTTACGGAACCCAAAAAAACTATACATTGCTGTAGATTTAGACCTTTTGTGCCTCGACTTTTTGGCAAAAAAATCAGGGAGTGTGGGATTTTTACCTCATGAAAAGATGAACCCGGTTAAAAGTTTTCCCACTTCAGGGCAAAGCCCACTTCTCATACAGAACAAACGAGCATTGGCTCATCATGTGAGTATGCTTTCCTTAGAATATACTTTAAATAAAAAAACATTTTTGCAAAAAAATACTACCGACTTTCAAATAAAAAACTACAAAGTGAATAATAATTTTATTTTTGGAAGTCGGTAGTATTTTTTTGCAAAAAAGTTATTTTATTTTTCACTTTTTAGGTGTACCTACCTAATAGGCAAGTTGTTTTGTAAGGTACCTATAACGCCAGAATAGATTACCCGAATATCATGAAACTTGAACATAACCGGTGAAATGCGAATAAATGGTAAGAGCATACTGGCGTGATGTTATGTTATGAAATGGTATACACAATGAACAGACATGCGATTGCAGCAATCCTGACAGGTTTGCCGTTATTTATTGAAGAGTTCTATTGTATATCTTCGAAGTCCTTAATCAGATCTTCACTAAATTAAAATGGGACCAATTTGGGAACATAAAAAGAATTTTCAAAATCGGCCCCAAAATGACGGAGATATCGGTGAACATACATAAAAAAAATAAAACATACATGAAGTCGAACATAGAACCATCTACTTTTTGGTAAGTCGGTTAAAAACTTTTTACCAAAAAATCAAACCAACTTCCAAAAGTACGTTTGACATATTTTCTATACAAAAGCTGTCAAACGGCCATTTTTATTTCTCAGTTAAAAGTAATCAGACTATTGAAAATAGAACCTTAGTCAACTTGTTTATTAATACCCATTAAAATCACACTAAAGTATAGGAAACTCGTCAATATTTCTCATAGGATCAGTAAAAATAGCACACTTTTTTTACTAACGCCAATTTTGTACAACCCGTTCGCTCGATACAAAAAGTACGTAGAACGGAATCGATCCTGCGCAGTTCCCATCAAACGGGTGTCTACCGGATAATGAACGATACTTGTCTGTGATCTAAATAAAAAAAAGTTAACGGGTCTTGTCTATGTGCGTTGTGTATGATCGATGGCTTATTTATAGGGCTTTTATGATGGGAAAAAGCTGATTTTTGAACTAATGTGGATGCTTATTATTTTTATGGTTTAACACTGCATCCCTTTGTTTTATTATTTTATATGATTTATCTAAGGAACCACAGATAATATAATACTAGCATACAGATGTCTCATCCCACACAAAGAAACCGTGCCGACGTACTGTACTGATTATACTAATGATTTTTTGTACATCGATCGCGTTCGGTTCCATTCCACGGATATAGATGGTGATCTATCTATCGCCGTGGAACGCAACCGAACGCGATCGATTTACGAATAATAATCGGTTTATTCAGATGAAAAACGCTAGTTACGTCATCGGCACGGTTTCTTTGTATGGTAGTATTATATTATCTGTGAAGGAACTAAGGCTTTTGTCGAAGTGTCATTCTAGCAATGGGCAATATCCTTCGATCTCTAATTCTACATCCCAAAATGTAAGGCATTGGGCACGTGTCGTTTCGATAGCGCTTGGCATTCCCATAAATTTAAGACGGTCCATGGTGACGTTTTTGTTGATAGAATATATCAATAGTCCAGAGCTTCTGAAGTTTACATGAAGAAGCTCCCTCTACCCGGGCATTGGTGTCTCATCCCATGCAAAGAAACCGTGCCGACGTTCTATACTGATTATTTTTTGTACATCGATCGCGTTCGGTTTCGTTCCGTTCCGTTCCACGGATATAGATGGTGATCTATCTATCGCCGTGGAACGGAACAGAACGCGATCGATTTACAATAAAATAATCGGTATAAACAGCTAAAAAAGGTAATTAAAAAAATCAAAATACCCGGCTTAAAAAGCGAACTAAAAGACGTAAACAAGAAGGAAATCATCAGTCGGGTATTTTGATTTTTTTAATTAACTTTTTTTATTTATAACTTTTGAGTAATTTTTTCTTAGAATTAGGTAATTTTAAACATATAACTGTTATATATTTTTGAAACCACCTTTTAAAACCCTTTATTTTGATACCCCACACGATGGATTAGGAAGAAAAAGAACATACATACATAGACTGATAAACACATTACCCTCCTTCAGCAGTCGGGTAAAAAACGCTAGTTACGTCGGCACGGTTTCTTTGTATGGGATGAGGCATCTGTATGCTAGTATTATATTATCTGTGACCCGGGATATGATAATCGAGTCCTTTTGTTTCTTTTTTAACCGACTTCAAAAAAAGGAGGAGGTTCTCAATTCATCGGAATCAATTTTTTTATGTATGTTCCCCGATTACTGAAAGACACCTGGACCGATTAGGAAAATTATTCTCTTCTTTAAAAGTGTATAGGTACAGTACTTCCCAGTTGGTCCCATGGTCATCAGGTCAGGATCTGATGTTGGGTTCCGGGAGATCGAGGTAACTGCTCAAATATTATAGGCATAAATATAGCGATTTTGTTATTTTATATCAACAATGCAATCATTTGCACTCAGAAAGTATCATTTGGTGAAGTGGAACTGATGAAGAAGACCACAGATGGCCACTGGAACTCCCTAATGCTAAGTATGTCACGGGTATAAGATATATCGAATAGCTAACCGACTATGATGAAGCAAATACTTTTAGATAAAAGGTACCTGCAGATGAAAATGGTACCATGAAATGGTACTTTTTGTATTGAGCGAACGGGTAGTAACGGCAAAGTTGGCGGTAGTAAAAAAAAAAAAAATTACTGATGTTTAGAAAAATATTGACGAGGGTCTTATACTTACAGGTGCTTTAATTGGGTATAAATAAACAAGTTGACTAAAAGGTTTTTGAAAAAAAAAAACGACGGAAGGAAAATTTTAACACTGCTTTTAAGATTATCCAAGTGAAACACTATCCAAAAATACTGGCTGAAAAGTAGGATAGGTAGGTCAAGATTTTCAGTTTATCGAACGGTGTCAATTTGACAATTATTTAGTCTCATTTTGTAATCAACTAGCGACCCACCCCGGCTTTGCACGGGACAAAATATATACAAAAATCTGCGTCGTTTATCGCTCTTTCTATAAAATCATATCAAAATCTATTGATAGAAGAAATTAGCGAAGTAACAGAAATAACGTCGACTGTACACGGACAGCAACTTTGTTTTATACTATTTACAGTTTAAACATGTTTACATATACCATACTTTTATCCGTAATGTTGTAATTGAAGACTTTCCTAGGCAAATCCCCTTAATGAGGTTGCCGATACCCATTCGTAATTATAATTATTTCCTGCTTCACAAGCATTATTGCAGATTTCTAATCCAAAAGCCAATTCATAAAACCAATGAATTAAAAAGCGCCCTTAAAATACCAATGTTTATTTTGATCCAGGACTTCCCTAACTGGGTTGACTTGACTTGTCCTAACCAGAAAAACCTACCGGACTGTTAGTAAGATGAGTCTTGTACATTATCGTATTGTGTGTTTGTGCGGCCTCATAGTGTGGCACTGTGAGGCCGATACCTCACCAAACAAGTGGAAAAAATGGTGGTGTGCCATATTTGTTGCGATGCATTTGACAGAGCACTTTGTTCAGAGATGCTGTAAGAAAAAAAATTTTTTTTTTTTCCTTTTTTTTTTTGTTATTTTTTATATGTTTGTAAAAGATAATCTCATCCGAATCGGATGCGGTCACAAATTAGTACACGGTTTTATTTTTATTTTTTTGTTTGGGGAAACAAACAACAATACAGCAATACATACAATTTGAGCACGAATAAAAACGAATGTGCTACCAGCGACATTTGCCACCGGTTCCAAACAATACAAAAAGGTAATTTTAAGGATATGGACTAATATGAAACTTCGTCCGAATATAGACTAATTTTTTAAATGTGCATACGGACTATATCTGAAAATAAATGAATTATTATTATTAAACAGGACAACACTAATCTTACCTAACTGACTCCTAAGGTCCGATTTCACCAACGAAATCGCGAATTACTTATTAATCTAACTAATCGCAAATACAGCGTTCTGATTGGTAGTTTCTCAGCGGTCTCAACCAATCAGAGCGTTGTATTTGCATAAACTGAGTTTAGTTGAGCTAATCGCGATTAGTTTCATTAGTGAAATCGGCCTTAAGGTAATGGCTAGGCAAATCATATGTTTAATCAAGTAGTACATATTGACTTTGCACTTTATTACTTAATAGGTTTGCTTTCCAAACACAAATAATCTTGAGACTGCTCTAGAAATATCATAAGAGGACAGGTTGAGTTTATTTATCAATATTATGGTCCTGTTCGACCACACAAAGACTTGGTCCTGTACACTGCACTGCAGACCACACAAGGATGGAGTGGCTCATTTTGTGTGGTCCAATTTGCACAAAAACGAAGTTGACAGTGACATGCCGCCATTTTATATTAGCAAAATCTTCAAACGATCAACATTAGAGTAATAGGCTAATATTTATTTAAAAAAATATATTTTTAACACTTCCGACTTCCGAAAAGAAAGTTATCTTTCGCTTTGTAATTTTTTTTTTTTGGAAGTCGTTTATTTTTTTTTGTTAAAAAGTTTTTCATTTTTATTTTGGTAGGTAGTGGGTACCTTATAATTATTACCGTGAAAATACGCATTACTAAGAATAAATTAAAAACTACTCGTCAGATCTTGATCAAATTGTTTCTATTCACCCCTGCATTCCTATACGGGGTGTATAGGAATGAAGGTGTTTGTAGGTAATTGGTGACCCCTGGACTTTTTTTTAAATTCTTATTCTTATTCTTTATTGTACACAAAAACATAAAGACACAGATACAATAGGACAGCTTATGTCCAAAGGCAGGCGATATTATTATTATTTAGTTAATAAAGTTCTTTGACGCTTAGCGACCATATCGCCCAAAACAGAAAAACACAAAAAGTTACAATCTACCTTAAAACTAACTCATACTTGTTGCTTGGCTTTATCGGACATTGGAGAAGCGAGGATTGTATTACAAATGCCCATATCGTAAATTTTACAGCTCCCAAAGACTTGTATTTTCATTCGGACACACTCCATCAGGATATGAAAAACGTCATCAACTACTCCACAGTCAACATAATTCGGGGACAGAACTTTCTTCATTAGATAATAAAATTTATTTGATGGAATATGTCCCGAACGAAGTCTGAAAGCTATGGTAATTAAGTTTCTATTAAGGTTCCAGTCAATCCATGGAACTCGAGAAATCCCTGGCTGGATAGTTCGGTATCATATACCCTTTTCTTTTGACCTTTTGTTAAAATATTCCTGCCAAAGTCTATACTATCGCTGATACTATATCACTTTGTGTAAGTCCTCTTGGCTACCACGGCAGTACTACAACTTCTTCTTGGTTTTGAGTCGATGGTGATTTAACCTTAAGGTTACACTAGTCGACGGCACGAACTATTTTGTGTGTGGGGTTAAAATGCGTGCTATATCAACCGACAACACGTGTGGAACAGATAGATGCTGTTATGAGCAGTAAGAAACTAGTACGCGTACGAATACACACTTTTGCAAATTTGTAGCGAAATGGATGATGATTTAGAACGAAAACGAGCGCGCCAGTAAACAGTTCTTTGGGAGTCTGGAAATTATTTGCATTGTTGAACTACAAATCTATCCCTGTATGGAGGCCGTTTTTCAATTTTACTTCTTCTTATGGTACTTATTTGCGCCCAAAGATGCGTAAAAATTAGTGTTGAAATAAGGAACTTTCGAAGCTCATAACTTTCAAGTAAATTTAATTTTCATTTTTTTGCTGGATAGGTACGGATGCCGTTATAAACGTGGCCAGCTAGATGCTGGCCACTGGAAATAACCATAAGTCTCTAACTGTGTGATCTTATTTTATTAATCACACCTACAAGCAATTGCATTAAGATCACTAAAAACACGGTACGGATTTGTCATTTCCTATGGAGAAGAACCGGCAAAAACCTCCATGGTTGCTCTTTTTAAAAAAATGGTTCGGTTTTCAATATTTCCATGGAGGGACAACGTAGGCCCGACAATAAGTCGTTAGAAACCGTAAAAAAAATCAAGATAAAAAGTTAACAAATGTTAACAAGCATCTAGAAATCTAGAAAGCCAACAATGCTCACACATTCACAAACAATCGGTTAAAGAAAGGTAAAAAAAAAAAAAATACATTAACAATTTCGTCCGGAAATCACGCAAATGAAAACATTACGTTTGATACAAATTTATAAACTTATCACAGATATCTCAATCACTTAACTACCGCGAAATTACAAGCAACGGATATACCTTTCTCTTTCATCCATCCAAAAAATAAAATCAGCAGTTTTTATCATTAAACTTGACACTGGTGTAAACCGTTGCAGAATAACTAACACCGTATAACATTACAACTTCAAAACGGGCGCTCGACGTTAAGATTCAATGTGAAACGGGTCATTTATTTTGTGGTCGCTTATGCGTTGGCGCTTTTTGAACAATGTATAGAATTTTCTTTTGTGAAGTGAGGAAACGGAATAGGCTAATAGTTGTCGGTACAGCTCAAAGATGTGCGTGCCGTATGAGCCCGTGCGGCAGCGGTTATGGAAACAAATTATAATTGATTCTGCTGACATTTTCATCCGTATTTTTGCCATTTGTTTTTTTTTGTAATAATTTAATTATAATTAAAAAAAAATATTTAATCCATAGTGATAATTTGATTTATTTTTATATAATTTCGTTTTATTATTTCTTGCATGCCTGTTTGGTTCTATCTTTGACACTTAATTTTATTTATTTTTAATTTAAATATTGTAAGCGCACGTTGCTAATTGTCGCTGAATGCACATATGTTTTTCTTTGTGCCCAAATTTTATGTATTGCTGCAGTGTGCAGTCGTTGGTTTTCCAAAAAAAAACAAAAATAAAAAAAAAACACTAAATCACGTTTTTCATAGGTTACGGCAAATATGATTGAAGTTTTAACCCTGTATGTAACTTATATAAGTAAAATTACTTATAGTTAAAATCTGAAATGGGTTTTATAGTAACTCATAATTTCTCATACACTTCATCCTGAAACATTAACGACTTTTAACTCAGTTATTGCGGGTGCACTCAATTCAAATCGTGTTCAGTCTGACCTAAATCTATCAACGATTTAATTATACTAATAAAATAGAAAATCACCGTAGAAATTACTCAACCGAATCACTAAACAAATGCCAAGTAATTACAATTAAACAATGTCAAGAAAATATTTTAATTGAATTGCCTCATTAACGTTTATCCGCGAGTAATCAATTTAAAGCTGTTCAGTTACAGTCAAAAAATTATTTTCGTAAGAAAAATTGTTCATTGAGGCGCGGACACATAAAGTGCCATGAAATTACTTTGTTTACAAAGAAAAAGTCGGTAAAAGCAAGTTTTTGGTCGTGGAAACAAGTGAAGATCGCTTTAAAAATTTAGGTTAAGATTTGACGCTACATTTAAGCTGAAATTCTCGCTGCGCAAGATTGGTATGGACAAGAAAATCTGGTCAGTAAAAAGTAATTATGACTGGGCAACTTATTAAGCCTGTTTTTTAGGCTACTGTGTTGAAAAAAAGACCTCCCCTTGGGATGGACACAAAGTGACATTCCGTCAGCGAAAACGATTGTCAAATATTTCAAAACCTTTTAAAATCCTACTTAGATCCAAATGTTCTTAAGACGAGCGGTAATCCAGCCGACAAACTGTCACACAGTTTGGCAGTTTTATTATACCTATACTAGTTTCTGCCAGCGGCTTCGCCCGCATGTATTATATATATAAACCTTCCTCTTGAATCACTCTATCTATTAAAAAACCGGCCAAGTGCGAGTCGGACTCGCGCACGAAGAGTTCCGTACCATTATCGCAAAAAAACGGCCAAAACATCATGTTTGTTGTATGGGAGCCCCCCTTAAATATTTATTTTACACCTACAGCGCGAGGAGTGGTTTTGTGGCCCTGGACAAGGAGGAGACGGAGCGCTCAGGCAAACTCAAGTTCAGTGTGCCAAATGACGACCCGATAGTGGTTACCGCCAAATGTACTAAGATCATGACGGATGATAGGATCCTGGAAATGGCACAGTCCATTTCGGGGACCCTAGGTATCCCGGCATCGCAGGAAAGTTGGGCGGTACCCAATATCAGGTGGATTAACGGAGTTCCGGGTTGCGGTAAGACAACCTGGCTGGTAAAGCACTTCGACGAGGACAGGGACGTGATAGCCACCACGACAACAGAAGCTGCCAAAGACCTTAGGGAAAAGCTTGCGCGCCGCTTAGGAGACCGAGCAAAGACCAAGGTGCGCACTATGGCCTCAATCCTAGCAAACGGTTTCAAGGGCCAAGACAAATGCTACCGTCTTACGGTAGACGAGGCTCTTATGAACCACTTTGGGGCAGTAGTCATGGCAGTAAAGTTGTCTGGAGCTAGCGAGCTTGTCCTCGTCGGAGACGTTAACCAGCTCCCATTTTTGGACAGAGAGAACCTTTTCGAGCTTAGGTACACCCGTCCAGACTTGGTGGCTGGCATCACCCAGGAGTTTCTCTGCACACACCGCAATCCAATGGACGTGGCGTTTGCACTGAGTGAGATATACCCCGGTATATACTCCTCCAAGTCGTCGCTGTCGCGGGTCCACTCCCTGAAGGTGAAAGGTTACACAGGGGCGCAAATACCGAGCACTGCCCAAAACACCCTGTTCCTGGTTCATACGCAGGAGGAGAAAGCCTCTCTTGCGAGCCAGGGATTTGGGTCCGGTGAAGGGTCGCGCCTGCTAACCATACACGAGGCTCAGGGGTTGACCTACGACAGCGTCATCATCATCAACACCAAGTCCAGGAGGCTTCAGGTCCACGACAGCATCTCCCACGCGGTAGTGGCGGTGTCCAGACATACAGTCAGTTGCGTCTATTACACCGACGACGCCGATGACGCCGCAGGCCGCCTTGCTAAGAGGGCGATGGATGCGTCGACTAAAACGGTCGTCAATCTTAAGACGGCCATGCAGCATCGAGACGTAGTCGTCATAGAGGCCTTGCTCACGCTGGTGAAGTCCCTGGTCAGCAGACATCACCAAAACACCACCTAACAAGTCCCATCCAAAAACTCCAACCCAAACACATACCCAAACCATCACCCTGTCTAAACCCTGAAACGCAAAAAATTATATATATATTTGTAAAGCTGCATGGTGGAGCGAGTCAGTCATACACACCTTAACGTCCTAACGACGGGGTTCTATAGCCGGAACCGTCGGCCGGGACTGGTCTGCTCGCACTGCCATGCATCTTCCCCGAAAATGTACCAATAGATATTAGAAAACAAAATAACATAAGCAGTGTATCAATAGAAATAAGCAACAAAATAGAAATAACATTAATATAAGTAGCAAATAGAAACTTAAATTGTAATGCCGGTGTGTGATATATATATATATATATATAGTATTTAGTGAGGGATGAACTCACGTAGACTTAAGTTAGTTAAGTAAGCCTAAAAATAATGTCCGACGTAGGAGTCAGACAATTGTAACGTTTATGAAAAAAAAAAGAAACAAACAAAATAAAACCACTATAAAAAAGATCGCGGAGTGCCACATGTCCGCGGTAGAATATTGAAAAAAAAAAATTAAAAAAAAAAAAAAAAAAATTATACGTATTTGTTTTAAGTATTTGTTTTTATAGTGGCAACAGAAGTACATCATCTGTGAAAATTTCAACTGTCTAGCTATCACGGTTCATGAGATACAGCCTGGTGACAGACGGACTGACAGACATACAGACAGACGGATCGCGGAGTCTTAGTAATAGGGTCCCGTTTTTACCCTTTGCTTACGGAACCCTAAAAACCGCATCAAAATCCGTTGCGTAGATTTAAAGATCTAAGCATACATAGGGACAGACAGACAGCGGGATGCGACTTTGTTTATACTATGTAAGGATGTACAAATGTTTGGTCCCAAATTAAAAGATTTATATAAAAAAATTAATGATATTAACATGCGCTACCGAATGGTCACGTGATCAATCCCACACGTCTTTACTAGGTTCAAAGTCAAAAAGTCAAAGTATTTTTTTTTATTTCGATTAGGCCACTAAGCGGCACTTTTGATAATTAAACTTAAAATATAATAATTGATTCTACTGTCCATTCGCAAAGGTATATTGTTATGGAGAAGAACGGACAAGAAACTTCACATTTACTCTTTAAAAAAAAGTGTTTTCAAGGTTCACATACATACATTAATTCATATACGCGAGGACGATGCACCAAGTCTAACACTAATATACTGATTTAATTTTCTGATTGATCTCGCATTAGCTTTAGAATAACATCTGATATCATATTAGAAAAAACCGGCCAAGTGCGAGTTGGACTCGCGCACGAATGGTTCTGTACCATAATCGCAAAAAAATGGCAAAAAATCACGTTTGTTGTATGGGAGCCCCACTTAAATATTTACGATACAGCCTGGTGACAAACAGACAGACAGACAGACGGACCGCGGAGTCTCAGTAATAGCGTCCCGTTTTTACCCTTTGGGTACGGAACCCTAAAAACGTAATACACATTTTAGAAAATTTGAAACGAGTGCAAAGCTTGCATCATTGGGATTAAGGATACTTTAACCTTGACTAAACAAGTCGCATCGAAGTTGACACAAGAAAAGCCATAGATAAAAACTAGCAAGAATTAAACAAAAGAAAATCAATTATCCACTCATAAGCCAAAACCAATTTCAGAACACAATCATTTTTCACACATCACAGACACAAAACAGACAATATAACAGAAGCTATAGTCTTCAAGTAAAAGCTGACCTCGCATTGTATAGGCTTTTCATACAATGAGAGGTGCGTTTATACTGGAAGTTACAGCCAGATTTGTACCGTCATGGCTTAGGTACCTCTTTACAACAAATTTCCAGTAAAGCTGACCTCGCATTGTATAGGTATTCCATACAATTGGAAGTCATCTTATACTGGAAATTACAGCTTGATTTGTACCATCGTGCCTCAGTACCTCTTCATATTACTCATAGCATTATTCACAGTCTGAGCATTCGGCTTCCCATTGTTAACAATGACAATATTATCTTACAAAACATACAAATGTATGCAGAATCAATGGACACATCATATGCTGGGTGTATTTTTAGACAGACAAGTAGTAAATGTTGAAATCGAAAAAGAAAAGATGCGTTGGATGAACTGTGTGAACGTGGTATAGCTAGAAGTGAGCTGAATAAAAAATAGAGAAGAAGACATACATACACAAAAAGACAGTCAGACACAAGACGAAGATAGGCCTACTGACCGCAAACAAATTGGTGTGAATGCCTAGAAGGAAGACGATTATGTAGCAAAGGTTGAAGAAAAAAGGTAAGTTAAAAAAGTGAAAAAAAAAGTTAATTAAAAAAACCAAAAAACCCGACTGCTTTAAAAGCGAACTAAAAAGACTTAAACAAGGAGAAAATCATGCTGTGCAGTCGGAGGATACATCTGGTTTTCGTCAGCCAGCTCGCGAATATGTATTGTTAAGTCTATTTTTTGAAATCACTTCTTAAAACCCTTTATTTTGATACCCCACACGATGGGTTTGGAAGAAAATAAAATTATTTTCCTCCGCAATATGGCGCCCAAAATTCGCCATTTTTCTATTTTCCAATTTTAATGTAGCCAGTGACACTCGCGGGGTTAAGACGAATCGATTGACGTATGAATCATCAAAATCGGACAACGCTTTTGGTCTCTAGAACGCCACATAGGAACAAACATACATACATACATACATACTTACATACATACATATACTGATAAACACATTACCCTCCTTCGGCAGTCGGGTAAAAAACCAGACTGTTTAAAAAGCGAACTAAAAAAACGTAAACAAGAAGAAAATCATGTTGTGCAGTAGGAGGATACATATTTGCGAGCTGGCTGACCAAAACCTTTAACATTTTGATACCCCAAACGATGCGCTTGGAAGAAAAATTAATTGGGCGCCCACAATATAGCGCCTAAAATCCGCTACTTTTCTATTTTCCAATTTTAATGTAGTCAGTGACACTCGCGGGGTTAAGACGAATCGATTGACGTATGAATCATCAAAATCGGCCAACGCGTTTGGTCTCTAGAACGCCACATAGGAACAAACAAACATACATACATAGACTGATAAACACATTACCCTCCTTCGGCAGCCGGGTAAAAATGAATCAAGTCTTTTAAAACAAAATGATGGTATGTTAGGCAATATAATACTAAGTTCTTTCTGCCATCTGGCGTATACTACAGCTTCGGCTTCCAACTTATTAAGTCACCCAAAATTGATTGTGTACTTTGGTCATAAAACTTATATTAGTCACACAAGAGAGACCATAAACAAAGTTCAAATAAAAAAACGCATCTAAAATACATAGTAGGTACCCCATTCATAAGTCGTTAGGCGTTAGCCATATTAGTAGGGGTCAACGCCCTGGTGAATTGTGATCGACTCACGCGCAGCTCTATGTTTCGTATTGTTGTTTTTAAAGCTCGCTGGTTTATGATTGTACTCTAGGACCATAGCAGTATTTTCCATAGTAAAGTTTTAATGGAAATTGAAATTATGATAGCAAATAGAATTTAGACGAACCAACAGAATTTAAAAAAAAAGTACGAAAACTAAAACCCGACTACTGAAAATTGACGCTCTAAAAAATATGAACAAGAAAATATTCTCATCAGAAATTGTTATGTGCAAACTATTCGATATGTATCGGGTAATAAATAATCAACTTACATGTACGAGTAACAAATAATTTATTGTATTTCATACATATTCATAGTGGTGTTCAGAGGATAACCGTGGATGTCTACACACATTCTGCAAGACAGCATACTCATTTGTCAAATTATGATAAGTAGTTTAGAAGTTATGAGGGCACAAATGAACATACATACATACATACATTGGTACATACATACACACATACCGGTTAAAACAAAAATCTTCCTTTTGCTTCGTCGTAGTCGGGTAATAAAAAATATAAATTGGACATATCCAACCCAAACTTTTGCATTTTCACCAATTTTTCATAGCTTTTATTACATCAATACGATAAGTATTTGGGCAATATTATAAGGGATTTGTGGTTTTATTATTGTAGAGTGTAGAACCTGTATATATTATTTTCTTTATTATCAGTCTTTTTTTTTATTTAGAATAGGCTCGCGCTTGACCACTATCTCACCAGATGATAAGCGATGATGTGGTCGACGGTGAAGCACGTGTTAGTATTGGAAGTACGTGTGACGTCATTAAATTATGAATTTACACGTTTAAGCACAATGGGTTTGCTACAAAATACAAACTGTCACATATAAATTAAGCATCTACCGACAAATGTCGAAGTACCTACCTAAATTATTATTGAGTTGTCAAATACCTACAATTGTTAGAGTACCCACCTGAGTAAATATTGTTGTGTGTACAGGAAATAACTCTAAACTTACATATAAGCCATAGTGATGATATTCCTATTAAATATTACGTAATTTATAATGATCATTGTGATGTATCCTGGATTTTATATTGCTATTTTGGTATTATAAGTCTTTTGAGACAATTAATACAAGACTGTCAGTTAGTATCAATATTCTTTCGAATATTGATTAAGAATTACTAAATAGGCGATATTAAATTTCTTAATTGTCTTGATACGTTTTAAAAAGGTTTCATTACTCAAGAATTGATTATTGACCTAATTGTGAGATAATTTATAGAAATGTAGAAAATGGTGGGGACATTTGACAGGTCGACGTTACTATAAATAGTGTGTAATTCTAAAGTTGACACTTCGTTGTGAACTACAAGCCAGTACAGACCAGTTGTTATATTGTGATATTGTTTTCCTGAATTGTTATATTCTGTGAAAGATGGACTACACAAGCTTCACGTAAGTTATTTGATATTATAACTTGATTATTGCTAATAGTTGTGTTGAAACTCTATTTTCATATTGTGGCCTTTATTCATAATGATGTTAAATTAATTTAAGGGCTAGTCATGTTCTTTGCCGTATCCTTGTTGTTTTGATTATGTAACATTGTGAAATGTTACAAGATTAATAATGGCTATAATATAATTAGATCTTTATTGTGATAAACGATATTCATATGGATGTAAAAGATGTCTATGAATACTTTTACAACCATAGTTGCTTCCGTGGAGTTTCTTGCCCTTCTTCTCCACGAGAACTAGGTCTAGCGAAAGGCGGGAAGCTCTCTGAGCCTCAATATGAATTAATTGACAAGCCTAATTTAAATAAATACCTAGTCTTGTCTTTCTGTGCTTTTATTAATGAAACCTTTCCCTTATACACCACATACATAGGAACTTTGATACACAGTAAATAACCATCTTGACATATATCGATACTTTTACATGGAGTTCCTTTGTGATTCTAACACACGCTTGCCTAGAAGTAACCTATTCACTCTTAAAGACCCCTAGATTGTAGCTATCGGGAAACACAGACTCCGGCAGGGAATTCCACTCCTTAGCTGTATGCGTAATAAAAGTATTCTAAAAACGTTTAGTCTCTTATAATTCGACAAAATATTAGAGATTCTGTTCAGTTAACCACCTTTACTTTGTACGTTGTACAAGGTTCTGCAGGCTTTAATTTAGTATTTATTAAGACTTTTCAAATAATTAAGTTTATTTTGGACATCAGTGAAATCGGTGAAGGAAAACATCGTAAGGAAGCTTAATGTAAGTTTGAAATCACCAAACCACTTTGAGAAAGTTGGTAATTACCGAATGCTCGTGTCTTCTCTGAATGAGAAGAGTTCTTTGCCCTTTGGTATAATTATACAAAACGCCCAAAATAACTATTCTCTGGTACTTTACGTAATAGTCCATGATCTTCATCACCACGGTTACTACCCCAGATGATTGGTACATTATGGTACACCAGTGCAGCCATTAAAATAGCGGTTACCAGCTGTCATTTCCGTTACACTATTTTTGTATGAATTAAATAGGTAGGAACTACAATTACGAGTACTTCATTCTCTTGTTTTTTTTTGGGCTGGCTGGCTATAATTAACTTTATACCCAAATATTGACATACCGAATGTATGTCAATATTTGGGCCGATACCGAACCGATAGACAAGAACATTCATAAAAAAAATTGTTCACATGCTGGTGAGTTAGAATAGAACTAAAGTTAGCTGCAGCGCTAAAATATGTATGTTCTTTAATCAAACTATTAAACATGCAGCTCTAGATCACTTATACAGTTTAGTTTATTTGCGATCATGGCGCCTACACGTGTCATTCAACATAGTTTAAAGTAAGGTGTACGGATTGCAATACAGTTCAGTCGAAGAGAGTGAGTGTTCGGATCGCCAAATCTAGTGCGTAGTACATATATATCGATGGGCCCAAATAAACCTGTAAGAAGCTTGGTGTTATCTCTACAGACGTAAGCGCTATTACTGAACATGAGGTATTTTTTTTTACTGGGCAATCATCCTATGATTAACCCGCTCTGGGTGAAGCGTGAGGGCGTGTCAGACATTTACTGGCTAAAACCACCCCGTGTCCCTTCAGTTGCATGAGCCAGGGCCGCAGTAACTCTCTTTCAAAAGGATCGTGACCCAGACAGGCATCGGCCCTAGCGGGCCCCGTCAGTTTTGCTGACATCTCTTTGAGGAGCGCGTGGAACACTACGCGCCGTAAACTCGGGCCTGGGTCCTTATCGGATGGCGGAACATGAGGCCCTGGGTTTGATTCGAGTGGTATTGGTTTTTCCTTGGAATTTCGTACTCGTAGTAGCACCCGGAGTCGGGATCTGTGCCCGGCCCTTATTAGATAGAATTTAAATATAGCTGGCAAAATGTGAGCGTACTACAAGTGCACTCTGCTATACATTCAGGGAACATAGGCATCATGTTATGTAAATAATCTTGCATGTACTTTTCTTTCTAAGAATAATAAACAAACCCACAATCGATAAACCTTTTTCTTTATTAAAGACTAGCGGACGCCTCGCGGTTTCACCCGCTTAGTTCCCGTTCCCGTGGGAATACAGTGATAAAAAGTAACCTATGTCATCCGGGGATAGTGTAGCTTCCCGACGGTGACAGATTTTTTGAAAACGGTTCAGTAGTTTTTTAAGTTTATCCGTTATATACAAAGTTACAAATCTTTCCTCTTCATAATATTAGTATAGATATAGATTTGTATAGAAGAATAGATTTTATTTTCACGGATAAAAAATACACTTTAAACGACCATGAATGCAGTGATAGGTCCATCACGGTCGCTGCACAGGAAAATTGCAGTACATTATGGCCCTACCAAGTTGTGGCCATGAGAACAGCGGTGACCATCTGTTGTATCCGTGATTTAACTCTTTAAGGCTTCAGAGTATCGATATTTTAGGTTTTTGTATAGGTAAACTCTGTTTTTATTTTACTTTTTCAACAGCTGTTTAAATTGCAGGAAGTTGGAAGGCAATCGGTGTTGAAGGATGCACAATTTATGTTGTTAAGCTTTAAGTTTTTGCTGCTACGTTTCGAACGGAACTGACGTGGGTTTACCGTTAGCTGTGTGGTGGGAAACCTAAAAAGGATACAAAATCCATCATGTAGGTACTAAATTAATAAATGCCATACTGATTATATGTTTTTATGAGTATCAAAGCAATTTAATAGACTAAAATAATAAGAATAGGGGTGGAGAAAATAATAGCACTTGAACAAAACGCTTTTTAGGGTTCCGTACCCAAAGGGTAAAAACGGGCATCAATTACTAAGACTCCACAATCAGTCTGTCTGTCTGTATGTCTGTCCGTCAGTCACCAGGCTGTATCTCATGAACCGTGATAGCTAGACAGTTGAAATTTTCACAGATGATGTATTTCTGTTGCCGCTATAACAAGAAAAACTAAAAACCGAATAAAATAAATATTTAAGTGCTGATCCCATACAACAAACGTGATTTTTTTATTTATTGCGTTTATTGCGATAATGTTACGGAACACTCCGTGCGCGAGTCCGACACGCACTTGGTCAGTTTTTATAGTTATACACAAATTTAAATGGAATCAGTACGAAGATAGATAAACCATTTATTTAGTGCATACAAATTAAAGACACAGCATAACACACAACATTACAAAAAAAAAACAATACGGTTCGGTTCGGTTCGTAGTGGTGTCTTCCTGAAGGTCTTCTATACATTTCTTCACTCTCTCGTTTTCTCTCAATTTTACACACTTGACACATTATAATTGTGAAACCAACTGAACAAAAATTTTCATAGGCACACATTTATTTCACCATGTACCACTATCTCGACGCACAAAATGGAAAAAAAAAACAACTCAGTAACAATTTACGTAATATCAAAAAGCACTTTTCTGCATCTATCAGATACGCTCTCATCGACACGCTCAATGCTCGTGATGATTGGCAGATGAACATTATGGCCTCACCGCAGCGTGGCCACGAGAACCGCGACAATTACTGGCTTCCGCTACTTTTCGTGGCTCCATCCTGTACTTATAGAAGTTTTTTGATGGAAATAATACCAGGCTGGTTCTGTCCCTCTGTAGGCCAAAGGCCTCTTCTCAATTAGAGAAGGCACGAGCATTAGGTAATTACCACGGTCTTGAAGATGGGATGGGAATTTCAAACTTATAAACTACTAGCTTCTGCCAGCGGTTTCGCCCGCGTGAAAATCGAAAATTATCCCGAGGGAACATATTCCCGTGAAAAAAAAGCCTATGTGCTATTCTGACTATAATCCATCTCTGTGCCAAATTTCATGAATATCCGTCCAGCCGTTTGAGCATGAAGAAGTTACAAACATACAAACACACACACACACAAACAATCTTTCGCCTTTGTAATATTATTGTGAAAAGCTTCTAATGTACTTTGAATAGCCTATTTTACATATCGCACAATATAAATAATATTATAAATGTGTGGTCCGCCTTACTTGATAAATGATTGGTTCCCAGTACAAACTTCCACCCCCTTAAGTATGATTCTTAGTATAAGAAATCCTATGCCCTTCCCAGGATCTCAAACTATGTTCATACCAAATTTCAGTTTAGCGGTTTAAGCGTGAAGAGGTAACAGACAGACAGTTACATTCGCATTTATAATATTATAAAATCATGGATAAGTCCAGTTTTTAGTTGTCAGCGATGGCCAGGATAAACTTAGAAAGTACATATAAATTGGAAAAGTCACATTGGTACTTGACCGGATATGAACGCACGACGAAACACGAGAGGCGAGGCCCTAGCCACTCTGGGGCAACACATAATTTTTAATGGTGTTTTTTATAAAAGATTTAATTTCTCAGTTTGTATTAATGTAAGTGGATATGAGTTCAGGAAATTACGTGAATACTTTTTGTGCTTTCGTAAGACAGATTCAGAAAAGTTAACGGTTTTACTCACGCGATATTTCGACTAGTTTTGGAACTGAACGGAAATCATACTCATGAATTAATCATAAACAATACCAAAATTAAGTAACTTGCTATAATCATATTAACTTCCCTTTAGAGCTTTTTAACTTCCCATTGATCTATGAACTTCAAATTTGGTGATAATGTTTATTATTACATATATTTTAATAATAAATAACAATATATTGATAAATCAGATTTTTCCTTTGAAATTCCCTCATTTTTCCTATTATAACCAACTTGATTTTGCGCTTTGGTACGGAACTCTAAATGTGTGAAGCCCGACACGCATTTGGCCGCCTTTTTGTACCCAAAGAGTATAAACGGGACCCTATTACTAAGACTCCGCGGTCCGTCAGTCTGTCTGTCACCAGGCTGTCTCTCATGAACCGTGATAGGTAGAGAGTTGAAATTTCTATAATAAGAAAAAAACAGAATAAAATAAATATTTAAGTGGGGCTCCCATACAAAAACGTATTTTTTTTGCCGTTTTTTGCGATAATGGTAGATAGTAGTAGGCCCTTCGTGCGCGTGCCTATTTAAGAACCCCAATCAAATTATTTTACGAGTATACTACTCCCCATAAGATACAAGAAACACAGGAACAGTCGAGAGAGCAACGTCCCAAACGT
This sequence comes from Anorthoa munda, assembly GCA_945859665.1. Taxonomy (NCBI): domain Eukaryota; kingdom Metazoa; phylum Arthropoda; class Insecta; order Lepidoptera; family Noctuidae; genus Anorthoa; species Anorthoa munda. The sequence continues at coordinate 18,492,500 of OX243899.1, read as the reverse complement.
TCTCCCCTGGACTCTGTTGTGTACAGCAGTCAGCAGTTGAAGCCTTTCAGTTAAAATTATGATAATTCAGCTAATTCTAGTATCCAAGCTTGCCCTAATGCTCCACATCAAAATGACAGAATTCAGCAATTTTTCTTACCTACAAAATTCTCGCAGGATATTTCCTCTGCCCTCTATTCGACTACAAGTTACATGAGGCGTAAACGATCTACATTTTATATATATAGTCCATGACCTACTTTAGGGCTCGCCCTAACCCCGTGTCGCAATAGAATTACGTCATATATGCACCGACCTTTATGTGTTTGGGGTGATTTAAGGCGAGGTCTATCCTCGGGGAGATGGAAGGTGTCCATCCCTATTACCTATCAATCTATGCTCATCATCATCTGGCTAGCCTTTATTAACTTAGTTGGAGTGGACTGCCAGCCTATCCCTTTGTGCCTATGGCTAATAGTTGTTTGTTCTGTCTCCTGCTTGGTATGGAGGGAAGTGGCAATTTGTATTTTTCCCTACTCCTCTGTTATTCTTTTCTGATTAATTTCGATGCGGGATCCAAGACAGTTAAATTCATTTTCCGGGACGTCATCGAGCTACATTGCCACGGCGCTTTTCTGATGGTCGCCACTGTTGATTCTTTAGAAGTTGCAGTGGTTTGGGAATAGTGCGGTGGGATTGGCAGACTATCCGGCTGCAACTGAATACCAGTATTTTTCATGGAGTGACTGCCTCTCTGATCACTCTGTTCTAGTAATATGATAGACACCTAGATTTACAAATGAGTACCAGGAGTAGTTTATTCTCTAAACTTCGAAATTAGAATGGTATCTCGTTGTGAATCCGCGATTACTTTTCTAACAAATGAATTTGCATTCGAATTGTTTGCAGTCACTTAAACGAGGTTTGGAACTTATATTTACAAGCTTTTTTTAACTTGCAATGTGGTATGTATGTTCGATGTATGTTCGCAAAATGGAGGTACAAGATTTGTTATGATCAAATCTTGTACCTCCATTTTGCATACACGTTTGGTTTGCATGACAATGCGTACCGTGAAGCTAAAATGCTTGTTTTAGCTTACCGTGCATTGGTTATTTTTAAATGGAAAAAATATTACAGGATAGGTCTACAGCAAAAGTTCGATTTCTATCTACCGAAAGGACAGGCCCGCACTAGCAAAATACAGAATTTTAGGTATAGAAAAGGGAGAGAGAAACCTTTGCCCAGCCATGATACTAAAGAGGTAGGTACAGCTAGACTTGTGTGGAAAATTATGTCATAAATTATGAGAAAGTTTGAGTCCATATCACTAATGGTAACAGCTATTGATCGTGAATATGACATTTTGCATAGCAATCAAAGTTAAAGGCAGTCATCATTATAATAATAAGTACTTTTCAATAGTTCACGAACAGAATGGATCCTTCAGATGCGATTTTGTAGATTTCCAAGAGGTATATTGACCCAATTGGTAGGCTACTCCATTTACTCAGAATTAGATTGGCTGTCTGATGGGCCACCTTTGTGAGCTTTATAACAAAAGTTACCGACCGACCGAGTCTATAGTCGGTAACATATGTATATAAACAATAAATGCAAAACCTGCCATCCTTTTTAGGGTTCCGTACCCAAAGGGTAAAAACCCTAGGACCCTATTACTAAGACTGCGCGATCCGTCTCACTGTCTGTATGTCCGTCTGTCGTCTGTCTGTCTTTCCGTCTGTCACCAGGCTGTATGTCATGAACCGTGATAGCTAGACAGTTGAAATTTTCACAGATGATATATTTCTGTTGCCGCTATAACAACAAATACTAAAAACAGAATAAAATAAATATTTAAGTGGGGCTTCCATACTACAAACGTGATATTTTTGCCGTTTTTTGCCATAATGGTACGGAACCCTTCGTGCGCGAGTCCAACTCGCACTTGGCCGTCTTTTTTTAAATTTTTGTTTTTATTGATCGGCTCGCGTTTCACAACTATCTCATCTGATGGTAAGCTCGCACAATAGAGCAAGCTAGCCTAGAATTAACTTATTCACTTAAGACATAAAGGGATATTAACTATCAGATAAGTACGTATTCCCTAAACATTTTGTTAGTATTGTAATGCAAGAAAACTGTCATTGTATTTCTAATAGTTAGCCATATACAGCTTAAACCACATGGTATCCAGGCAATTTTAAAAATATTACATTTAAATATAAAAATCCCTTAGAAGCTTGATAACAAGGTGAACATAAAAATGTCAGTTACTCGTAGCTCACTAGCTAGCTCGTTTGCCGTAGCTTCAAGTCATCGATCGTGTGTTATTACTGGATATATCCTGAGAATCAGCAGATGTCAGCTGCCGTCATGTTGACTGCCGTCAGCCTGAAGCATTCCTGAACATGTATTATATAATTCTAGATAATATGGGGGAGCGTGCATTGCGAAAAAATTGCAGCCTTTCAATCCCACTGCAGGGTACATACATGGCTCACTAGGCTTCCTTACTAGGTTTTGGTCTGTACTTATGACAAGACTAGCTGTTGCCCGCGGTTTCGCTCCCGTGGACCACACCACAGGACCCGTTTTCGGAATTAATAAAAAAAGTTTAATAAAAAAATCAAAAAACCCGACTGCTTGAAAAGCAAACTAAAAAGACGTAAACAAGAAGAAAATCATGCTGTGCAGTCGGAGGATACATATTCGCGAGCTGGCGGACCAAAACCAGATGTATCCTCCGACTGCAAAGCATGATTTTTTTCTTGTTTACGTCTTTTTAGTTTGCTTTTCAAGCAGTCGAGTTTTTTGATTTTTTTAATAAACTTTTTTTATTTACAACTTTTTGGTTATTTTTTTTTGAATTAGGTACATTTAAACATATAAGTTTTATATATTTTTGAAATCGCCTCTTAAAACTCTTTATTTTGATACCCCACACGATGGGTTTGGAAGAAAGAAAATGTTTCTCCCCCCACAAAATGGCGCCCAAAATCCGCCATTTTTGTTTTTTTCAATTTTAATGTAGTCAGTGACACTCGCAGCATTAAGACGAATCGATTGACGCAAGAATCATCAAAATCGGCCAACGCGTTTGGTCTCTAGAACGCCACATAGGAACAAACATACATACATACATACCTACATACATACATACATAGACTGATAAACACATTACCCTCCTTCGGCAGTCGGGTAAAAATTAGCCTATGTCACTCAGGAATTATTTAGCTTTCTATTGGTGAAATATTTTTTTAAATCGGTCCAGTAGTTTCGGAGCCTATTCGGTACAAACAAACAAACAAACAAAAAATCTTTCCTCTTTATAATATTAGTATAGATAGAACGAGCATTGATAATCGCATTTTTTCATAACGGAACGCCGTGATGTCGACTTCTTATCCTTACACCCAGAGCCATGGTTAATACCTAATTATTTTTTTTAAGTTTTCCAAGATGTTTTGTTTCACCGTTAAATTGACGTCATCAATTTAAATTCAATGGCCATAGTTTTCGATTGTTAATAGCATTATCAAAAGCTAGAAGAGGCTACAGTCAATATTATGAATTTGGTTCATATAATGCATGTTGCTAGCATTGATTTATTTTTAACTCAATTTATCGGTGCGAGAATCCGTTGATTGCGAGACGTACAGGACTGAACGAGGTGGCGACACTTAGGGGAACCCTATGTCCAGCAGTGGACGTCCTTCGGCTGAAATGATGATTTTGAAATTAAACGGTAGGAAAGTAAACAAAGGCAATAAAAAGCTTTTTTATAACACCATAATTATAGTCTAAACGATTGCTCCACAAGACCATGGTATGGTCACACACCGTAACCCGCCATTGCTGGCTCGCTCAAGTGAAAATCTATTTGAATGGAAGAGTTTGCAACATCTCCTATTGTCGGTGGTCGTGGGCTGTAAAATTTGCTACATGTACTTTTCTAATGTCGGGATTGTTTTAGACGACTGTGAATAAAGGGGTAATGGTTCGTGTTTCATTCTTTTTAAGTAACTGTACATAAAGTGCGTGTTTATGTTTACATCGAACTGTAAACGATTTATGCTTCTGCCAAAGGCTTCGCCCGCGTAAAAGTTGGAAATTATTCCAAGGGAATTGTAATAGGATAGGATAGATGGACCCCCTTTTCCGTATTTAAGCTCTCATTTGGTCCGTTATGCGTCAGGACTACTCTCTGTGAGAGGGAATGAGCCGTAATCTACAACGCGGGTCCAATGCGGGTTGGTGGATGTCACACATGTCTTTGAACTTTTGGTTCTAAGATATGCCGATTTCCTCACGATGTTTTCCTTCACCGTTTTGAGAGCAGTGGTTTTCTTCTTGTCGTATCGATTATTCCTCAATAATATACGTTTTGACCAGAATTCAGCCACGGAAACAGTGTTTTCATTTGCCTCACTAAGGTCCTTCAGGATGCAGGTGGTATGGAGATGAAATATTTTACTCAAAGTACTTCCAGGATAAAAGTATATATCGTCCTGTCCCAAGGTTTAATGTATGTTTTAGGTACTTTAGCGGTTGAGGCGTGAAAACCTCACAAATAGACAGACAGGCAGAGTTACCTTAATATTTATAATATTATTATGGATTGTAGGCTTAATAAAAAAAATATTGATGCCATCGGGATCACCTCGTGGTGGTAGGCAGAAACACCATTGGCTTTGTTACTTGTTTCGATAGAAGATTTAATTGGGCAAATTCAGCCGTAGCACAACTTTTTTTATTTTTGTAAATAAAAAAAGGTAAACATAGGGGCAAAGTATATATCTTGCTTTTTCAGTTTATGGAATATCTTTTATTGGTCTAATATTGAAGAAGGAAATAGGCGTGAGCCAAACCTCGAATTAAGACTTTTTACTTAGGAAATTCAATTGGATGTCTGCGACCGTATTTCCTCTTAAGGGTACACTAGTCGACGGCACGAACTATTTTATGCGCGGGGTTAAAATGCATTTTATATTAACCGACAACACGCGCGGAAGAGATAGATGCTGTGATGAGCAGTAGGAAGCTAGTTCGCGTACGAATACACACTTTTGAAAATTTGTAGCGAAATGGATAATGTTTTAGGATGAAAACGAGTGCGCGAAATTTTATAAACAGACCCGTGGGAGTCTAGATATCATGAAAAAACGACTAAACGTATCTGTTCAAAACAAAATTATTTGCATTGTTGAACTACTAATCTATCCCTGTTTGGTGGCCGTTTTGCAATTTTCCGTCTCCTTATGGTATTTATTTACGCCCAAATAGCGTTCAAATTAGTGTCGAAATGTGGAACTTACTATATTTATTTTTCGTTTCCATACAGGGCTAGATAATGGTGAGACAAATTGATATTTTTTTTTATTTTGAACTTACTTCATCAAACAGTGGAGTAATCGCCAGACTACGTTTGTATGGAAGAAAGATCGACTAGTGTAACCTTAAGGTTTTTCTTTCATCAAAATGTACGAGGATGCGTAGCGAGCGATGTGCGTGATACCCACTAATAAAACCGTAATAATTACTTCACTCCTATATCCAAGCACAGTACAGCTCAGATAGAATAGGACTTAGTCCACGCCAGGGACATTTACGCATCCAAAACGCAAAATTCAGCTTTCTCGCACAACTTTGGTTGGAAATTCACTATGTTTCACAGCTCCTTCTTTCACATCTTTTGTGGAAACGCACTCTTAAAACAGTAAATGACAACATTCTAAAATACACGTTTTACTATAAAACATGCAATTTCGTAAGCCATAAATCAAGTACTATTCAAGAACATCACACAAAGAAAAATCACAAGATTTTCACACTACAATGAATTATTACAAAATAAAGCCATAATGAGTAGGTTACGTCAGAGGTTATTTCATTGTGTTTTATCGTATTGTGTGAATTTGTATTGTACTAGCTTTTACTAGTGGCTTCGCCAGTGTGGCAGTCGGACGGAAATTATCCCAAGGGAACATACTCCCGTAAAGTTCAATCTATCTTTAAACAAAATTCATCAAAATTGATTTAGTGGTTTAGGCGTTAAAATTTAACAAGCAAACAGACATACAATTACTTTCGCATTTATTATTTCACGTACTAAACATGTAATAGCTTCCTCTAGCGGCTTCGCTCTCGTAGAAGTCAGAAATTGTCCTAAGGGAACGTCCCGGGATAAAAAACTTTACACACAAATTTTTCAAAATTGGTTCAGTGGTTTGGGGGTAAAAACTTAACACACAGAGTTGCTTTCGCATTTATAATATTACATAGTATAGATGCACTAGCTTCTTCCAGCGGCCTCGCCTGCTTGGAAGTCAGGGATTTTCCCAAGAGAACGTACTTGCGAGATACAAAATGTCCTTCTCCAAAGGCCAATCTATGTTTGTACCAGAATTCATTAAATTGGTTCAGTGGTTTAGGTTTGAAACAACAAACAGACAGACAGAGTTCCTTTCGCATGTATAACATAACGCAGGTAAGTCTGCTACTATGGATGGATGTAGGAATGTATAGATAATATGTATGTATGGGTGCCATGTAGTTAATGACATGGACAGTGCATTATTACAATGTTACATACCTAGTGACATGTTCATGACAATTATAATGGTATTAAATTATACACTACTATTGTTACTATAATTATGTCGTGTCGCAAGTTTTCACGATAATTTATTCAGTAATGTTACTTTGTATGCTACGTTGTTCATGTACTTAAGTTACTGTTTGAATATCTACCCTTATAAACATAATTGTTTCTATGTAGTGTTATCTAGAGATAAGTACCTAATTATGTTTTATAATGTTACCGGTGATCTTTAATACAATCATCCCTTTATTTAAAAGACAACGACTCTGTCACACTTTGGTTGTTATAGATATTTTGTATAATCTTTGTAAATGTTGGTAATCTATTGTAGTACTGAGCCGACTACAATCTTTTTCTTTATCTATAATAGTTAGCTACCATGTAGCTGAGTGTTTGTGTGTGCTTTTAACCCAGAAAATTCACTGTTCCTATTAGATATACCACGTACTTACGTAAAATACAATCATTTTTATATCTATATTAATAAAAAGAAAAGTCCTGACTGTCTGACTGACTCATCAACGCCCAGCCCAATTCCTTGGACATAGAAAGCTGAAATTTTGCACAGAGGTTCCCTTTATAATTTAGACCAGGAATAAGGAAGGATTTTACGAAATTCAACCCCTAAGGGAGTTAAATAGAGGATGAAAGTTTGTATGAAACTCTGTCATTTTTCATTTGAAATGAATGATAAAGGGTCTTTCAACAAGGACGGGTCGATGTTAAAATTGAATAAAACAAGATGTGTGTGAGATATTAACGAAATTTATTTTTTATTTAAAAGGTCCATTTATGCCATTATGGATGGAATATGACATCGTTCAAATGTCCGCCGCGGCTTCGTATGGTGGCACGAATCCGAGAGGTCCAATTTTTAATGACTCGTGTCGGTAGAAACAAAAAATCAGAATTTAAACAAATAATTAATATTTAAGAATAATATTTAATTCGACATAAAATAAAAGGGATAGGTATTAGTGCATTAAACCAAATAAAAACAGATAGAAAGGGAACAGATAGCTAAAATGTTAATAGATAAGGAAATATTGAGCGCTATTCCTCTCTCCTAGACACAGACTGTATCTAGAATGTTGCTGTGCCCGACAGGGTCCATAATTGTTTCTGTAACTTATATTTACCACCTGTATGTACATTATGGATGCAATAAATTTAATTTGAATTTGAATTTTAGGATTCAGAAATTGAAAGCAAAGTGGTATTTCACTATTTGTACCTGCCCATGGAAATCGATCCCACGACACATCCAGAATGGAAGTCCATGGCTCTAGCTATTAGAACACGACGGGAATTCAGTTTACGCTCATTTTATATCAATTAACATGTAATTTTTATAATACGATATAAAATAATGAAGTTGAGCAAATTTTGTAGTATACGCGAACAAAGACGGGGGCGTAAAGCTATGTTTAGATAATAATTTGCAATATCCCGCCAGAACTGCAAAAAACGAAACAACCAAAATCGTGTGGTCCACGCAGGCGAAGCTGCGGGCGTAAAGCTAGTCATCTATAAAAGGCAATATCCCGACTAACATATCAACGCCCAGCCTAAACCACTAATGAAAGAAGTTGGAAATATTGAGAATATATTGATTTTATGATGTAGATGTCATTTAAGAAAGGATTTTTCGAAATTCATCCCCAAAAGGGTTGAAATAGGGAATATCAGTTTGTATGGTAATTTTTATTTACTCTAAGACCGTCTGTCTGCGAGCTCAGTTAGATTTTATACAACTCAATAAAACCGGTGCTGGAAACATGTGTGGGGACTCTCAAACTACCAGGAGTGTTCTCCTGAAACAAAGAAAAGAAGTATATCCAAGGATGGAATTATGTGTGGGACTCTCAAACTACCAGGAGTGTTCTCCTGAAACAAAGAAAAGAAGTATATCCAAGGATGGAATTATGTGTGGGACTCTCAAACTACCAGGAAACCAGAATCATGAAGAAGTTCAAAATAACAAAATCTATATCAACCAGAGCGAAGGCGGGGCGAGCAGCTAGTAACAAAATAATACACCACAAAATCAGTCCTTATCACAATCCAGATCATAATCTTGGTCATTTGACCTGGATTTTAAATGCCACAGATTCTCCTAGCAACCCAGCTTCACAAAGTCCAGAATGTGAGGTCCCGCAGGCATTTACGGGACCTCGACCGGCCACAATTAGACCCCTCGAGGCTTTGGGTCGAGAGAAAGCTTTCTGAGCCATTTGTGATGGAAACGATAACACGATTTATTATAGCATTGTTTAATTGGTAAAGAATAAAATGTGTGAGGTGAAATGCTGGTCGAATTTTTACTGGATACCGGCCAATGTTTTGCTCGCATATTCAGGGTGGCTTCTACTTATGTTTAGGAATGAATTGTCGTAAAATTTTAACTTTAAATCTTTCGCATTTCATAATTGAAAAACAATATATCACGGGAATTTAATGCTATAATTTAGATTATTTATTTACCTATTTCGGGCGCACGGTTGGCGCAGTGGTTGAGCAATTGACTGCTGCGCTGCGTGTCGCGGGTTCGATTCCCGCACGAAACAAATATTTGTATGACCTACATATAGTTGTTTCGGCTCTGGGTGTTTGTGTATGTGAGTTTATATGTTTGTAAACGCACCCACGATACAGGAAGAAATTACTAGTGTGGGGTAAAGTTTTAAGAAAAAAAAAAAAAACACCCTACGTTTCGGCCGTGTTGCAACGACCGTGGTGACGGGTAGACTGGTGTCGGGTGAAATAGGTAAATAAATAATCTAAATCCTCGCGTTAAATTCCCGTGATATATTGTCGTAAAATTTGTCAGAAATTTCCATGTCTATGTTCTGTGGACGAAAGTCTATGACCAGTGTGTGTTGCCAGTGATGACCTATAGCTCTGAGACGTGGTCGCCCACAATGGGCCTTATCAGAAAGCTTACAGTCGCCCAAAGGGTAATGGAGAGAGCTATGCTCGGAGTATCCTTGCGTGATCGAATCAGAAATGTAGAGATCCGAAAGAGAACCAGGGTTACCGACATAGCCCGAAGAATTGCCAAACTTAAGTGGCAGTGGGCAGGGCACATTGCTCGCAGAACGGAGGGCCGATGGAGCAGAATAGTTCTGGAATGGCGACCGCGAACCAGAAGACGTTGCGTTGGGAGGCCTCCCACCAGGTGGACCGATGACCTGGTGAAGGTTACGGGGATCCGCTGAATGCGGGACGCATGGGACCGGTCAATGTTGCGACGCCTGGGGTAGGCCTATGTCCAGCAGTGGACGTCTTTCGGCTGATATGATGATGATATTCTGTGGATTGTATTTTAATAACCATGGTTTACATTTAACTGGCTGCATAAAAGTCAATTTCAGCATTGACCAGAGGTTCTAAACTCTTAATTGCAGTATTTTATCTGTGTATGTAAAACATTGCAGTTCCCTAGCTTTATAACAATCACAATTGTTGTTAGACTCGTGGTCAAACGCGAGGCTATAGACAAAAAAGGTCTTCTACTAACAGAACGCAAAGCCCGAAAACGTCAATAAGAAAAAGAACTTCAATTTAACATTCACACACAACTTACATAACAAAATCGAAACAAAAACAGAACCAGTTATTAAAAAAGTTCTAAAAACCGTTACAAAGTGATAAATTGATAAAAACAATCATGGCGTCAGTGGCGCGGGGCTGCGCGGTTGAGCGCACGCGCACGCTACGTCACTTCCGGTCGCCCCCCTCCCGACTTCCGGCCGCCATAATGAGCCGTCATTGGGAGGTAGGGTCGCCATATAGCGTACTGAGTAAGTTTTTATGCGATTACTGACCTAACACTGTCATACACGATGTTGTCATGTTTTGAGTGCAATGGTGATGAAATCAATTAAATGCCTGCCTAGCTTTGAGCCCACATATAAGGCAAAAACGTAGCCACAGGGCCACCACTGCTCTTAATCAATTTTTAGGGTTCCGTACCAAAGTGGTAAAAAGGAATCCTTATAGTGTGACTCAGTCTCTCTGTCCGTCTGTCACAGCTGGATATCTCAACAAATGCTATTCTTTCTATCTTGAAATTTGGAATAGTTTTAGATGACGTGTGCCCAACTATTTTGCAAATCAGAAAGAGGGGATTTTTTTTTTTTCAACAATTACTGAAATGGGTCTTAAAATTCGAAGTGGGGCTACAAGAGCGCTATTTGCACATTCTCAAGCACTTTTCTTTTTTTTAGGCCATATAGTTGTCGACTTTTGTCGAAAAAATTGAAAAAAAAGCCGTTCCCTCCCCTTATCTTCGAAGTTTTCATAGCGAATAATCTGAAATTATTTGTTGTGATAGAAGTTTACTATTATATATTTATTGTTTATTTTGATTTCTGAAAAAGTTTGCTATTTAAGGACTTCGTTTTATTTTTCCAGTAATCTTTAAAAGATGAAATCTAAAAGATTACTGGAAAAATAAAACGAAGTCCTTAAATGGCAAACTTTTTCAGAAAACTATAATACTAAAGCACTATCCGCCAGTTCGCCCTTCCACCAGTCCACCTGTCCATCTAGCCTACTTTTGAAGGACTGAACGTAAAGTAACACATCCAAAATATTTATATATGATGGTACGGATTCCTCGCTACGCGAGCCCGACTCTCTCTTGACCGGTTTATACACTTTAGAACCAGGGCTTTTAAATACCCTTTGGCAAAGTTACAAGAGTTTTACCGAAAAGGATAAGCCAATATGCCTATAAGTTATTTTAAGCCTTACCCACTATAAGCTAGCTGTTACGACCAGTCGTGTTTTCGTTTATAATACTTTATTATATTCCTGGCATATTTCCAGGGTTTGCTTCGGTTAGAGGAAGTCATTACCAACTGCACGACATGTTCTTAGTACTAGCAGTAATGGACGATAGGAACTGAATACGTACGATGTAGATAAAATGTTGCTATACTCCATTTCAAATAACATTAAACATTTCTACAACCCTTTTTTACAGTCCGTTTAACCAATTTTGAGTTCTATCCCGTAAGCATAAAGATTGCATAAACCAGTTACCAAAACTAACTGTTTAATGCAGCTGCCATTTGTCATAACACCAACGCAATAGAAGTCAAAATCGGTTGAACGGGCTGTAAAATGGGATTATTTAAATGTCTAATGTTATCTCAAATGGAGTATATGTAGCAGGAACATAACATCACGCCTGTATACGACAAAGGGTTGAGCAGAGGTGCACATGTAGTGCACCCACAAATCACTAGTAATGTATAAGTCTCATGTAATAGGACGAACCTAATGCCTTCAAATGGGCATAAATCATAACTCCGGGCTGCTACTATCAAAATCGGTTCATCCGTTTAGAAGCTATGATGCCACAGACACATACACAAATACACAGATACACACACCAAACTTACAACACCCCTTTTTCCGTCGGGGGATTAAAAATTGACTGATTTCAGATTGTTTTTGTTCTTATCCTGTAGCTGTTTATGAGACTGCCTGCCTTGTCTGTACGAGCGGCAAATTATAAACTAAACAAAACATTTAAAAGCATATTTTTCACCGTAATTGGTCAACTTTTATAATATTTACTCCTGTACCAGTAGCGCTTGCAATCACTAGACCAACGGGGCAGTTAGTTTGTTGTTTGCATCACGAATCATCATCTTCCCGCCCTTATCCCATGTTGCCTGGGGTCGGTGCAACCCGTTTTCTTCTTCCTTGTACCGTCCTGTCCTGTCACGCTTTGTATAGTCCTCGCCAAATTTCTTGGCCGCCCTGAAGTTGGCTACAATGGCTGCGCAATAGTAAATCTCATACAAAAACAGCACCGAAATGCCTTGCGCATCGGCAAACCAACCTCAGGGCGGCCTAGAAGTTTGGCGAGCACTATAAGCACGAACGTCAGGCGAAATATTATAGCCACGGTTATTGGGTCGCCACTCACCAATGACTGCTATTTTGCATAGAAATTATAACATCACGAATTTGGAATTGATGGGGCAGGTTGTAATGGCTATGGCAAGAAAAACATTAGAATGCAGTTTCAAATCCATGAAGCATTTATTTACACACACAGTCTGTAAAATATGTAAGTAATTATCATCATTCATATAAAATACAGGTCTATAAAAGGGTCTATAAAAATACAGAATACGAGATGGAAAGGGCCAGCAGGCAAGAGCAAGGTGGGCAGGCCTAATAGACGGCGATGATGATGACATAACTGAAATAGCAGGAAAAGACTGGTTAGTCCTGGGCCAAGAGAGAGAGTCGTAGAAGAAGATAGAGGAGACCTTCACGCAAGGAGAGGTACATATCCCAAATCCAAATACTAACAATTAGTAAATAAGCAAATTACTAATAGACACTAACAAAAGATATGGAAATGAAAGGTTTTATTTTATTTACTAAGCCTAAAAATAAAATAATCTAAAATATGACGTCGTAAAATCCTTCGCATTGTTGTCTACTGGTATAGTGCCCAAAAGACTGGTAGCATTGCCACACGGCACGTTGTATGAAAATGTTAATCCTCCGACCAAGGTAAAAACTATACAGGGACTTGCTAAATGCTTTGTGTACCAACAGAACATTTTTGTATGTCTCTTGGTAGATATCAAAGTCAATAATTGAATATTTTTGTGGCAAGCAGCACACTATACATCACATTGATTAATTTTGAAGCCTTGACTAAGCCAAATTACTGTTCCTGAATAGGTTTACCATTAAATCTAGACTTCACCAGAATCAAAGCTACCAACCCTACGCAGAAATGAATTAGCATGACAATGAATTCTATCGACATAGAGGCGATCCACATTGACAAACAACACGATCTAAAACTTATCTTAAAACAAAGGACTTCAGAATCAAAATCCCTTGGCGATTTAACCCAATACGGAGAAGAAATTCTAAGCTCTACTGAGAAAAGATTTTTGCGCTCGATCCTTGAACCAACGTGTGGTCTTATTCTAAACCCATTATTGATCAAAGTTTTTGATATGAACATCTTCTTGATTTATCTCTAACTTTTCTAATCTTCATTTACATCAATCGACAGCAAACTCTGTACCCTATTAATATTTCCATTGCTGGCGCACACAGCCCTCCTCTTTGTGAGAGGGCATGGACCGTAATCCTCCATACGGACCCAGTGCGGGTTGTTGGATGTCGCATGTCTTCGAATTTTTGGTTCTAGGACATCGGTTTCCTCACGATGTGTTCCTTCACCGTTTTTGAGAGCAGTGGTGATGAAATAAACACAAAGTAAAGCACCTGTCTGGGTTCAAACCCACGACCTGCAACATGTAAGTCGCTGCCGATACCACTGGGCCACCACTGCTCTCAGTACCCTTACCCTATGACTAGGGACAATTAACTAACTTCATATCAAAATTACCACCCCGTCATAATTCCAATAAACAAACATCATGGAAAAAAATTCACGGTGATTCTCACAATCGAATACTTCTAAACATCCCATGAGCAACGATCCCACGGAAAACCGGGAACCATACCTTTTAAAATACCACAAAATACTTCTTTCCATTGAACCCATTGCGTGCCACCAACAATGTACTCAGTTCCGTTGAACTGCCAGGCGTTTCTAAAAGGAACGAATTGGTAAATATTTCACCATTATTTTGGATATGTTGGCGTGACATATTGATTTCAATATGAGATGGTACATAACGTGGTGGAGAAGCATTTGATTAGCGAAATGATTCGGTTTAATCGGGTTTTGTAATGGCGCCAATGGACTGTGGAGGATTGGTTACTCTTGTGTGGTTACATCTGCATGGGAATCCACATCATCATTCAATCTCCATTAAAATGATCATGCTTCAAGTATCCGTGTACCTTCTTCAAACGACTGCCACCATACATACCCATATGACAGTCATAAAAGCTGTGATTTCAATCCCTGTTTAAACCCTGACTGAAAAAGAGAGGTGTTGTATGATTGACGCGTGTATTTGTGTATCTGTCTGTGGCATCATACCTCCTGACCGGATGAATCGATTTTGATTTAGTTTTTTTTGTTTTAAAGATGACTTTATCGAGATTGTTCTTAGCTATGTTTTTATGAAAATCAGTTCAGTCGTTCTAAAGTTTTGGACTTGTTTTCGCAAGATATCGTGTCATAATTACATGTTCAATAGATTGTCGATCGAAGCGTGTTTACGACTAGATAAATAAAAATGTGTCGGGGGTTTTTTAAATTTTACTTGTAATTCATTACTAACTGCCGCGTGCGGCTACGTCCACGTGGGATTAGTACTACCTCCGATATCTTTATATTTTATAGCCCTTGTGTTACGAGTATTCTGATGTATAAGCTACATTGCTGTAAAGTTTCACCAAAATCCTGTCAGTAGTTTTTTCGTGAAATGTATGTATATCTAATAATATTTTGTAGTCCTTTTTAAATAGATTTTCGTCAAGCTCTGTCATAATTATCCTAAGCAAACTCTTCTTATCCCATTGCAGCTTTAAGTCACCATAGCTTCACATCCTCATCACATCATCAGCCAATTAATGTTCCCACTGCTGGGATACAGGCCTCCTCTCTGTGAGAGGGGATGGGGCGTAATCCACCACGCGGGCCCTGTGCGGATTGGTGGATGTGACATGTCTTCGAATTTTTTGTTTTAGAACAAGCCGGTTACCTCACGATGTTTTCCTTCACCGTTTTTGAGAGCAGTGGTGATGAAATAATTTACACAAAGTAAAGCGTCTGCCTGGGTTCGGACCCACGACCTACAACTTGTAAGTCGCGGCCGATACCACTGGGCCACCACTGCTCCCTGGCCACCACTGCTCCTATACCTTAACCAAAGATATTACTAATAATTAAACGTGTCAGTAAATAAAACAACCTCCTAGATCCACTTGGTATCTTGAAAAGACATATTTCTTACTTTGAAGTTCCCCCAGTGGTAACAGATCGAATTCTTTCAAAAATTCAGTAACACTTGCCTACAAATCCTAGAACCGATTTTCTCATCATTAATTCCGTCTATAAACCTTATTTCTTGAAACTACTAGCTTCCCACATTACGTCATAAGTAATTGTGGGTACAGTTGACAAATTAATTTGATACCTATGCAGGTAATAAATAACAAATAACTGTCCTTCCTTGCGCTACCCAGGCAATGCCTAGCCATTATGAATAGTCTTATAACTTTTTGTAATTTCCTGTTTATTTTTTTGCGTTTTTCTTTAATTTTTATTAATAATTAATGTACTTTATATCGATTGAATGCATGTACCTAAACAATTTGTAAATTTATATTTGTACTTAATATTAATTGCACATCCTGCATGCCTAGGGTATGTAAACACATGTTATGACAAATAAAATAACTATATATTTATCTTCGTTTCGACAGTTTGCATTGAAGACTACTCTTACTAACCTACCTTTCATTACGTGCATATCCATCATAAGTTCACTTCTGCGATTACCATTTCAGAGATCTATGTCAAGACCTTTTTAATCATATCACATCTATTACGATTGATAGATCCTGCCATCCAACTGCTATCATCTAGCTCAAATCTTTGCTCCACCAAGCCTGAGCTCGTCCCTTAACTTACCAATTCACACTTCCCAATTCTCCGTCATTGCTCGAAACAGTGAGCGCTCCGTGAAGCCTGTGAGGCCCCCAAGAAGCTGCCGTGATTTTGGGCGGAGCTAGGTCTTAGTCAGAAAACTTTCTCACATTGGACCAAATTTGAGTCTAGGTGCGGAAAAGAGAGTCCACTACCAATGCTACTACACGCTCATCAATTAAGAACAAGTCTACTGCTTCATTAATAACTAAAGCTGGGTATCTTCTGTGTTCCCGTATCAGTGCACCGCCCATCAGAATTGTGCTTGCACAAAAATGGCCACCACATCACACGGACCACAATAAATGCGTTAATATGGCCCTCCATTCCCCATCCATTTTGTCGACCGTACATATTAAGGTCCTACATTCTACAACCACTTATCAGCCTAACTGCTCGAGTATCGAAGTATAGACTTCGTGTCTAGATCATAATATAACAGTAAGTCGTGAGTACTTTGAGCGCTGTGGTGAACCATTGCTGTTGTTTACTTTCAGTTTTAAAAGTATAGAGTTTAGTGTGTGATGAAATATGGGAGGAATTTTTACATAAGGGTTTCCGCAAACAGGAGTGACGCGACGCCGACGAGACAATAAACTTCTCAATGTGATTGAGTGGTTAAAATTAATGTGAGCAACTATAAATTCCTGAACAATCTGTTGATTCATAGATAATGGAAATTAGATACGAGTAGATCCCTACTTTCATTAATAAAATAACAGATGTTACAACATAAAAAGGCCCGAAAAGCGATGAAGTCTTCAATAAAAGGCAGACAAATAAACCCTAAATTCCCTAGTCAATACCGGTTTCATTAAAAAGAGGAGGACACGATTTTCAAGATTCTGAAATCTGAAAAATAGACCTCTCAAAAGGTCTTGATAGAAAATTAATTTTATTTTTAATTTTGTTATTATTAATGGAATAAGTGAGAATGGATAAAGTGAGAAATTAGTATATTAGAGGAAGTTTGAAAGTGGCGCCAGTGACAGAAAAGTTGAAAGAAAACCATTTGTCCTGGTATAGTCATCTGATGAGGAGGGATGAAACGTATGTTACTAAAAGAGTTATGAATATAAATGTGGAGAGGGAGGGAACGAAAAGATGGATGGACTCTGAGGAGTGATATGAAAGAAAAGGGAGTCAGTGATAGCGTGACGGGGGCAGGTGGGTATGGAAGAAGAAAACGTGTTACGCCGACCCCAAGTAACATGGGACAAGGGCAGGAAGATGATGATGATGATTATTCATTTCAACAATCCTCATAAACTAACTATTACGGCATAAAGTGAATCACACATAGACCACTGTCCTTGACGAAAGTGCGTGCGTGAATAGCAAAAAAATCGCAAATGTCTAACTAGAAACTATTGTTAACCGGATTCTAACGCCATTGTAGGCTGTCGAGAATAATAAAATCATTTTTATGTACTGAAACTAATATAAAAGCGTTTTAAACAGGAAGAAATAGTCGTGAATTTGTGGTTACTAATTAAAACAAAAAAAACCGGCCAAGTGCGAGTCGGATTCGCACACGAAGGGTTCCGTACCATTATCGCAAAACACTGCATAAAAATCACATTTGTTGTATGGGGGCTCCCCTTAATTTATTTTATTTTAATTTATTAATTATTATTTTTTGAAGTAAATATACAACTAAACATTCTGTGAATATTTTTATTTTTTTTTGTTTTTTCTGTGATTATGGACTACTGTGTCTGAAAATAAATAAATTATTATTATTATTTCAAGCGTCTACCTGTTGCCGTTATTAATATCGAGCAAAAAACGCCAAAAATATCACGTTTGTTGTATGGGAGCCCCCTCAGATATTTATTTTATACTGTTTTTAGTATTTGTTGTTATAGCGGCAACAGAAATACATCATATGTGAAAATTTCAACTGTCTAGCTATCACGGTTCATGAAATACAGCCTGGAGACAGACGGACAGACAGACAGACAGACAGACAGACAGACGGATCGCGAAGTCTTAGTAATAGGGTCCCGTTTTTACCCTTTGGGTACGGAACCCTAAAAAGCATCTGTGGCCTTGATGTTTTGGATTTCATTAACGAAATCGTGATATACGTAAAAAGTCGAGATTTCTACAAAACTGACATAAAATTACGCTTGTATTCATGAATTATTGGACAAAAACAACACAGATTTAGCCAGCTCAAAACTTTGAAGGAAAATATCGTGAGGAAACAGGCATATGTTAGAACCAAAAACTCGAAGACACGTGCACAAGCACCAACCCGCACTGGGCCCGCGTGGTGGATTAAGGCCCGTTCCCTCTCTCACAGAGAGGAGGCCTGTGTCCCAACAGTGGGAACATTAAAAGGCTTATGATGATGACAAAGGTATAAAACACCAACAAAAAAAAATACTTTCTTTATTGAATACTAGCTGCTTCGCGTGGCTTCGCTCCCGTGGGCCACCCCACAGGACCCGTTTTCGGGATTAAAAAATAGCCTATGTTACTCAGGAATAACGTAGCTTTCTATTGGTGAAAGAATTTTTTAAATCGGTCCAGTAGTTTTGGAGCCTATTCGGTACAAACAAACAAACAAACAAAAAAATCTTTCCTCTTTATAATATTAGTATAGATCTACAAGACGTAGTCCCTCATTTCATATTCTCCGCATACCGCTCAAAACTATTTACCTTACAAGTTACAGCATATAAGTAAACAGTATAAAGATAAACATATACATAAAGATAAACATATACATAAAAATAATCTTGTAAATAATTCTGAATACAACTAACCTACTTGCGGGACTCGCGTAGTAAATTACTATGTTGTAGTATTTGTAGTTATCACTGTATGACTATTGGTTAGCTCGTGGCTAAATAACAACAGCCGCACGGGTCGATCATCAAGGTTAAGCAACGCTTGACGAGGTCGGTCTGTGGATGGGTGACCATTTCAACATACCGAGTTGCCTCCGTGCCTCGAAAAGCACGTTAAGCCGTTGGTCCCGGCTGTCATTTGAAGATCTTTGACAGTCGTTACGGGTAGTCAGAAGCTTGAGATCTGACACCAGTCTTGCCAAGGGGTACCGTGTTACCCAGTTACTGGGTTGTGGAGGTCAGATAGGCAGTCGCTCCATGTAAAACACTAGTACTCAGCTGAATCCGGTAAGACTGGCAGCCGACCCCAATATAGTTGGGAAAATGCTAGGCAGATTGGATTGGACTGTATGGCTATTGGTAGGTGCGTGGCAACATTGATGTGTGTACACCGCTGGGTGTAACTTAGGGCACCCCGACACGGATAGGTTAGGTTCGAAGGGGATGAAGTTATATCCTTCATGTTAGGTTACTTCAGACCCTGCAGACAGAAAAAGGAGTCCCGCTCACTTTTCATCTGAATTGAAATCCGGCTGATCGAAAATAGCCGCACTTCAAAACAGCGACGTTTTTCAATTTGCCGCGCCTATTTTTAATACGGCGTGTTATACGGTAAGGCTGCGACAGGTATAATCATTAGCGTTTTCAACATAGTCAGTACGATCAAAGAGAACCAAAAAGAAAAATATTAATATTCAACCATTCCATCATTCATTTATTTATTCTCAAACATTGTGTCGAATTGCAGTAAAATTAACACTTGAAGATTAATTAAATTATTGTAGCCAATTGTTCATCATTCATCTTCCTGTCCTTGTTCCATGTTACTTGTGGTCGGCGCAACACATTTTCTTCTTCCATACCGTCCTGTCCCCTGTCCGGCTATCACTGACTCCCTTTTCTTTCATGTGGAAAGATGAGATTAAAAAATAAAAGATGGATGGACTGTGTGAGGAGTGCTTTACTAGACCAGGACTGAATGAAGCCTTTGAAAATGGTAAAAAGTAAAAAATAATAGTAGGATAAAGCCCATTGGAAAATAAAGAGAATATAACAAAAATGAAAGGAAAAATAATTTACAGGCGAACTGAGGTTGGGAAGTGGAAGGGTGTGAGTTTTTAAGGGTAAAAACGGTTTATCTTGATTTCCGGCAAAACTACAAGTCCTATGGAAAAAGTGTAATTGCAAAGTTGTAGGTAATAAAAAGATCTAGAACTTTTGTATTTACACTTTTTTCACATAACCTCTGTGTAAAAGTTAAAAATCCTTTTCCAATGGGTTTCATGATACTATAATTTTTTTTGGTTTCTAAAATTATCGACCCTGGTCTATACGCAGTACATCCATATTTTCTTTGGCCTTCCTCTCCCTCTCCATCCATCCACATTTATATTCATAACTCTTTTAGTATCATGCGTTTTATCCTCTCTGGTTTTACCCTATGGTACACCTCTTCCTAATGCTTCAGGGAAAAGGGGCGTGATATAATTCTATGTTATAATAATTAGGTTACAATATTCATCGTTCAAAAAGGTGGTGTCGAAGACCATTCGCAATGCTGGACAAAGGCCAAATCAAATTCAATATTCCATTGGCTTCCAAAGAAGGATGTACTAAAGGTGTCAGTTAATTGAATTTAATTGAAACGGCATACGGTCCGTCACTGTTCCTTCGTGAGAACAACCTTATGGATACAAATTATTATGTCTCGATTACTGTTGTTCACACCTTTATTTACTTACTCGCTTCTGCCCGCGGCTTCGCCTGCGTAAAGTGTTTTATCATCCCAAGGAAATACAAACTATCCTCCTTTCTCAACTTAATTTAATTACTACTAATACTAGGGTATTAAGGATTTAGCTTATGCATGTATTATTATTATATATCGTTTTGTGATAATTAAACACTTTTTCTTTCTTTTCTTCTTTCTATGTCCTTACCAGAGTCTCAAACTATCTCCATGCCAAATTTCATCTAAAGCGGTTGAGTAGATCTGTCCAGAGATTTTTTCATGAAAATATGGCAATACGCGTTAGTGTAAGAATTATGTAGGTAAATCGGATTAGTACTTAAAGAGTTAACTGACACACCTGAGTATTTGATATGAATTTCAATTTAATACCTCTACGCGTTCATGAGGAAAGGGGTAGTAAGTTTAAAATTGTTAAAAATATTTTTATTATATGATGTAACTAAAAATTTAAGGTTTTCGCACTTTTTCCTTTATCTGTGCTATAAGACGTTGCTTCATACCAAATTTCGAGATTGTTCACAGGAAGTAGGTTGCACCTGTAGGTTTTGATTCACTTGCGAGTGTTGAAAATTTGCGAAAATTTGCGGCATATACCGCTGTATCTTTTGATTGCGTTGGCTTAGACGTTTGATTTTTTCACAGCTTTAAGGGAAAGTAGACTTGAGTATTTGATATAAATTTCAGCTTGATACCTCCACGCGTTCCTGAGAAAAAGGGTCTTGACAGACAGACGGACGGACAACAAAGTGATCCTATAAGGGTTCCGTTTTTCCTTTCGAGCGATAATTGGGCCCAATTTATTTTTTTCCAGGCCCATCGTGTGGGGTATCAAAATAAAGCTGCACAGTATGTTTTTCTTCTTGTTTACGTCTTTTTAGTTCGCTTCTTAAGCAGTCAGGATTTTTGATTTTTTAATTAACTTTTTCTTTGTGAGATATGCCATGGAAGCTAAGTCGCTGGAAAAATATAGTATGTTTTAGTTTAATTAGTATATTTTAGTTATACTCAAACTAGGTTTTAGCCCCTTTACTCACATCTCACAAATAGGAACACAGCATTAATGCCAAATTACAAAATACTTCGCAGGACAATCCCATTCACAAAGTTGTAAAAAACAATCTTAATACATAGGCAATTCTGTTTTGTAACTTCTTTATGAAATGTCCGTCAGCCTTATAATGCCCTTACTGCTGTGACACAGGCCTCCTTTCTGTGAGAGGGAATAGGCTTTACCAACCACGCGAGCCTAGTGCGGGTTGGTGGATTTCACATGTCTTAGATTTTTAGGTTCTGGGACATGTGTTTCACGATTTTTTCCTTCACCGTTTTTGAGAGCAGTTGTGATGAAATAATTTACAGCTAGTAAAGCCTAACTGGGTTCAAACCCAGTTAGGCTTTACTAGCTACACCTATGTGGAGACCTACAATGTACACCTCCACATCATCAACATATAGAACAAGCACACTTATACGAAAATGTTGTTATTTCCCTACGCCATAGCTAACGGTCGCATCCTCAATTAGACGCCTTCACAGGAGCAACCTAACAAGAACTTGAGTTATTCTCTGAATTACTGTATTAACGCTTAGTACACTTAGCTAGGTAGTTATCTGAGTTCCGCCTTGTGAGGTAGCGGATCAGATTCCGGTATGGGAATGAGATTATTCAAAGCCATATATATGGCGAAGATTGACGAGATCGTGGCAGTTGCTCTACATCCTTTAAAGGTTACCAAGTCAGTTTAGTTTTATTCCTTCTCTTTCCTTCTCCTTCGCTCACTTTCTCTCTCTTCTTCGAGTCTGACTTTTTCGTAATTAAAAAAAAATGTTATTCTTAACGTTACCCGTTTTCCGTATCATCTTCGGCATACTCTCGCCGTTATTGAGGGTCCAGACTACTCTGATACGAAGTAATTTTTTGTTTCATGATGTTTTGCCATTTGTACCTGTCGTTGGCGGTATTATATATATATATATATAGTATGGTATTATTGGAGTAGAATTTTGTGTACAGGGGTGAGCGAATTTGGTCGGTCGAAAACCTTGACAAGAAGTATACTAATGCTCCTTTGGTGGTCTTATTACCTTAAGTAAGGGCTCAGAATAGCCACTGAACCTAGCTAGTTGATACTTCTAAGTCACACATCACTCCCTCTACTAACCCAA
This sequence comes from Anorthoa munda, assembly GCA_945859665.1. NCBI lineage: Eukaryota > Metazoa > Arthropoda > Insecta > Lepidoptera > Noctuidae > Anorthoa > Anorthoa munda. The sequence goes on along the minus strand of OX243899.1, from coordinate 18,469,524 downwards.
CAGGAAATAATTGCTTATAAATCACAGCATCGATAGTTTCCCTCAACAAATTATAGCCTAATGTAATTTTAAAGACAGCCATTGACCAGCTGTCGTTTAGAAAGCGCCTTCAATAGAAAAGCCGTGGTTCTACACAAAAACAACTTATTGAAATGAAATCTGTGCTAGCCTAGCTCGAAGCGTAAGCTTTATTACGGATCTTAGATATCTACAGGCAAAATCCCTAAGTATTATAAAATATAGGTCACATTCTTTCATTACTCATTTCTGTTCATTTCTTCATAATCCTAACTCTCCTTTGTATCTTCAGGAACGCTTTAAGTATCTTGTACCAAGAGGAAAACCTTGTAGTCTGTCATCATCTCTTCTCCTTCGTTTTCCTCCCCACTCTTCAAGTCGCTACGGTGGATCTTTTACTGTTCGCGCTGTCCGCCTCTGGAATGCTCTTCCACACTCTATACGGGATAGCCCTTCGTTGGAGGTTTTCAAGAAAAGAATTAAGGAATATTTCCTATCAACATGACACATTAATTTATGTATTTACAATTGTAATATTTTAGTTGTGTAATTATAGTATGCTCTATGTATTATGTTTATACATTGTGTATTGCACACGTATTTGTTTAGTTTATTAGTGAGTAAGTATTTAAAATTGTTTTATATTTTTAAAAAGTTTTTGTTGTGCACATGGGTTAAGCTCGCCTTTGTACATGAACTTTCTTTTGTATTTGTATGTTTTTATGTTTTGTGTACAATAAAGAATAAGAATAGGATACTACAATGCCCACCCACTCCTTTCACCATTTTCTTTAACAATAATATGTATACAACCTTATTTTCGACGAGTATGGACGGATAACCATGGCCACAGAGCACTGAAATGCTTCAACAGCCACTGCCAAAGATGGCACTCTCAATAACTTTACCTCTACAAACCGAATATGTCATTAAGTTAAGGGTACACTATCATAAACATCTGTGATCATACTTCGGATCAGCATGGAGGGATCACCATCATCTTATTTTTTTATCAAAGACGAAATGATTCATAGGAAAGCATAATGTTTATATTACACTATCATATAATTTTTGACTCATAGATCTGTAATCCTAGATGATTGTCAAGTCAAGTCAAGTCAAATATATTTATATCAACTAAACTAAAAAAAGAAAAACTAGGCCACCAAGCGGCACTTTTGAACGTTCATCATCTGCCTAGCCTTTTTCCCAATTATTGTTGGGGTCGGCTTCCAGTCTTACCGGATTCAGCTTAGTACTTTTGAACGTTACACAAATAAAATTTACTATTCTAATTTACAAGTAATAAAAATTGATTCTACCGTGCATTCGGAAAAGTAGCTTGTTATGGAAAAGAATGCACAAAAAAACTCCATATGTATACTATTTTTTTTTTTTTTTTAAATATTTGCATAAATTTATATATGTGAGGACAATGCACCCAGAATAGCACTACACACTATAGTGTAATATAGTACGATAGTGTAATATCCCCCATACAAATTGACGGCCCTTGACGATTCTGGCTGTAGCTATGACACTCAAAATTGTACTGTTTTTGTATTAGTTTAAGCATTTTCTGTACCTTCCTGCAACTTTTGTGATGTGAAAATAAAATTATTGTTTATTTTATTTCTATTTATTTTTTGCGCATAGTATATAGCAGGGCACGAATATTGTTAGTCTTATACTTGATGTTGCTGGCACGACTGTAATATAGCAAATTTCAGTCCAAACGTTTGCCAAGTCCACGGCGTCGTCGTTGGCAGCGCGTAGGTCATTGGCTGCATGTTTTTGGAGCACAAAAGACAGGATAGGAGGTGGGTCATAGATTGTGACTTGACTCCGGATCAATGGCGCCTCTAGTAGTGGCCTGTCTCTGTGGTATGTCCCAAACAGATAACCATAGCGGTAGCATATGACATATGTTATCTCCAACGGTACACACAAGTTCTTGAATAAAATGCAAAACAAATGCCAATCGACCACTCGTGGGCAGATTCGCCCAATAATATAGCACTAAGCAATACTGTAGGTCTTTTTATACACCATAGAACTTAAAATATACGATTCTAAACACAGATAGTGGACATATTTACATTTTGCCAAGTCTCCTGCTTATATTCTGTGTCAAAGATAGTTTTGAACTGTGTAAAATGTAAGAAGTTATGGGGAATTGGAGTTGACACTTTACCAAATTGCTGGTTGTAACATAACTGGTATCTGAGCAGTAACTGTTAGTTATAATCGTCTAGTTTGGTTTTGAACCTGTTCTAGGTAGGGTCAGTAAGAGTGATGAGGCTGTACCACTGTTTACTAGCGAGGATACAGCAGCAGTCCTGACCTCTTGAATAGTAATTCTATGATAGTTTATGAGTGACGTAAGATATGATGGGACGGTTGTAACGGGGGTCTGTAGTGACGTTTATGAGCTGATGTGGTAGTGATAACATGTTTCCGGTTTGTAATGTTACTGATAAATCTGGCGCATCTTTTGGGGTTATTTTTCTTGCCGATATTCTTAGATGACGGAATTGACTGTCTTAGTTGAGTTCTCGACCCAAAAAAAAATTTTTACCCAAAAATAAACCGACTTCAAGTAAAACACAAAAAAGTGCAAAAAAGAAGTAAGTGTTGAAAAACGATAAAAAAAGAGGTACCAAAGAAAACTTCAAAACAAGACTTCCGAAACGAAACATTTATTTTTGTACTTTTTAGGGTTCCGTACCCAAAGGGTAAAAACGGGACCCTATTACTGAGACTCCGCGGTCCGTCTGTCTGTCTGTCTGTCTGTCTGTCACCAGGCTGTATCTCATGTACCGTGATAGCTAGACAGTTGAAATTTTCACAGATGATGTATTTCTATTGCCGCTATAACAACAAATACTAAAAACAGAATAAAATAAATATTTAAGTGGGGCTCCCATACAAGAAACATGATTTTTGTGCCGTTTTTTTGCGACAATGGTACGGAACCCTTCGTGCGCGAGTCCAACTCGCACTTTAGAAGCCGGTTTATTTTTTGTGAAAAAGTTTTCATAGCTCTCTTTTTAGTTTTAGTACCCTATCACTAAATGAGCAGAGTCTACAGAAAGGAACCTAAAGGACTGAAAATACCCATAATAACTTAATTTGCACATTCGTGCTGTTTGTCCCTAAGGTGTTCAGTTGTATGTTCCATATCTTGAAAACTGCTGAACCGATTTTGATGATACTGGTACTGTTCCCTAATTTGAGAGATATCTAATCCAATAAAAAAGAATTATCACGATCCGATAACTAGTTTTGGAGATATGCGTGGACAAACATGCATACATACATAACAAACATACATACACTTATGAAATTTGGCACACGTGTTTAGAAGCCCATACAGACTAACATATGTAAATATTGAGCATTTCTAATAATATTACATACATAAGTGTCGAATTGTTTACCTCATTTTTTTAAAGTCGGTATATTGGGATGTTTTTTCTGGTAAAGAAAATATATTTGTTGTGCGTGCGGTGTTTCTCGTTTATACAAAGAACAAAAAAAAAAAAATCTGATATATTTTAATAAGGTCTGAGTTAGATTGCCCAGAATTTTGGGTGTATGTTTGAGAGACAAATCATGAAAAAAAACCTAAATAAATAAAAGCACATTTTGCCAATGCATATAAAACATTCATAATAACTGTAGAATAGTTAAAAGACTCAACATCATACAAGTACTAACTACCTAAAGATTACGGGAACATCTCATGTAAGAGGAGACGATCAAATAATATTTCATTAGATATTCCTTTTGCAACTACCTATTACAACAAATCTTTACATAGATAATTTTATATAAATTTCAAATGACACAACGCCTTATACAGTTACCTTATTTAAGATTATGCCACTAATACACATTAATGAATAATTTAATAACGACGGGACTATTCAGCCTCCTTAAAATTTGCATAACGATTGAAACGAAAGACCTCCTGGTTTGAAGTGTAGAGTGCTTGACCATATTGTGGAAAACAACAGTAAAACTACTGCAAACCGCATTTAAAAGGAGACTAGCACGTCCTTGTTCAATTGAACACCTTTTAGCACCCTTCACTCAAAACTTCTCATCAAAATTCTTCGACCATCGGATCATTTGATAGATCCTAGACTTACGATGCTGTATTGCCAAGCTACAGCAGTCTTTTCACAGTTATTAATTTACTATATTATTTATTGTACACCACAAATATACGTACAGGACAAACGTTTCTAAATGCAAGTGTACAATGGGTCATATCGCACAGAGCAATCTCTTACAGACAATCTTAGGATGGACTTGGGACTTTTGGTTGTTATATGTCCTGTGAAAGGACTGAAAGAGTTTTTTGTTCTTTCGCGGCCCATGTTTTTGCTCTACCTGTCTTAAAAACTGCTCGTTCTCTTTTATATCGCCTGGTAGGTGAACGGATCAGTGGCGGTGCCACTTTAAAAAGAAAACATACAGCTGCCTTTTATTTCGATATATTAATCCTTTGGGCTACTAACGAGCCCCTCGGAAGGATTTGTAGAAGGTAAGATCCCATCTAAAACAGAAATGTGAAAAAGGGAGCCAAGTTCAATACTAAGAATATGCGCGGTTTTTGACTATGCCGACAAAATAATTGAAATTTATAAGTGGGTGCCAAATTCTGTATCCTGAAATTTAACAAGAACATAAAACATTCTAAAATAAATTTAAAAACACAATTTCTTGCTTAATGCTACAACAATATTTGCTTTTTTTTTATATAACTTTTTAAATTTGCAAAGTCGAATTATTTACAGCAGATAACTTAGTAAAAATTGTAGCTCAAGATTTGACTTGGCTAGTTTTTCAGACGTTAATATCTTAATAACCGTTTCAGCTATATTTATGAAATTTTGTTTTATAATTATTTTTTTTTTAAAAAAACGTTGCCCCACACTAGGAATTTCTTCCTGTATCGTGGGTGCGTTTACAAACATATAAACTCACATACACAAACACCCAGAGCCGAAACAATTATCTGCAGGTCAGTTTTATAGTTCCTCTTAAGAATTTTAATACATAAACCAAATTGCATGTGTTTATGTTAAATAGATTTTGAGTTATTAAGATGACAAAAGTAGCTCCAAATGGTTCGTGTAAACACAGCTGCTGCGTCGCCAGTTCCTGTTTTGCTTGAACTTGGCTTGACACGCTGTCGCGTGGTTAGATACTTTAAAATGTACATAAAACTATTCTGTTATAACTATGTAACCTTCTGTTATATTTTTGTTATGTAAAGAATCTTACCAATAACAATTATCTGTATGTTAACATGCATATCGAATATGAATCTAGCATTTAGCGAGTTGTTTGGCCTGTTTTAAGTTGAGAACACACTGTTGAGAGGCATTAAGAAAAAGGCATTAAGATCTTCTTACACAAACAGTTCCTATTTTCCTGATAGGTGTAAGAATTGATGTAACGTCATGAAAATTAAAAATCAACTAAATAAAAATTTACATTGACAGACAACACATCACAACCTAAACAGCTGGATCAAGAAGCTAACAGTTTTGCATTAGAATCATTTTTATAACGAAAGAGCGCAAGCACAGACACAACGAATTTTTTTTGAAAATATGTACCGGGTGTTGTGGGTTTATTTAGCCCTCTGTTAACGCCTTTAGAGTATTATTTTTTTAAACAAAAGTTTTTGTGGAAATAACAGTTTTTTTTTATAAAAGTATGTATGGGAATTCTTCTTATACCGATGATAAATCTCAACGGGTACACACCTTTATTTTTATTTATTTTTTGGGTGGGAATTCATCCAATGTCTTCTCCCGCTCTGGGTGAGGCAGAAGGGCGTGTCAGACTTTTACTGACTAAAACCCACCCGTGTTCCTTCAGTTGCTTGAGCCAGGGCCGCGGTAACTCTTTTTCAAATTTATCCGCGACCCAGACAGGCATCGGCCCTAGCCGACCGGGGTCCGGACCCCGTCGGTTCTGCTGACATCTCTTTGAGGCGCGCGTGGAACACAACGCGCCGTCGACTCGGGCCTGGTCCTTATCGGACGGCGAGCTACCCATTACTCGCCGTCCGCAGGTCCGCGCCTACGGTGGCCGGGAATCGGCTTGCAACTCCCGACGCCCAGGGCGTCTCCTGCGGTGGCTAGGGGCGTGAGGGCGTCTCCGTTGCGTCTCCCTCACGCGTTCCACCTCCTCCTTTGCGACACGGGTACCTAGTGACTTATTTTTGGAATGTAAAATGCTGCCGGTTCATGAGAGGGTAGTGTTGTCAGTAGCTTTAGAACAGTATTGTAGCAATGAATTTAAAACCAATATTATACACATAATATCTCAAAGAAATAATAATATGGGACGATTTGTAGTGCCCACTTTTAATAATTATTATGGAAGAGTGTGTAGATTTTTTTTAGTCCCAACTATTTTTGATGACCTTCCTTTAGATATAAACAGTTGTATCACAAAATCATCATTTAAAAATAAAATACACAAGTACCTCCTTAATACATTTTGTCAAGGTCTCATTGTAAAAATATATGTTAATAATTTTGCATAAAAAGGAGCCTCGTCTACCAACAAACTGCTTTGCAGTTTGGCAGAGTTAATATTCAAATTGTAACAATTTCTTCTGTGAATAAACACTTTTTAATTTTTAATTTTATAATTTATTTTATAAACACACAATACTTTTAAAATTGCCCATACATTGCCCATGTTGTAAAACGGGTTTCTACTAAAAACATATGATTACTGCCACGTCATACCTACTTTGTAAACAGAACGCTAGAATCACGTCAATAAACTAAAACTGTAAACAATTTTCTTAGTAAGTAACAATCTCCCATAGCTTAAGGCCATAAACACACAAACCTCAAAATATGAACGATGAACATGTGCCTCACAAACTTACATTATAATGCCTCGTCAGCCGTGCATGTGCACCTGCCTTATAACGATACGTTTACACTGTACACAGCTTACCGCTACATTCGTGTGGTCTGCCTTTATCTTGCAACATTTTGAATGTAAGTGAACGGGGAATTTTCTTATTCCGTTATTTTTAAACTGTGTATTTTTCAAAGGAGATCGTGGCTAAAGAACAACAACCACACGGGCCGATCTTCAAGGTTAAGCAACACTTGCCGAGGTCTGTCCAAGGATGGGTGACCATCTTTACACAGCGAGTTAACTCCGTTCCTTGGAAAGCACGTTAAAGGTCTATCCACATATATCAGGGACATGCCCGGGACGTGATAGGGCCGGGTCCCGTCAGGGGTTCAAACAAATATCGTTGTGTACATTTTATATGAACCCGTTCACACACGTCCGTGCACGGGCCAGTGACGAAGCTTCAATGATTAAGCCCGGCCCTGTCACGTCCCGGGCACGTCCCTGATATGTGTGGATAGACTTTTAGCCTTTGGTCCCGACTGTCATTTGAAGATCTTTGATAGTAGTAACGGGTAGTCAGATGCCTGAAATCTGACACTAGTCTTGCCCCTTGTATCGTGATACCCAGTTACTGGGTTGTGGAGGTCAGATAGGCAGTCGCTCCATGTTAAATATTGGTACTCAGCTGCATCGGGACAGACTGGAATTCGTCCCCAAAGTAGTTGGGAAAAAGACTAGGTAGGTTTTTGATTTTTCTTAAGTCTATAGAAGCCATGCTTATATATACCATTGCATGTTCCTGATTATCTTGCTTGGGAATGTTAAGGCCCTTACTCCGCTTTGATGCCGTAAAACGGTTACTATTTTAAGCACTCTCTTTTCCTTAATAACGGCTAGGGTAAAAGATTACAAAAAAAAATAAAAAAATCGTGCACATTATTTTGTGAAACATGGTTTTATAAGTTTTTAAGCAGACATGGTCACAATCATTAGAATTAATATTTGTATTTGTTTGTTTTTGTGTTTGTTTTGTTGTTGTTTGTTTGTTGTTATTGTTGTTTGTTGTGTTGTTTGTTTGTTTGTTCTCAACCAAAATCTAAATATACATGATAAATATCCCGATACAAATATTAATTGTAAACATGGTTTTTCCTATGACTAATACGTTTGCTTAAAGAAAAAATAACGACTGGATATTTTTTCGCATCTTTTGCATACTCCTCCAAAATGACTTGGATGATTATAAATATTTTAACACATGAAAATTGATGATTATAATTTCTTCTTAACCTACATAGGATATGTAAATCAAAAAATATGTTGCAAACGAAACTGTTAAACGGAGCTCCAATATTGATATTCTAGCACCGAGCGGGCGAACGGCCAGTACCGTGTTAACATTGGGGAATATATCTATACTACGAGTAATATTATAAAGAGGAAAATTTGTGAATTGTGAGTTTGTGACGTTGTGAGTTTGTGAGTTTGTGACGTTGTAGGAGGTAATCTCTGGATCTACTGAACCGATTTTGAAAAATCTTTCACCAGTAGAAAACTACATTAGTCCTGAGTGTCATAGGCTATAATATATTTTCAAAAAAATTAGAGATCCTTATGCAAATTGCAATTATGTAACCCAAAGTAGTAAAAAATTGCATATTTTATAAAATTCATTTTTTGGCGTGCGCCAAGAAAACTGTTGATGATACATAAAAATTATGTACTACATGATTAGGGTAGGGTAGGTAGTGTTGGGTAGTTAGGGTAGGGTAGGGTAGTTAGGGTAGGGTAGGGTAGGTAGGGTAGTGTAGGGTAGGGTAGGTAGGGTAGGGTAGGTAGGTTAGGGTAGGTAGGGTAGGGTAGGTAGGGTAGGGTAGGTAGGGTAGGCAGGTAGGTAGGTAGCCAATTGCCGGGAGCGAAGCCCCGGGGATCAGCTAGTACGCCATAAAGATTCGAAGATTTTATTTCTGCTTCTAATTACGTCACTAAATTAAAAATAGGTACCTTTTTCTCATTCCATTCAGTCAAGTGATGCGTCGTCGTCGCCGATACTAAGATCGTCGTGAGAGCTGCTGATGCTACCTGAAACAAGACATACAGTTATGAAGATTTGTTGTTGGAATATACATCACACTTGTATATGTATATATATATATATATATATATATTATTATAAAGGCGAAAGTCTGTGAGTATGTATGTTTGTTACTTCTTCACGCTCAAACGGCTGGACGCATCTGGATGAAATTTGGCACAGAGGTACATTACAGCCTGGGATAGCACATGAGATACTTTTTATCCCGTGAATATGTTTCCTCGGCATAATTTTCGACATTAACGCGGGCGAAGCCGCTGGCAGAAGATAGTTTTTTTTATATAAATCAATGGTTCCGAGAAGGGACAACCATAGACAAGGACTCGTGATTACTGCGTTGAGATTTAACTTTCAATTACATTTGGTTTTAGTAGCCCAGTGGTAACAGCCGCAACTTACGATTTTAGGTCGTGAGTTTGACAGTAGGCAGCCACTTAGTATATTTAATTTTATCACCACTGCTCTCATAACGATAAAGGACTAAATATATTATACTAACGAGCAATGAAAAAGTTCCAGTGACATAGCACCAAATTACTCCTAAACGGGAAACGCTAGCTTAATGACGCCGTCTGCAATATTGAAGTACATTTAACAGCGCATCAGAATATTAACAAACTAAAAACGTAAATGTTGTGTTGAAATTTTAAATTAAATGTGAAAAATTAATTTAAGGTGTTTGTCGGATTTTGTGGGTGGAACTTTTTCTTTGCTCAGTAGTTTAGTTACACGGAAAAACTATGTTAAACAAATGATGTACATGAAACAGAAATTTTTTTTTTCACACCTTTTAACCTTGCCGTTGCTAAGGAGTAGATATGCTTAAGAAAGTAATGGCTTAACGGCTCTAAAGGCGGGATGCCCTTAATAAGAAATCGTTGATATTTAGTCTGGTGCAAATCAGCTATTTTCCCACACAAGTAAATCTAACTTAGTGCAATAAAGTTAGACAGATATTAAGCCCAACATATCCAATAAAAAAGTTAATTCAAAAAATCAAAAAACCCGACTGCTTAAAAGCGAACTAAAAAGACGTAAACAAGAAGAAAATCATGCTGTGCATTTTTTGAATTACCTTTTATTATTTATAACTTTTGAGTTATTTTTTTTAATTAGGTTCATATAAACATGTAAGTGTAATATATATTTTAAATCAGCTTTTAAAACCCTTTATTTTGGTTTTAAAACCCACACGATGGGTTTGTTTGAAAAAAAAAATATTGGTTCCCCACAATATGGCGCCCAAAAACCGCCATTTTTATATTTTCCAATTTTAATGTAGCTAGTGACACTCGCAGGGTTATGACAAATCGATTGACGAAGGAATTATCAAAATTGGCCAACGCTTTGGTCTCTAGAACGCCACATAGGAACAAACATACATACATACATACATAGACTGATAAACACATTACCCTCCTTCGGCAGTCGGGTAAAAACTTGCCACAATTTAATTTTTCCACAACATATACGGTTACCTGCATTATATAAGAGCTAAGCCGTCTCATGAATTTGTATCAAATGTGTTTGTCATGGTCGATGGAAAGGGCGCGGTTATGTGGGACAATCAAGATACAAGTGCCATCGAGCTGTAAAGGTTGGTTGGAACTGTGGCAGTCCCGGGAAAACGGGATTACAAAAAGTAGGAAACGATTTTTATGGTAGCGATTTTGCTGACAATTAAGAGACATCAAACTCAATAAAAAAAATAAATCGGCCAAGTGCGTGTCGGGCCACGCGCAGTAATAGGGTTCCGAAGTTGCATAATAATGCGGACTAAAAAGAGGGTTTTGTTGTTGTTACATGAACATTAGAACGGTTTCAGCGGCTCACAAAGTCTAAAAACGGGCCCACATAGGATGATGTTTTTTTTTATCTATATTCTCGCGTTTGACCACTATCTCGCCTGATGGTAAGCGATGATGCGATCTACGGTGAAGCACGCTTGCCTAGATGTAATCTATTCACTCTTGACTTAAACTAAATAAGGACTAACTGTTAACTGAAGAAGGAGTTATAAAATCCAACTTCGCAACTGAAGTTAGAAAAATATTATCTATTTGAGTACCACCGCGGGTGCGAATTGCAAAAGGAGCCGATACGAGCGCGCGTTAGAGCCACGAGGAAAGGTATAGTTCGTTCCAGGATCCTTGCGTGCACGCTCCTTGTTTATTTCTCTTTCGAAATTAGAAAAAAATCGTATGTATTCACCTCTAATCTCCTCTAATACCGCATATTAGAGGTGAATCCTCTAATCTGCGGTATTCTCTCTATATCATTCTGGAAAGTTTTACGCTACTCAATTAGTGATGAAGTCAGGTCGAATATTGATTTTATAGAAGGATATCGACAAAAGAAAATTAGTAATTTGCTTGGAAATCGAATCTAATTTGACTTAACTTTTACGTTTATATACAAAACGTCGAAAATACTTCTGCACTAACACAAAAAAGACTCCACGGCGCGCATGCGTCGTATGGACTACGGACTGATACTGCCAACGACTCCGGCCACTCCAATGCGTTATTCGAGCTTAAACATTATTAATTTAGAAATCATTATTATTAAGGATGTTATGATTTTATTTGCGTATATTTTTACATGGTTCATAAGCATATATTTACTATGTGTTTTACTCAGATAACAACGTTAAATAAGTAATTTTTCAATGGCATTTGTACAAAAATTTTACTGTGCCAAGTACATTTTATAAGTTGGTCGACTATTACTCGTAAACTTGTAAAGCCTGTTATGATTTCATTTTTGTATATTTTTACATGGTTCGTAAGCATTATATTTACTCTGTTTTACACAGCTATCAACTTTGTTTTAGTAATTTTTCAATGGCATTTGTACAAAATTTTTACTGTTCCAAGTACATTTTATAAGTTGGTCGACTATTACTCGTAAACTTGTAAAGCCTTGTTATCCGTGATAATTTTACTTTTAATTTCGTTATATTTACTACTGCCGTGAATTTTTTCACATAGCCAAGAGTATCCATTTCGCTGGCAGGGGGGGGGGGACACTTGACTCTAACATAAATTTGCAACTTAAAGCTTAATTTTACGCAAACGAATCTCTGAATCGAAAAATGGTATTAACAAACCCATAATATTTTTGAATGGCCTATCCAACGATACCCCACACCATGGGATAGATGAGAAAAAAAAATTGTTAATTTACAATAAATTAACAATGGTTATTATATGTTTCAAGCACTTCATAGCCTGAAACACAGGTTCAATCTAGTTCAAGCAAATAAGCAACTGTGTTCTTTCATATTTTTAAGATTTTGTTGTAAAATGTGCCTTATGTTATATATACATAAACGATATTATTATTATTATAAACATTTGGATAATACAACAAAAAATAAAATCTGGAAAATTATAAATAAGGTATTAACTTTAAAACATTCGCGTTTCATTATTGAAAAACAATATATCACGGGAATACGTGGGTATTCCCGTGATATATTGTGGCTGGTGGTGGTGGCACCACCAGCCACCAGTCCAACAGTCTACCGGGGACCACGGTCATTGCAACACGGCCGAAACGTCGGGTGAAATAGGTAAATAAATAAATAATCGAAATCATCGCGTTAAATTCTCGTGATATATTGTTTGTTTATAAATAAGGTAGCTAGCTAGATACAATCGTACAAACTTTGCATCAAAAACTGCCGGAGTCTGTATTTCCCGATAGCTACAACCTGGGAGTCTTTAAGTTGTAGCGTTACGTATAGTTCAAATGAACTATACGTAAGCCACGTTAATAAAATTAAAGGTAAATATAAATTAAAACTAATAAAAGGATATAAATAACAAATTAAGGTCCGGCTTCGCACGACGTGGGCAGCTAGGAAGATCCGGCTTGACACGACGTGGGCAGAAATTTCTTAGCAGGCAGGCAGGCAGGCTAGGCAGCTGGACGGACACGAAGGCGTGGAATGCCCGAGGTAGGCAGATGAGCTCGCAGATTTATCGCTTAGATAGGCAGTAGGGTAGCCAGCAGGACGAATGGGCTGGCTCACAGTTAGATGGTCAAGGCTGCTGAACTAATAGTCAGGCAGTCAGTTAGGCAGTAGAATAGGCTGGCACTGGCAGATAGAAGTGTGGAGGTCGGGCTGTGGCTTAATATGGCGATCAATCAAGCCCTTTACTATGAAGCGGTGACCGACGTAGTTTATGAACCAGTAAAATGCACACATTTAAATTCAACACACAATAAATTATATTTATTGTTTTTCACAGAATTGGATTCACAGGCCTTATATATAATAGTTTTAAAGAGATTTTCAGATTCAATAGTACAACACGTAGTACTAAGTAGTCAAACGACTTTCAGAGTTCAGAGCAGATTTTAGCCTAAAAAAGTGACACCCGTTTTTCTTCGTTCCGATATGTCTTCTCAATTTTAAATTCAAATATGAATTAAGAAATCATGAACGAATAAAAACGGTTTACAGAGGCGCAGTCTGCCGCTGCCCTTATAATGAAAATTATAATGTACAACGAGCTTTACAAAAGCTATAGAGTATGGCATCTTATGTCTATGGTTTAAGAAAATAAAATAATGACAATGTCACGTCAAATAAAAATGTCAAGAGTTAAAAAGAATATAATAGTTTTGGATGAATCAACAAATCTTATAATTTTCAGGTTTAAACCAATGTAAAGAATACATAAAAAAAGGAAATCATGAGATGATACAATTTCAAAAGTAACGGTGATGAAATTTGTAAAATATATTATAAAACGTAAGTAAACTAAGACATGTGGTATGAACACCACATTTCCCCGAAACCCCAGAAAAATTTTCAAACTTAAGGAAAATTTTGAAGGTTGAAATATTAACCTTGTTCATTCACACAACATCTTTCATGCTTTCGTCAAACACTCTCATTCAATCACACGTAGGGGATATGGTTCACATTCAATGACGCATACTCCACAAGGAAATATTTAATTAGATAACGAAGGCTTATTTATTTTTTATAGGTGTCGTTACCCGCACCTGTTTGAAAACCCGAAGAAAAGAAAATTAAAATATTTAAGAGAGCCCACGCATTTGGCTTATTTTTAAAGAGTTACGGGACCGCTCTTTGCACATAAGGCTTTCGGAGTTGTGCACACCGCTCTAAGAGAACTCCTCAACTTTATTAAGATACAAGTGAGAAGAAGTTTAAGATAAGATAAAAGAAGTGTTAGTAATAAAATAATAAAATCTAGGAGGGCTTTTAAGTCTAGGAGGGGGAGGAGGGGGAGGGAACTCTAGTTAAAGAGGGACTCAAGTCTAGGAGGGGAGGAGGGGGAGGGAACTCAAGTTAAAGAGGGACTCAAGTCTAGGAGGGGGAGGAGGGGGAGGGAACTCAAGTCAAAAGGGACTCAAGTCTAGGAGGGAGAGGAGGGGGAGGGAACTCAAGTCAAAAGGGACTCAAGTCTAGGAGGGAGAGGAGGGGGAGGGAACTCAAGTCAAAGAGGGACTCGAACTTGGAGGGGGAGGAGGGGGAGGGACATATTTACAAGAGGGAAGAATATAAATAGGGGAATAAAAAAAAATTGCCGAATGGGTTTGGTATATATAGTTAAGATATAAAAAAAAAAAAGGTGCTAGCAAAAGAAATGATAATGAGGTGATGGCCTGAAATAGATACCAAAAGTTATTCAACTTACTTGTGCAAGTAATGTTTTTGAATTTTGAGAAAATCGAGCCCACGTTAAAAAAAAGTGTAGTAAAAATAAAGGTAGATTGTGGGTGATGGGGTGAGTTCTATAAAAGTTGGGCGCCAAACTGTAGCGTTACGTATAGTTCAAATGAACTATACGTAAGCCACGTTAATAAAATTAAAGGTAAATATAAATTAAAACTAATAAAAGGATATAAATAACAAATTAAGGTCCGGCTTCGCACGACGTGGGCAGCTAGGAAGATCCGGCTTGACACGACGTGGGCAGAAATTTCTTAGCAGGCAGGCAGGCAGGCTAGGCAGCTGGACGGACACGAAGGCGTGGAATGCCCGAGGTAGGCAGATGAGCTCGCAGATGTATCGCTTAGATAGGCAGTAGGGTAGCCAGCAGGACGAATGGGCTGGCTCACAGTTAGATGTTCAAGGCTGCTGAACTAATAGTCAGGCAGTCAGTTAGGTAGTAGAATAGGGTGGCACTGGCAGATAGAAGTGTGGAGGTCGGGCTGTGGCTTAATATGGCGATCAATCAAGCCCTTTACTATGAAGCGGTGACCGACGTAGTTTATGAACCAGTAAAATGCACACATTTAAATTCAACACACAATAAATTATATTTATTGTTTTTCACAGAATTGGATTCACAGGCCTTATATATAATAGTTTTAAAGAGATTTTCAGATTCAATAGTACAACACGTAGTACTAAGTAGTCAAACGACTTTCAGAGTTCAGAGCAGATTTTAGCCTAAAAAAGTGACACCCGTTTTTCTTCGTTCCGATATGTCTTCTCAATTTTAAATTCAAATATGAATTAAGAAATCATGAACGAATAAAAACGGTTTACAGAGGCGCAGTCTGCCGCTGTCCTTATAATGAAAATTATAAAGTCAAGAGTGAATAGGTTTCTTCTAGGCAAGCGTGCTCCATCGTCGACCACATCATCGCTTACCATCAGATGAGATAGAAAAAAAAAAAGCTCCCGTGACCCGGGATAGTCTCATTCAATGGGTATAGACCTTAACTTTGCAAAAACACATGTGCTAGTTGAACACATCTTTCTAAGTAAAGGATAAAAGCATTTCTTGTTAACGATACTTTCCCGATGTTCTGTCGACTAATGAAAATAGACATTATCAACTTTATAGACTTAGGGAACTAACTGATGGCAATATCGCGCACATATTTTCTAAGAGAATTTCAAGTGCAGATCCGGGCGAATTGCAGCGCTTTGCGTCCATATATACTTACAATTTCGTTTAGTAAACATTGCTTATCGGTGTGATATTTATATTATTTTACTTAGATATTTGTTTTATATGTTATACAAATACATACTCACCTTCTGTGTTTATTTATACTATTTTGTTATTATTTATTTTGTTCTATTTTATTTCTTAAGTATGATCCGTTTCCGTAAATTTGTCCGTGGCATCAACAGTGGGCCCTATCAGAATATCAGTGCAGCGTTATTTTCTTTTTAATATCGTTGCACATGCTGAGATAGGAGCCTTTTTGGTCTCGCACGGGTTTATTTATTTTTATTTTTTTATTATTGTTTTTGTTTTTCTTATCTCGTGTCTCCTGTGCGGGTCACAAATAAAAATGTTTTCTTTCTTTCTTTCTTTCTTTGATATAAATTGAATCGCGTCGAGCCAACAAATGCTCCATAGTTCATAAAAGATAGCTTGATCTCTGCGACAGCTGTCAGTATCAATACAATAACAATAGCGCTTGACAGGCTAACAATAACGTGACCATAACGAATACGTCAGTTTGACATATGTCGCAGAGATCAAGCTATATTTTATGAAGTATAGTTAAGTATTATTTGACTTCTGCGGTTGCAATAGGGTAGCTTACTGATATATATATATATATTTTTTTGTCCGTCAGGTAGATTAATAAAAAATATTGGACACGTATTTTTTCTTTTGACACGTAAACTTAAAGTGACGACGATATAATGCGTTGAAATATCGTGTGACGTCACGCCGCTAGAACACTTTATACTGCCTCAGTGACGTCACAAGCCCCCATTCCAGAACTTTGATGCGCTTTAGTTTGCAAATTTTTATTGATTTGGTACAGCAAAAAATACGTGTACAATATTATTTGATAATCTCACTGACCTGACATTTTTCTACCCAAGAAACATCTATTATCTGAATTCCAGAATGTACAAGATTGATCACGTGACATTTCGATAGCGTTTGTCATTCTCATACATTTTTGACGTTTTTCATATCGCCATCGTCACGCTTTCTATGATAGAATGTCACTTACCTAAGGGGATATTACAATATCATATATCTAGGATTATACATAGGATCCTTAATATATGACCTCTAGAATCATGGTGCTCCGTGTACGTGATTTGAGTTCCGAGTTCAAAATCAAAACATTTTATATTTTACTAGCTGACCCGGCAAACTTTGTTTTGCCATAAAAACACCAAACATTCATCTACCCTACCTACCCTACCCTAACAACCCTACCCTACCTACCCTACCTACCCTACCTACCCTACCTACCCTACCTACCCTACCTACCCTACCTACCCTACCTACCCTACCCTAACAACCCTACACTACCTACCCTACCTACCCTACCCTAACTACCTACCCTACCCTACCTACCCTACCCTACCCTACCCTACCCTACCCTACCTACCCTACCCTACCTACCCTACCCTACCTACTTACCCTACCCTACCCACTTAGGGGTATGAAAAATAGATGTTAGCCGATTCTCAGACCTACTCAATATGCTCACAAAATTTCATGAGAATCGGTCAAGCCGTTTCGGAGGAGTACGGGAACGAACATTGTGACACGAGAATTTTATATATAAGAAGATATTATTATGACAGTTTATGAAGGATAGAATTCGGATGTAGTGCGTAAGCTTCCCTACAAGAAGTACTAGTATGGCTACTTTGGATCCGAAATTTCACGGACATGGATCAAATATAGTGCATAACCGACCTAACGCCGTAATTAGTTGAAATTGATAGCCAAACGCATCATTAAAGTTGCATTTAATTTGTAACGCGTTGATAATTTCTTTCCAGAAACCATGTGTTAATTATGCTTTTATAAACTGGGTACTGGTATAATAACAGGTTGTGTGTGCCCTATTGTTTTTGCTAAACTTACCCAAGTTTTCAAGGTTCACTGTCCCAAGTGAACCTGTTAAGGTTGCCCTAGTCGACGGCACGAACTATTTTGTGCGCGTGTTAAAATGCCTGCTATCTCATCCGACAACACGTGCGAAAGAGATAGATGCTGTGATAAGCGGTAAGAAGCTAGTTCGCGTATGAATTAGCACTTTTGCAAGTTTGTAGCGAAATGGATGATGATTTAGGACGAAAAGGAGCGTGCGAAATTTTATAAACAGACCTTTGGGAGTCTAGATATCATGAAAAAACGACTAAATGTATATTTTCAAAATAATTATATTTGCATTGTTGAACTACTAATCTATTCCTGTATTGTAGCCGTTTTGCAATTTTCCTTCTTCTTATGGTATTTATTTCCGCCCAAAGATGCGTTAAAATTAGTGTCGAAATATGAAACTTTCGACGCTCATAACTTTCAAATATTTATCTTTTTTGTTTCCATACAGACTAGATAATGATGAGACAAATTGATATCATTTTTATTTTGAACGTACATCGTCAAACAGTGGAGTAATCGCCAGACTACGTTTGTATGGAAGAATGATCGACTAGTGTAACCTTAACATAACATATCGCCTGTATCTCCGAAGGATAGGGAAGAGTTGCTCCTGGAGTACAGTTGTTCTATCTCAAGACGGCGGGTTGGTCTTAGTCGTGTGTGTAGGTGTACATGCACATTGTTTCTGTGTGTGTAAGCGATACTGAGCGCTCCCCAACTTACGCACACAGAAACAATGTGCATGTGCATCATACACACGACTAAAACCAACCCGCCGTCGTGAGATAGAACAACTGTACACCCAGTTCTGGTATTTCTTAATCAATATTACGGTACTTCATAAAAAACTTGACCCAATTTTCACCTCCAATTCGACCCTTAACAACGGTATTCCACAACACTCCACAAAATTACCTGACCTGTTTATATTAGACCAAATTTAGTGGAAAGCTCATAAATTATTCATAATATTTCCTTTACATATCGACCGGCCGTCCATCATCCTACAATTTATGGTAAAAATACATTTTAATGGTCAACGTACTTAGTACGAAGATTTTTAATGCCGATAGTGACTTAAATGAGTTTCTATTGTAGTTCGGTAATGGTGATTTTTTATTGTAAAATTAAGAGTTTACTGTGAATAGATTTAGGAGCGAGTAGCTTAGTACGCAGTACACAGCCAGCTTATGTTATGTTATTTATGTTATGTCACACACTGTTCCGTTGTTGCTGAATTAGGTATTTTACCTATGTTTGCAATATTTGTAAGTATGTGAGAACCATGTTCCTATTTATCAAATTAATGAATTTACCTGTTAGTGCTTTTATTACCTTATACCTGTACGTAGGATAGTGTGTAGTGCTATTTTTGGGTGCATCGTCCTCACATATATGAATTTATTAATGTATGTACATAAGTAAACATTGTAAAACATATATATATATATATTTTTTTAATTGTTTGGAGTTTTTTGTGCGTTCTTCTCCATAACAAGCTATTTTCCGAATGCACGGTAGAGTCAATTTTTATTACCTGTACATTTTTAATTTAGATTTAATAGTGTTTGACGTTCAAAAGTGCCGCTTATTGGCCTAGTTGAAATAAATATATTTGACTTTGACTTTGACAGCTACACGGGTACGCAGTACACAGCTACACGGGTCTGTAAATTTTTGATCAGACAGTGTTCCTGTTGTATCCTTTTCAAATTTCCACCTGTATGTTGAGATAATAAGAGGTATTTATCATTGGCAGTGGCTATGAAAATACGTTAAGCCGTTGCTCCCGGCTGTCATTAGTACAACTTTGACAGTTGTTACGCGTAGTCTGAAGCCAGAAATTTGCTAAGGAATGTCGTGTTACCCAGTTACTGGGTTGTGGAGGTCAGATAGACCTTCGCTCTATGTAAAATACCGGTATTTAGTTGCATCCAATAGACTGGAAGCCGACTCCAGCATAGTTTGTAAGAGACTTAGGGTGCCATCATATAATATTATGGTTAGACCGTAGACCAGGGGTCACCAAATGGCAGACCGCGGTCCGGATCCAAAACGCCGTCCCGTTTTGGGTTGACCTTAGGTAAACAGTACGATCTAATTTACTTGTGTTACTTCAGTTATTTTTTCTCATAAGTCATCATCATCTTCCTGCCCTTGTCCCATGTTACTTGGGGTTGGCGCAACACGTTTTCCTCTTCGATACCATCCTGTCCCCCGTCACGCTATCACTGACTCCCTTTTCTTTCATATCACTCCTCACACAGTCCATCCATCTTTTCTTTGGCCGTCCCCTCCCTCTCCATCCATCCACATTTATATTCATAACTCTTTTAGTAACATGCGTTTCATCCCATCAGATGACCAAACCAGATGACCATTTTTTTCTCATAAGTAATTTTTTACTTTTATTTTTAAATACCAAGAAATACAATACAAAATAATATGTATCAACAGTACTGTCAAATTATTGATTAATTGTCTTATAAATCAAGCTTATTTATCCATTGCGATATATTGCAATCGACATCTTCTTGTTTAATCGGCCACATCCGCATCAGTCTTGTCTAGGTAGGGCTACTCCATCGTCAACCTTAGCTATTGGTTTAAATTTATGTCTTGTGCCGCGAATGAAAATTAATTAATTAATCAGTTAATTTATCCCGTGCTTTGTCTTTACTGCCGTCGATACGACAACGGACGAGAGCGAAATCGCGAGATCGTAAGTCGTCGCGGTGGAGTAGACTCCGACGAACATGTCCAAGATTTAATGACAATAATAGCCTGCAACAATTTTAGTACAAACTTCAGACGGATAATTCAAGGCAACAATTACATGCAGAAAAAATCTTTTAAACGCTTAAGTATTCAGGTGTCCTTGATGGCTGTATACCTTACGGACCTCGACGGTCTGCTTATTTAAAAAAAACAAGAAGAAAATCATGCTGGTCAGCCAGCTCGCGAATATGTATCCTCCGACTGCACAGCATGATTTTCTTCTTGTTCACGTCTTTTTAGTTTGCTTTTTAAGCAGACGGGTTTTTAGATTTTTTTAATTAACTTTTTTTTTAATGTAATTTTAAACAAAATTCGTCTTTTTTTATTTACAACTTTTTAGTTATTTTTTTTTTAGAATTAGGTACATTTAAACGTATAAGTGTTATATTTTTGAAATCGCCTCTTAAAATCCTTTATTTTGATACCCCACACGATGGAGTTTTTTTTTGTTCCACTAAATGGCGCCCAAAATCCGCCATTTTTGTATTTTCCAATTTTAATGTAGCCAGTGACACTCGCAGGATTAAGACAAATCGATTGACGTAAGAACCCTCAAAATCGGCCAACGCGTTTGGTCTCTAGAACGCCACATAGGAACAAACATACATATATACATACATAGACTGATAAACATATTACCCTCCTTCGGCAGTCGGGTAAAAAAACGGCCAAGTACATGTCGGACGACGCACATTTATGTTTCCGTAACAAATGTTGAATATCATGGTATTTGTTAGTAAAAAATACGTAATAAAATTATCACCAAATTTCAAGTTCATAGGTCAATGGAAAGTTAAAAAATTCTTCGGAACAAATTTTGTGAAAGTCGACGGACAGACAGACAGACACGTGAGTGACAGCAATAGGACTCCGTTTAGACCTTTGGGTAAGGAACCCTAAAAACGGACCCCAAAATTAAAGTAATTGGTGACCCCTGCCGTAGACGATGGCCTGGAGTAGGACAAAGCCATAATCTTTCATCCCGGCAACAAACGGAACGTACTAGTTAGATTTTTCACGCGGGTGAAAGTGCTGCCAAAACCTAGAAGATACTACTACTGAGTACATTTTACATAAAGAACAGAAGGTGATCATATTAGTACGTCTGGAGATCTGTGAGATGAATGTGTAAATTTTGCCCTTAAGGGTACACTAGTCGAAAATTCTTCCATACAAACGTAGTCTGGCTTTTACTCCACTGTTTGACGATGTACGTTCAAAATAAAAAATGATATCAATTTGTTTCATCATTATCTAGCCCTGTATGGAAGCAAAAAAGTAAAAAAAAAAAATACTTGAAAGTTATGAGCTTCGAAAGTTCCATATTTTAACACTAATTTTAACGCATCTTTGGGCGCAAATAAGTACCATAAGAAGAAGGAAAATTGAAAAACGGCCTCCATACAGGGATATATTAGTAGTTCAACAATGCAAATAATTTTATTTTGAACAAATACATTCAGTCGTTTTTTCATGATATCCAGACTACCAAAAGTCTGTTTATAAATTTCGCGCGCTCGTTTTCGTTCTAAATCATCATCCATTTCGCTACAAATTTGCAAAAGTGTGTATTTGTAAGCGTACTAGCTTCTTACTGCTCATAACAGCATCTATCTGTTCCGCACGTGTTGTCGGTTCATATAGCACGCATTTTAACCCCGCGCACAAAATAGTTCGTGCCGTCGACTAGTGTAACCTTAATAAAATTAAGTTGAAGTAAAATAAATAAGTGATTCTGTTTTGCGACATGATTTCACGTAAAACCAATATTTTACCGTTGACACGACATGTTGGCGTATTAACAGGGACTACCGTTTTCAAGATACATTAAGTTTTAAGAAAAAGTACATTGAACTGTCCTTTCTAAAATAATGCCTTTAAACAGTCATTACAAAAGGCGTGAGCTAATGTACTCGTATGTGTGTGTTAACAGCCATTTTGTTTGAGAATAAAAAGATCATCATAAGGCGCTTGGTACCTAAATTGCAATTTTCCTATCCGTTTTTCTCTTTAACCAATGCAGTTGCGCTTCTTCTCCCAATATAAAAAGTTGATGTCAGCCTCTGTCTGTTTCTCTTCTTACTTCTTCTTCTTCTTAGTCGGGCAATCTCGGCAGAGTGGTCGTGGTCATGGGTGGGTGTTGAATGTCTTGATGCCTGCGTCTGCATTCGGTTCTTTAGGACGCAATGTGGGAACAGTCGGTCATCGTAGCTTTGGTGATGTTTATAATAAGATCTGCCCATCTGGTCTTCGAGCGACCCCGGGATCTTTTGCCCTCCATTCTGCCTTGAATTACAAGACACTACACTGAGTCTTCATTGCGAGTTATATGCCCAAAGAACTTACTTCTTCTAGATCAACGCAAAAAAGAATGATTTTTGCTAGGCAGAAGCGGGCGCGAGCCGAGCCCCGTGCCAGGCACGGACGAGGCCCGGATTCCAAACTTCACGAACATTTTATATAATGCGGTTCATGCTACACCGTGCGGCGTCCGCGTCCACGCGCCTCGTCCGGGCCTAGCACAAGTCATCCCTTATTTGTCTTGTACAAAGCCAGGGGCGGGTTCCAAAGTCAAAATATGTTCTTTTTTTTTATTTTGAGTGACCTCCATTCAGTAGTTTTATCCGCATCACCGTTGTTTTTGACTAAACAGTCATTGCAAAGCGACCTTTATTAAAGATTTTTATAAGGATTCGTTTTTCTATAATTAAGCTACCTAATTACTTTCCAATTACATCTAGAGACAAAGTTTTCACTGCGGCTAAATCTGTGGAAATTTCACCCGGAATATACATATAGGATTTGTTCGTCACATTACGTGGCAACTTAAAATAAACTTAACACTCACTTACCGAACATTTCAAGCTAATGTTTTTCGTCATTTACACCCACTTTGACTTAAAACATTCGTATTGATTAAGTACATAACTGCTTACCCACTTAAGTGTCACTTATCCTCCAATATCAGTATTTCGAGCGACATTACAGGCATAAATCTTTATGTTCAAGTGTGAGTTAAGTTAGTTTGGGTCGTGCTTCACGTACTTACCTAAGGTAACTTATTTGTTGTGTCATGAGCATAACAGTTTTGGTGTATTTTTAAGTTCGAGATAAATTGAAGTCATCGTTATTTTGGACCTCTATCATGAAACGGATTTTAAGTTAAAAGAGTACAAAAATATAGTCGTTTTTTTTTTTGATGACTTGACTTTAACAGCTTTATACATAATTGTACTAGCTGTACCCCATGGCTTCGATCCCGTCAACGGGCTACCTACCTACCCACTTCTTTTTGTAACAAAATGAGTCCTTCCCAGGGTCTCAAACTATCTTCATACCAAATTTCATCTAAATTGGCTAAGCGGTTTAAGCGTAAAAAGGTAACAGACAGACAGGGAGATATACAGAGTTATTTTCACATTTATAATATTAGTATAGATAGTAAACTATTTAAATTCTACCTAATTCTACTTCCCTAAGAAACCATTTAGATATGTAATCTGTAGTATATACATTGCAAGTGCTTGCTACCTAGACATTCAAAATCAATTTTTTTTATTTTATTTTACGTAGGCCTGCATGGGCACTTATAAAACGTCGACAAAAGGCGCACGGTTCGGGTTGGTCGTTTCCTATGGAGAAGAACCGGCAAGAAACTCCATGGTTACTCTTTTAAAAATATGGTTTGTTTTTACAATATTTTCATGTTACAGCATTACTTAGATATGGAGGGACAACGTAGGCCCCACAATAAGACGTTAGAAACTAAAAATCAAAGTAAAACAGATAAAAAGTTATCAGATGTTATCAAGCATCTAGAGATCTAGAAGGCCTACAATGTTCACACATTCACAAAACAATCGGTAAAAGCATCTATACAAAGGTAAAAATAAAATTAAAATAAATGTATAACAAGACTAAATTATTCATTTCATTTAAAACTAATCAGTTTTATCCTACTGAATAGGACTTTAATATCCATATCTTCAGTTTTTACACGGTCTGTACTTGGCATTCTTCTAATCTATCTATATATATATAAAAGGCAAAAGTGATTGACTGATGTATCAACGCACAGGCCAAACCCTTAGGGCTAGAAACTTAAAATTTCGCACACGTATTCCTCTTATGACGTAAGCATCCAATAAGGAAGGATTTTTCAAAATTCAACCCCTAAGGGGGTAAAATAGGGGATAAAAGTTTGTATGAAATTTGGTATTAAAAAGTCATCTGTAGAATAAAACACGGATCACGCGAACGAAGTCGCGGGCGAAGTGCTAGTGTTTAATAAAAAAGCTATTGCCCGCGTCTTCGTCCGTGGAAAAGTCGTATTTTTTTTACTTTCCCACAGGTACTGTGAACTGTGTTATCCGGGATGAAAAGTAGCCTATGTTACTTCATATAACATCAGCTGTCTACCAGTGAAAGTCTTTTCAAAATCAGTACAGCCATTTCGGCGATTACCCGGAACAAACAGACAGACAGACAAAAATCTTAAAAATTGCGAATTTGTTATTACTACTGTATATAATTTTACATGCATTCAATAAAACGTTGTTAATTTAATATTACATACGGACACTTAAATTTTATATATTTGTATAGATTTGTATATAAAGACACTTAAATTTTGTTTATTTGTATAAAAATAGATGTGAAAGTCAGTATGTTTAGACATTTGATCCTTGTAAATCAATCTTGCTGGCAAAGGCCTTGTTTATCATAAAAATGCGATGTCATCTTGTATTCTGCAAATGCACCAATAACAAAGTAGCGAAACTAGTTTTTCTTAAAATTCTTAAGATACTAAACTAGAACTAACACCAGAATGTCACTAAAAGCGTGCCATATATAGTCAATGAATTTCGAAAACACTTATAAATCTTCTCCAGCTCATTAATGTTGCTATAGAAGTTAATTATACAATAAAACACACGTCGTTTATCAATCCAATCACTTATGTTAATCTAGAAATTAATGATAACATGTTTAGGCCATTTTTTTTCATGAGGCTTTCGTTTATTCCTTTTAATTCTTCTCTACATTTGTTAAAATATGATCAAATTAAATCACAGACCCATATGCGCCAAAAACTGATGATCGAATGAGATCTTATGACTTATACGCACTTAGACTCCCATTTGATCCGTTGTGCGTGCAGGTCTCCTCTCTGTGAGAGGGAATAGGCCGTAATCCACCAAGCGGGCCTAGTGCGGATTGGTGGATAATAATAATAACGTTGTATTGGGATCGGTCTATCATCGCTGGCAGGACTATTGTTGCCAATAAGCCTGACATAGTGGTGATAGACCGACTAGAGCGTCGCGCAATGATTGTTGATACAGCGGTCCCCCATGACGAGAACCTCGTGAAGGCTGAGAGAGATAAGAAAAGCATGTATCTTGATCTGGCTCGCGAGGTTGTCGACATGTGGGATATGAATACAGCAATCATTGTGCCGATAGTCGTGACGGCCAATGGCATAATAGCCAAGAGTCTCGATGAACATCTGAGGAGGCTCTCGTTGGGCAGCTGGATCAAGGGCTTGATCCAGAAAGCGGTACTCCTGGACACGGTGCGTATCGTTAGGAGGTTCCTCTCTCAGGAGCCCTGACCACCGGTAGCTATTTTTGTATTTTTAAATGATTTTGTTCTTTTTTTTGTAAAATAATGATTAAAAATATGTAAATTAAATAGAATAAATGGAATAATAATAAATTTATTCAAATGAATAAAAGAATGATGACATAAATCAATTAAATCATTTGAGGGTTACAATTTGAGGGTTAACAAAACAGATAGGTGTTGCAACCAGCACCCTTGCTAAGTTATATATATGTAGAATGTCTTCGAATTTTGGTTCTAAGACAAGCCAGTTTCCTCACGATGTTTTCCTTCACCATTTTGAGAGATGTGGTAATGAAATAATTTACATAAAGTAAAGCGCCTGCCTGGGTTCGAACCCACGACTTACAACTTGTAGTAAGTCACGTCCGTTACCACTGGTTGCTCTCTTAAAGACCTCGTGATATTCCTTGCCAGATATTTTTATTAATAACGTGTTTTAGGAGCATCTTTTTATACTTATTACGATGTGTTACAAGGACCATTATAAAAAAAATATACCTAATGTAAATCTAATTCCAAAAATCTTGTATACACCACGGGGGATCTCGATATCTTGTATGACGCATACATAAGGTAAATAAACTAGTAATCAATAAAAATGTTAAAGTTTTAAATTAGTTAATTATTTTTTGTTGTTTTATTATTTTAGATGGCATATTTTGTGGTGTCTTTACTAATCGCGGCTTCGTACATAGTAGAACATGGGTGCTAATAAATAAGCCATTTTTTATTTTGGCTTTGTGCACGGTTAGGTATAATATACATGATAAATTTAAAAAATAAAGACAAGAACTTCATTGCTGTGCAGAAGAACAGCATTTTCGATTACTTGGAAAGTTAATAATATTAAATAACATCTATACTAATAATATTATGAAGAGGAAAGATTTTTTTGTTTGTCTGTTTGTTTGTTTGTGCCTAATAAGCTCCGAAACTACTGGACCGAGTTCAAAAATTCTTTCACAAATAGAAATCTACATTATTCCTGAGTGACATAGGCTATTTTTGAATCCCGAAAACGGGTCCTGTGGGGTGGCCCACGAGAGTGAAGCCGCGGGCAACAGCTAGTATTTTATAAGTGGAAAGTCAGACTTTTCGGGGAAGGTACAAGTTTTCGAATTACAGGTTTGATAATCAGTATAGTTCTTAAAAAAGTTTTGCGCTACAAAGCGAGGGCTAATATTTCTGAAACCGTACTTTACTTATTGTACAACCGACACAATAAGACAGCTCTCAAATCTTGATATTAATAAGTAGATTTATTCAAGTCTTTACTGACAGAATACACCTCAAAATTAACCGCTTAGGTAAAACCCCATCATATTAAGTATTTGCTCACGGTACGGGTTTCCAAACCGTGTAATTTAAGCATAAATCGTTTTTCGTACATACAATATTTACTCAAATTATTTATTTTAACACGATTTTAACTCACTTGAGGTATCTACTACGTAAATTCACCGATACCTAATCTGAAGTAATATTATAAAGAAGTATGTTCGTTTGTTTTGGTTTTGTGGCGACCGAGGACAGGCGCGTCCGGCAGCGAGATGGGCAGACTTTTGCAGACTAAATTGTTGCCATCGCTGATAGAACCGGCAGGCTTATTACGTATCTTACAACAGCAAAACGATTGCGATTTTTGCGCAATAATTGCTCTTCAATACAGAAGTTTTACCCTCTTACTAATAAACACGGAATAAAGTTATACCAGGAATAACAAAGGAATAACCATACATTTTCATAGGTTTATACTTGGTATAACTTTATTCTGTGTTTATTAGTAAGAGGGTTAGAGTTTTTGGCGTTTTTAATGAGTGCATTTGACAAACAGCGAGCGATTATCAAATGATTAGAAAACGAAACGAAATATACACTGTGGGAATTCCAACTTTTATGACATAAAGCGATTGATCGCGCGATGATTGCTGTTTGCTGTTTCTTACGTAATAAGCCTATCGGGGCACATGAGCGTGGGAGAAAAGAATCCAGCAGTGGGCAAAGTCGGGCTGCTGATGATGATTTATAAAAGGTAATCTCTGGCAATTCTGAAACGATTTTAACTTCTTTTTTTTGGTAGTAATCTGTCAATTATAGTGTCAAAGGCTACTTTTTACTTCGGCAAGATTCAC